>JARQOC010000005.1:538898326-539341148 GCA_033576535.1 Allobates femoralis
AACCTCGGTTCCCTCGGGACATGCGGTTCTGGGAGGAGGCCCCTGCCTGAAGGGCTCCTCTTATTGTCATCCGCGTTACACAGTGGGTGGCCGCCATTACAGATGGGTTCTGGCGCCTTTTTTTCTCCCTGTGTGCGGCTCCTGAGCGCGTCCCCCTCTGGGCGGTGACGTCACGCTCCTTGCGGCCTATGTGTTATCGGTCTCCTCGGGCTTCTGCTTAGCGCGCCCACTCATTAGTGGCGCATCGGCCTTTTTCTCCTCATTCCTGTGAGGATTGGTGGCGTGCACATCGCGCTCCGGGGAGAGGCTGCAGTTTGCCCGAGGAGGTCGCACACGTCCCGCTCTGATTCACCGCTTCCCTGGTCGGTATTCCGCTGGGTGTCCGGTGTTAACCCCTTACTGCCCGGGGCAGCGCCAGTATGTCTACGGCTGGACAGAGGGCTCCCGCCACGAAGTCCAAGACATGCAAACAGTGCATGGGACAGGTAGATGGGGATGGTGTCTGCGCAGCTTGCGGTCTCACTGGGCCTGGCCCCAGTATTTCTGTCTCTGAAGCTACAGCACCACTGCTCTCCCCTGAGGTCCAGGGGGAGGCAGGGCCATGGGATGTTCAGAAGTCGTTTAATGATACTGTAGTGTCCAGAATGTCTTCCATGTCGCAATCCTTAGAGGCTATACTAAGGAGGCTGTCTGATTCAGCCCCCCAGACAGGGGCCCTTGGGGCTAACCCCCGGCTGAGTGAGGGTTCTCATAAGAGACCTCGCTGGGAAGATGACCCTGAGGATGGTGAACATCGTTCCTCTGATGAGGAACAGCCATCTGATAGTGATGATGAGGGTGGAGACCCTGGCCCTGAGCCCCGGCACCACACGGCTCCTTCAGAGGGTCCGGGGGACGGTGTGGAGGACTTGATTTCCTCCATTAACGAAACCCTGGGGCTCGTCCCCCCGGCTGCGGTGGTGGAGAGACCGCAGAAGGAATCTTTCCAGTGGCTGCTGCCATTAGGTCAGTCACGTGGTCTGTTCACTGACCATTCCAATTTTTGGAGAGTGGTCAGGACGCCCAGGGAGCATCCTGAAAGGCGTTTTGTTAGGAAGACTAAGGATTCACGTTATCCTTTTCCTAAAGAGGTTCTGGAGGAATGGTCGCGCTCCCCTAGGGTGGACGCTTCCCTGACTAGAGTTGCGGCTCATTCTCTTTTTTCAGCAGAGGATAGCTCTTCTCTGAAGGATCCTATCGACAAGCAATGCGAGTCATATGCGAAGTCTATATATGAGGCTGTGGGTTCCTCTTTTGCCCCAAACTTTTCTATGGTCTGGACGTTGCAGGCCATTACTGCGTGTCTGGAGGGGATCACCGATATCCCGGGGTCTGACCCGGAGGTGACGGCTCTCGCCAATAAGGCTAAGGCATACGCTGAATACGCCAGGTCGGCTGCCTTTGAAACAGCTAATCGGACTGCCGTGGCCTCTGCTAATGCGGTGGTCTTACGCAGATTGCTGTGGATGCGCCTCTGGGACTCGGACAAGGTGTCCAAGAGGATTTTGCAAGTCATGCCTTTTTCGGGCGATAGACTTTTTGGGGACGAGCTGGATAAGCGGATTAAGGAGTTTGCTGAGAAGAAGATCCCTCAGAACAAGCCCAAGCCGCAGAGGTCTCAAAAATGGAATCCTAGGCAGCGGTCCTTTCGTCCCGGCTCGCACCCTTCTACCTCGTCCACGCGTTCGGACAAAGGAGGTAAACCCTCCGGTCCCTGGCATAACAAGAATCGCCAGAAAAAGCCAGCGGGCGCCGCGGCGGCGACTGCCCCCAAGGTGTCCTCTACATGACTCGCTCCCAACTCCTGCCACCCCACCGGTCGGAGGACGCCTGGCCCTGTTTCAGGACGTATGGCTTCTTCACATTCAAGACCGGTGGGTGAGAGACATTATCTCTCGGGGCTACAGGATCGAGCTGAAGTCCTTTCCTCCAAACCGTTTCTTTCTTTCCTCCCCGTCACCGGAGAAGGCTCAGGATTTTCACCAAGTCCTGATTGGTCTTCAGAGGGACGGAGTGGTGATCCCAGTGCCGTCTGGGGAACGTTTCAGAGGGTTCTACTCCAACCTCTTTATAGTTCCAAAGAAGGACGGTTCGTTTCGCCCAGTGCTGGATCTGAAATTGTTCAACCAACATGTGCAAGTGCGGAAGTTTCGCATGGAGTCTCTGCGCTCGGTGATTGCTGCCATGTCTCAGGGAGATTTCCTGGCGTCCGTGGACATCAAGGATGCCTACCTGCACGTGCCCATTGCGCCAGCACATCAACGCTGGCTCAGGTTTGCAGTGGGGGAAGAACACTTCCAGTTTGTAGCATTGCCGTTCGGTCTGGCCTCGGCCCCGAGGGTCTTCACGAAGGTGATGACGGCAATGGTGGCAACCCTGCATGCTCAGGGTCATGCCGTAATACCTTACCTGGACGATCTGCTGATCAAGGCCCAGTCGCAGGAGTTGTGTCAGGGGAGCCTGGATGCGACCCTCAAGGCTCTGGAACAGTTTGGCTGGATTCTGAATCGCCCGAAATCCGCACTGGTGCCAACCCAGTCGTTGACTTATCTGGGCATGGATTTTCACACAGCCCCGGCGCTGGTGTTGCTACCCAGCAAGAAGCAGACCTCCATCCAGTCGGCAGTTCGCACCCTTCTTCATTCGCCACAATCTTCCCTGAGGGGCTTAATGAAGCTGGTGGGGTGCATGGTGGCGGCAATGGAAGCGGTGCCTTTTGCGCAGTTTCATCTCCGCCCTTTGCAGATGGAAATTCTCCACAAGTGGAACAAGAGGTCGTCATCTCTGGACAGAGTGGTGTCTCTCTCTCCTCGGACCAAGGAATCCCTTCATTGGTGGCTTCAACCCCATCACTTGGCGCGGGGTCGATCCTTCCTCCAACCTTCGTGGTTGATAGTGACCACGGATGCCAGCCTCACAGGCTGGGGTGCGGTGTTCCTGCAACACAGGGCCCAGGGTCTCTGGACGGTGTCAGAGTCCTCTCTGCAAATCAATGTCCTGGAAATCAGAGCGATTTACCTGGCACTTCTGGCTTTCCACCGTTTTCTGGCAGGGAAACCCATACGAATTCAGACGGACAACGCGACAGCCGTCGCCTACGTAAACCATCAGGGCGGGACTCGAAGCGCCCAGGCCCTCGCCGAAGTCCACCGCATCCTGTCATGGGTGGAGGACAACGATTCGGTGATATCGGCCGTCCACATCCCAGGAGTGGACAATTGGGAGGCCGACTACCTAAGCCGGCAAGGCATGGACGCCGGAGAGTGGTCTCTACACCCGGACGTCTTCCAGTCCATCTGTCGACGGTGGGGAACTCCAGATGTGGATCTGATGGCGTCTCGCCTCAATCATCAAGTTCCTCAGTTCATGGCGCGTTCATGGGATCCTCAGGCTCTGGGAGCGGATGCTCTGGTCCAGGATTGGTCCAGGTTCCACCTTCCGTATGTATTCCCGCCGTTGGCGTTGATTCCCAGAGTCCTGCGCAAGATCAGGACGGAATGTCGCAGAGCCATTCTAGTGGCTCCGGATTGGCCCAGGAGGTCGTGGTATCCGGACCTGTGGCGGCTCGCAGACGGGGAACCGTGGAGACTGCCAGACAGACAAGATCTTCTGTCTCAGGGGCCGTTCTTCCATCTCAATTCCGCGGCCCTCAAGTTGACTGTGTGGCCCTTGAGTCCTGGCTCTTGACTTCCAGAGGTTTTTCTCCCTCGGTTGTCTCTACTTTAACCAGGGCCAGACGGCCTACCTCGTTAAAAATCTACCACAGAACTTGGAAAATTTACTTTTCCTGGTGTGCTTCTGTTGGACGGAAGGCGTGGCCTTTCCATCTCCCAACGTTGCTTTCATTCCTTCAGTCAGGAATGGACATGGGATTGTCCCTCAGTTCTCTGAAGGGACAAGTGTCGGCACTGTCGGTGCTGTTCGACAAGCGTTTGGCTAAGATACCAACGGTCCGTAGGTTTCTGCAGGGGGTTAGCCGGGTGATTCCACCGTACAAACGTCCTCTTGATCCTTGGGACCTCAATGTGGTCCTGGCGGCCTTGCAGAAGCCTCCTTTTGAGCCTTTGCGGGATGTTTCTCTGGTCCATCTTTCACAGAAAGTGGCTTTTTTGGTGGCCATTACATCGCTCAGGAGGATCTCGGAACTGGCAGCGCTCTCGTGCAAGTCTCCATTCCTGGTGGTTCATCAGGATAAGGTGGTGTTGCGCACGAGACCAGAATTTTTTGCCTAAGGTGGTGTCACCTTTTCATATTAATCAGGAGATTGTTCTCCCTTCTTTTTGCCCTAACCCGACTCACCGGAGTGAGAAGGAGTTACACACTCTGGACCTGGTGAGGGCTATCAGGGTTTATGTGTCTCGTACTGCGTCGGTACGCACCTCGGACTCTCTGTTTGTCCTTACGGCTGGTCGCCGTAGGGGTTCCCCGGCCTCAAAATCTACTTTGGCGCGGTGGATCAAAGCTCCTATTCTGGAAGCTTACAGTTCTTCTGGTATGCCTCTCCCGGTGGGATTGAAGGCTCACTCTACCAGAGCCGTTGGTGCCTCTTGGGCTCTGCGGCACAGGGCTTCGGCTCAACAAGTTTGCCAGGCAGCCACTTGGTCTAGCCTCCATACGTTTACCAAACATTACATGGTACATGCCCATGCCTCTGCGGATGCGAGTTTGGGCAGGCGGGTCCTACAGGCGGCGGTGGCTCACCTTTGAGGTGCCCCGCACATCAACCGTCTCAAAGGAACTCTTTTCCCGCCCTGGGGTGTTGCTTTAGGACATCCCCATTGTCTGGGTCTCCCATTATGATGATCAGAAAAAAGAGAATTTTGTTTACTTACCGTAAATTCTTTTTTCTTGAATCATTAATGGGAGACCCAGCACCCACCCAGTTGTCCCGTTGGACGTTTTGTTGTGTTTTTGGACTTTTTGGCTCAGGCTTCTTTGGCTAGCATTGTTCGCAGCCATGCCTAGAGTTGTGGTGTGGGTTGCCTCCTCGCAGCTTGTGAACTAAACTGAGGATCTGCTCCTGCAGTGGGGGTTTATAGGCGGAGGGGCGGAGACTACAAAAAACTTGTAGTACCTAGTGTGGCCTCCGGAGGGCAGACTGCCTAAACCCCATTGTCTGGGTCTCCCATTAATGATTCAAGAAAAAAGAATTTACGGTAAGTAAACAAAATTCTCTTTTTTGAAGCTCATTTAAATCCTGGAAAAACTTTTCACTCATTAGCATGAAGCAGCAGTATTTTCCCATCTTCTATGTAAATTAGCTGCCTCACGATGATTTATAATAGTTGTTGTAATGCAACGTAACATCACTCAGTCCTTACTGTGTGTTTTGCACTGTTACCTTTAAAATATGCTATGGTAATACAAAACTCAAGAGAATTTGACAAAGCTGCCATATCCAGCAGTGCTACAATTGTTTGGATGGTGTAAGGGCTGACGGACTAGTGTAAACAAGAAAGGGGATGCAATGCTCACCGCAAACACCTGATTATTGAAGTGTCAAGAATAAGACCCCCAACTATATTATATTGATAGTCTATCTTAATGGGGTTGTCTGGTCTAAAATGACAGGTCAGCAGTCACTTTATGTGACTGCAAACTTGTGAATCCTCACATTGCATGCACTGTACATTCTGAGGATTCTTCAGTGTCAGAGCCAGGAATGGCAGACATGTGGCAGCAAGTATGTAACATTTTTCAGTTATTCCTAAGCAGTTTTGCTATGCGCCATTTCCTTTGCTACATTCTACATCAGCTTCATGTACAGTGCCTACAAGTAGTCTTCAACCCCTGCAGATTTAGCTGGTTGGATAAGATGCAAATAAGTTAGAGCCTTCAAACTGCAAACGAGAGTAGGATTTATTAACAGAAGCATAAATCTTACAAACCAAAAAGTTATGTTGCTCAGTTGAATTTTAATAAATTTTAAACCCCTATGTTTAATATTTTGTGGAATAACCCTTGTTTGCAATTACAGCTAATAATCGTCTTTTATAAGACCTGATCAGGCCGGCACAGGTCTCTGGAGTTATCTTGGCCCACTCCTCCATGCAGATCTTCTCCAAGTTATCTAGGTTCTTTGGGTGTCTCATGTGGACTTTAATCTTGAGCTCCTTCCACAAGTTTTCAATTGGGTTAAGGTCAGGAGACTGACTAGGCCACTCCATCACCTTGATATTTTCCCTCTTGAACCAGGCCTTGGTTTTCTTGGCTGTGTGCTTTGGGTCGTTGTCTTGTTGGAAGATGAAATTACGACCCATCTTAAGATCCTTGATGGAGGAGCGGAGGTTCTTGGCCAAAATCTCCAGGTAGGCCGTGCTATCCATCTTCCCATGGATGCGGACCAGATGGCCAGGCCCCTTGGCTGAGAAACAGCCCCACAGCATGATGCTGCCACCACCATGCTTGACTGTAGGGATGGTATTCTTGGGGTCGTATGCAGTGCCATCCAGTCTCCAAACGTCACGTGTGTGGTTGGCACCAAAGATCTCGATCTTGGTCTCATCAGACCATAGAACCTTGAACCAGTCTGTCTCAGAGTCCTCCAAGTGATCATGAGCAAACTGTAGACGAGCCTTGACATGACGCTTTGAAAGTAAATGTACCTTACGGGCTCGTGTGGAATGGAGACCATTGCGGTGGAGTACGTTACTTATGGTATTGACTGAAACCAATGTCCCCACTGCCATGAGATCTTCCCGGAGCTCCTTCCTTGTTGTCCTTGGGTTAGCCTTGACTCTTTGGACAAGCCTGGCCTCGGCAGGGGAGGAAACTTTCAAAGGCTGTCCAGGCCGTGGAAAGCTAACAGTAGTTCCATAAGCCTTCCACTTCCGGATGATGCTCCCAACAGTGGAGACAGGTAGGCCCAACTCCTTGGAAAGGGTTTTGTACCCCTTGCCAGCCTTGTGACCCTCCACGATCTTGTCTCTGATGGCCTTGGAATGCTCCTTTGTCTTTCCCATGTTGACCATGTATGAGTGCTGTTCACAAGTTTGGGGAGGGTCTTAAATAGTCAGAAAAGGCTGGCAAAAGAGGTAATTAATCCACACATGTGAAGCTCATTGTTATTTGTGCCTGAACTACTTCTCAATACTTTAGGGGGCCCAAACAGAATGCTGGTGGTTTGAGGGGTTGAATAATAAATGACCCTCTGAATTAACTTTTAACGCCTTAAAAAAAAAAAATAAATTTAAAAAATCTTTTTGGCTGCAGTGCATTTCTCACTTCCAGGCTGATCTACAGTCCAAATGTCACAATGCCAAGTTAATTCCGCATGTGTCAACCAGCTAAATCTGCAGGGGGTTGAAGACTACTTGTAGGCACTGTATTTGCCTTATCCAATATTTTCACAACAGATTTTCTAGACCATGTTTCCCTTTTTCTTGTCTCCCAGACTGCAGCTGTATGCATCCCTATATATGTGTTTTTTTCAGCTAGCATTATTTTTTTCATATATTGTTAGTATATTTTTTCATACACTGTTAGTATAGTTTTTTTGTGACTTAGCACCCTCACCCTACCCACACCCCATAGCCATCGTGTGTGACCATCTTATTTTACCCAGGTTCCTAACTGCCCATACATGCAGATTTTCATCACAGATAGAGGTATTTTAGGTTAGGTACCCGATACCGGAGA
This sequence comes from Allobates femoralis, assembly GCA_033576535.1. Lineage (NCBI taxonomy): Eukaryota > Metazoa > Chordata > Amphibia > Anura > Aromobatidae > Allobates > Allobates femoralis. The sequence continues at coordinate 538,906,004 of JARQOC010000005.1, forward strand.
TCACTTGTTATTTGTTATTGTCTTCACATAGTGTCTCAGAGTGCAGCTGTGTGCTTCCCTTTTTATGTGTTTTTTTGAGCTGGCACCTCTTCACATTGCTGGTGTCACCAGTCAGTTTTTTCATACATCGATTTTATCTTCTCCACCACATATGAGAAAATTAAATCACATAATAAGCATAATAATAGCATAATTAGATTTTTTTCTCAAATGAGAAAATATACTTAGTCTTAGATCAATGTGGGTGCCACCGCTGAAGTCCCTACCCATTGCCAAAGCGATGTCAATCAGCTCAGTTCCCAGAAGTCCTGTAGTTAAGAGAAACCGTTCATAAGGATACAGTTGAAAGCCGAGCACCAGACCTTTCATTTAGCAATTGGCAATTGCAAAGGGAGCTGCCAGCAGCGGATCTTTATTATCTGCCCAATTGCACTCTGCATAGCTGAACATTTCTCAGACAACCATTAATACATTAATAACGTCACTAATAGCAACCAAGGTGTATAAGGGATTTCTGCACGAAGCCCTCACACTTGATACTGAACAAATTAAGATGCTTTCAACAATTTCATCCTGTGATTTCTGTATATAATGCTATGGTATTTCCTTATGAGTGCTGCAATTTCAATGTTGAGGAGTATATCTGTGCATCTATATATATGTATAGGATTATGTCTGCTCAACTCCCAGTTAGGTGCTCAGAAAAAATTGAGAATATTTAGAAAAATATATTCTGGCATACTATATTCCTTATAATATTACTTATGTAATACTTATATAGTGTGCCAGAATATATTTTTCTAAACATCTATATATATATGTATATATAAATGGTATATACTCACACGCCCACTTATATATAAATACACAAACAACACACCAAAAACGCACGTGTGTTTCAAAACTCTCATCAGAGACACCAACTCTCACTGAGCACAGTGTTGAGCTGGCAGCTCTAATAAGAGTTGTGGTCAGTACTCAGCACTGTAAAGAGATGTACTTTACTAGTGTTCACATTTGCCGCAGCTGCATTCGAGGATTATTGACTACGACGGATTTTCATGCAAACATTTTTGATAATCAATTGGTGAATGAGGGATAGTGTGGGGGACTCTTTTTTCAAATAAACAGTTTTTTTTACTTACTGGGTTACTAACCCCTTGGCTTGATGTCAGCTGACATTACACAGTTGGCATTAACCCTCAATAATATGACTCCATTTTGCACTTCACCAGGAAATTTGGGAAGAGTCGGGCAAAGTGCCAGAACTGGCACATTTATTGTGATGTGCCAATTGTGGGGCAGCTGCGGGCTTGTATAATATAATATTAGCCCCATCTATCTGCTTAAACTTGGCTAGTTATAAAAAATTAGAGAGACCCCCCATGTTGTATTTTAAAATTATTTAGTTCCCATCAATTACCTGGTAGTCATAGATGCATCCAGGCGTCTACCCCATGCTGGTCCCATTCCATTTGAGCACTGTTTCCATCCATGTCAGTGATTTTTCTGCACCCCTAGCCCTCCTGTTAGGGTCTTCTGGAAAAATACTCGAATTCCCCTTTAACTTCCATTATACTCATTACTCGAATTGAGTCTATCTGAGTGTCCAAACTGCCCTCTTCGACTAATAAGCACTCAGGCATTTTAGTACTTTCTCATCACTAATATTAAAGGGAACCTGTCACCCCAAATAACCTTTCTAACCTATTAATACCTGTCCCAGCAACCTTACAATACATCCTAACACATCCCTGTCTCACCTTTTTTACTAATCTACGAGTACAATAATGTAGTTATCAAACTTACAAAATTCTTGTCACAGGGGTGTTCCTCCAAGCCATTTTGACCGGTAGGCGGGTCCCCTGTGCCGCGCTACCCCTGCCTCGTTGCTCTAATACACCCTAATGAGCGTCATTATACAAATGCAGAGCTCGGGCAGGATTTCAATATCGCGCCCGCAACGTCACTGCTGCAACGCGGTCATGTGACGCTGGGACACGTCACTTCCGGTCGCAGGTCTCACAGGCAGACTTCGCGCATGCGCAGATTGCATGCTGAAGTCTGCCTGTGTGCGACCGGAAGTGTCATTGTATAATGACGCCCATTAGGGCAGATTAGAGCAACGAGGCAGGGGTAGCGCTGCACAGGGGACCCGCCTACCGGTCAAACTGGCTGGGAGGAATGCCCCTGTGACAAGAATTTTGTAAGTTTTATAACTACATTATTGTACTCGTAGATTAGTAAAAAAAGGTGAGACAGGGATGAGTTAGAATGTATTGTAAGGCTGCAGGGACAGGTATTAATAGGTTAGAAAGGTGATTTGGGGTGACAGGTTCCCTTTAACCAATAATTGTATTTTTTCCCTTCCTAATTCTATCCAGCTTTATAATATCTGGTAACTGGTGGTATCAGCTCTCCTCTCTGCTAATCACAATTGTGATTTCCTCTCCTGCAAATCATCATATAGATCAACACAGATAGATCTAATTGCAGTTTGTGCACATGTTTTAGGAAGGGATTAGAGGAAAAGTTTATCCTGGTCTTTAGACTGCAAAATGTTTGCCTAAGTTAATTAAAGATGAAAATCTCTTTGGATAAAATGGAGATATTTATTACTAGACTAACACAGCACCGTTGGTTACAGTAGAGACTTAGTTTATATAGGAAAAATTAAATTATATATTTCTTTTCTTTTACTTAAAGACAATTTATGGTGAAAATTTAAAGTTGGGGTAAATGCATTCGTGTAACTCTGCAAAAGACTGATATCGTAGGATTTATGCACAGAAAATCCACATCTTATTACAGTATTATTTTTATGGTATTATTTGCAAAAACTGTTATTGACTTTTACCATTTCCTTTACCCATTGCAAAGTAGAGGTTGAAATAAATAGTGAACTCCACAGCAAAATCATCATTTTGCAATGAATGTGCAACAAAATCCACTCAGATTCGCAGGGGAACAATCTGCCCCTTATGCAGTGACCATTGAAGCGAACCTGTCAGGACAATTTTACCACTGAAGTTAGTGCTATGACAGAATAGTCGCCGCATAGTAACGATATTCGGGCTTCTCGCTATTCCCCGAGTCTCTTGTGATTACTCGGGAGTAGCGAGTAGTCCTTTAACTTTCGCAGTGTATCTATATATACACTGCGAAGATACACTAAAAGTGAATAAAAGTTGTTAAAAAATAAAATAATATCATACTCACCTATCCGACGCCTGCACCGGGACCGGCAAAGAAGACATCCGATCAGCGACAAGGACCTGTGAGTCTCACAGCCAATCAGATGGCCAGACGTCACAAACCATGTGATTGCTACCAGCCACCTGATTGACCAGATTGCCAGGTTATTAATGCATGTTCAAGACCTGGCAATCTGGCCAATCAGGTGGCTGGTAGCGATCAGGTGGTTTGTGACGTCTGGCCATCTGATTGGAAAAGAGAGGCACAGCTCAAGTCCCCTTCTCTACAGCTTAGCTGTTCTCTCCTCACTCGACTCAACTTTCTCTCTTTCTCCTTTACACACTGTTCTGTGTTCCACTCCAAACTGAGACTCCACTTAAACTCAACTGTCCTTTTACCTCCCACACAGACTTCTCTACCACTGTTATCCCACTGGGTCCTCCACCGGGTTCTAAGTGTGTGTGTGTTGAGGATCTTTACACCTACCATCCCCATTCTCCTGACTACTGGAGAACCACACCCGTGCCTTGGGTGCAGTACTCCTCGTGGTGTCCAGACCGGTGGGGCGCCACAATGACACCCGCTGAAATAATATCAGTAATTAGAAAGTAATACCACCACTTAGTGAAAAATAATATCAGCTGGTTCAACTGATGGCCTATAAAAAGGTGTCTCATTACCAAGGTGCCACCCAAGAAACATCGAATGATGGGTAAAACCAGTGAGCTGTCTCAAGACCTTCAGAGCCTTATTGTTGCAAAACATATTTATGGCATTGGTTACAAAATCTCTAAACTACTAAAGGTTCCAGTGAGCAGTGTTGGGGGCATAATCAGGAAGTGGATAAAACATCATTTCACACTAAATCGGCCACAACCAGATGCATGATTTCAGACAGACGAGTGAAAAGAATCATCAGAAGAGTTGTCCAAGAGCCAAGAACGAACTGTGGAGAATTACAGAAATACCTGAAATCAATAGGTACAATTCTTTCAAAGGTAGCAATGAGTAATGCTCTCCCCCTTCATGCACACTCACCACGCAAGACTCTTGCTGAACAAAAAGCATCCTTAAGTGAGTTTAAAGCTTGTTGAACAACATTTAGACAAGTCTGTGAAATACTGGGCGAATATAGTCTGGTCAGATGAGAGAAAACTGAACCCTTTGGGTGCCATAATACACACCATATTTGGTGGCCAAAAAACACTGCAAATTACCCCAAAACACTATACTAACAGTGAGGTTCAGAGGTAGGAACTTCATGATGTGGGAATATTTTTTGAGCATCCGGCACTGACAAACTTCATATCCTTGAAGGAAGGATGAATGGACAAATGTACTGAGACACTTTTAATAAATATCTGCTGCTATCTACTAGGATGATGAAGATGAAATGAGTGCGGACATTTCAATAAGACAATGATCTCAAACACAAACACACAGCCAAGGAAACTCTCAACTGGTTTCAGAGAAAGAAAATAAATCTGCTAGAATGTCCGAGCCGATCACCGGAGCGGAATCCAATAGAAATTGTATGGAAGCAACTAAAGCTCAGATCATAGAAAGATCCACGGGACCTGCAGGAGGTGAAGAGTGTTTGTGTAGAAGAATGGGTCAAAATCCACCTGAGCAATTCAGGGACTAGTGTCTCCATACAGGAGGCGTCTGGAGCTTTATCACCAGCAAATGGTTTTGTATGAAGAATTACCGTATATACTCATGTATAAGCTGACCCGTGTATAAGCCGACCCCCCTACTTTTGCCCCCAAAACCTGGGAAAACGTATTGACTCGTGTATAAGCCGAGGGTGGACCCCAGCACAGGTATACAGCCCCCAGCAGTGTGGTATACAGGCCCCCCCAGTGGTATACAGGCCTCCCCAGTGGTAGTATACAGCAGCCTCCCCAGTGGTAGTATACAGCAGCCTCCCCAGTGGTATATACAGGCCTCAGCAGTATATACAGCAGCCCCAGTGGTATACAACAGCCTCCCCAGTGGTATATACAGGCCCCAACAGTATTACAGCAGCCTCCCCAGTGGTATATACAGGCCCCAGCAGTATATACAGCAGCCCCAGTAGTATACATCAGCCTCCCCAGTGTTATATACAGGCCCCAGCAGTATTACAACAGACTCCCCAGTGGTATATACAGGCCCCAGCAGTATATACAGCAGCCCCAGTGGTATACAGCAGCCTCCCCAGTGGTATATACAGGCCCCAGCAGTATTACAGCAGCCTCCCCAGTGGTATATACAGGCCCCAGCAGTATATACAGCAGCCCCAGTGGTATACAGCAGCCTCCCCAGTGATATATACAGGCCCCAGCAGTATTACAGCAGCCTCCCCAGTGGTATATACAGGCCCCAGCAGTATATACAGCAGCCCCAGTAGTATACAGCAGCCTCCCCAGTGATATATACAGGCACCAGCAGTATTACAGCCGCCTCCCCAGTGGTATATACAGGGCCCAGCAGTATATACAGCAGCCCCAGTGGTATACAGCAGCCTCCCCAGTGGTATATACAGGCCCCAGCAGTATTACAGCAGCCCCCCCAGTGGTATATACTGGCCCCATCAGTATACACAGCAGCCCCAGTGGTATACAGCAGCCTCCCCAGTGGTATGTACAGGCCCCAGCAGTATATACAGCAGCCCCAGTGGTATACAGGCCCCAGTGGTATACAGGCCCCAGCGGTATACAGGCCCCAGCGGTATACAGGCCCCAGTGGTATACAGGCCCCAGTGGTATACAGGCCCCAGCGGTATACAGCCCCCCTCTGCAGTGGTATACAGGCGCCCCCCCCATCAGTGGTATACAGGGCCCCCCTTGCTGCCGCACACCTGTAAAGTAATACATCATTATACTTATCCCTGTCGCCGCTCTGACACCGCGCTCCTCTGGGTCTTCATGCTTCTCCCTGCTTGTGACCGGCGGGCGCAGGCAATGACCTGCCTGTGCGCCGGAGGAGGAAGCATGAAGACCCGGAGGAGCGCGGTGACAGCGGCAGGGATAAGTATAATGATGTATTACTTTACAGGTGTGCGGCAGCAAGGGGGGCCCTGTATACCACTGATGGGGGGGGCGCCTGTATACTGATGGGTGGGGCGGGCGGCCTGCATACCGATGTATATGACTCGTGTATAAGCCGAGGGGGGACTTTTCAGCCCAATTTTTGGCCTGAAAAACTCGGCTTATACATGACTATATACGGTAAATAAATTTCAGCAAGTGTGTTCAATACTTTTCCCCTTTGTCATTTTTCATCAATACACATAATTCTATGGTTTGATATATTTTCCCGTGTGGATTGGAGGGGTTGTTACAGATATCTGGTGGGACATTCATGTCAATGGCACCTTTAAAAATACTAGTACATCTCAATGAATTAGAATATCATCAAAAAAGTTAATTTTTTTCAGTAATTCAATACTAAAAATGAAACGTATATATTATATAGAGTCATTACAGAGTGATCTATTTCAAGTGTTAATTTCTGTTAATGTTGATGATTATGGCTTACAGCCAGTGAAAACCCAAAGGTCATTATTTCAGAAAATTAAAGTAGGGAGAATGAAGGGTTAAAACCATGCTGCCATATTCCATGAGTCATCAAAGGGTGAATATAATATTGATTTATAAGTCAACGTGTTGCAGGCCTCCCAGATCTGGGGGAACAGCTATTCTCCTTGTGGATAGCTGTGATGTGTGTCTGGTGACAGCCTGGAGTGTCCTTTGCCTGAGGTAATCTGCAGATACACTGATCAGCTGTGGCATGCTGTGTAGGCCCCACCCACCCTTTTATGGCCATATTCAGTGTATGAAGCTGAAGATGGATCTCCCTGACAACCAGCATACGTCAGGTTTAGAAACAGCCTAGTGGGAACATATTCTGGAAGGATTTTGAAAGGTTTTCTTCTGGATTTCACTTATTAATCACTTGCTCTACATTATTATTAAATAAATATGTAAAAGTTCTAGTCGCCGCTGAGTCTCTTCCGCTGCTCCCGGGGTTGGTCAAGTTGGTTTTTCCGCAATCCGGGATGCCAAAGTAGACTGCACGAGCCACTCAGTGCCATTGAGATCAGATTGGCGGAAATGCTGTCAACATGATGACGGCAGGCTCAGCGGGAAAGAGTCCGCCATGGACCTGGGAGGGTGAATAAAGCAAAAACAAAACTGTTTTTAAACAAACTACAGTTGGGTATAGGTTTTTACTGAAACTGGAAAATCCCTTGAATAAAATTGCTGTTTATCCTTGGTCTTGTCTTACAGATGGTGAATTTAATGCATTCATCCACCAGATGGCAATGTGATATCTTCTAAAATCTGACGAATCCAGGAATTAGAACTTGATTAAAATAGATTTGAAAGTTTTTGAATATTCAGATGTCTCCCTGTGTGAGGATAATGCCTCATCGCCCACTCAATTACAGTACGGCTGCTCCAGGGCACCAGCGTTAAACAATAGATGTAAATATATTATCCATATAGAGTAACTATCTCACTGCTGGAGCGTAGGACGGGTAGCGTGACCATGCACATAGAATTATCTAGTAGTATGGGATTATTATTTTTTGGTAACCCCATTCTATATTATTTTTGGAGTACATAATACATCTTCGAAGCCATTATTTATGTAGTAATGACAGGAGCAGGCTCATCAGTGTAATGTCTTTAATTAAAGTTCAGAGTGATGGGTTTCTCCTTGAATTTTGACACTTGATGGAATGAGATTGCTGGGAGCTTGATTCAGCAGATGCATAGAGTGTCAAACCAGCCATCGATCTGCATCTACTCAGGCTGCACCTACATGAATTACAAGGATCATCATCATCTCTTTGGGATGTTCTCGCTGCAATGTGAGAAGATCTGATCTTGGATCTTCAGAAGTCAATTTATGCCATGTAAACCAGTAGTCGGCTTGTACACCCCACCAGGGTTCATGGGAGGTCTTCATGACTTAGAATGCATGCTTGGCCAGAATTTTGGGAAGTAAGAGGTTAATTATGTGAAACTCTGGTTTGAACAGGAGCTTTAAGGGATGCATGTAGGAGTAGAAGGGACTTTGGGCTTACCAGATTGTTGGGTAGGAGGGTCCACTTGGGGGGTATATTAGGGTAAGCGGTATAACAACCGCATTCGCAACCGTAGCAGCCACGACCAGGCCCGTGGGTACTGGGAGATCATATATATCAGGATGGGGGGACATATATACCAGGATGGGGACCATATATACTAGAATGCGTTCATATATACCAGGAGGAGGACCATATATACCAGGATGGGCCCATATGTACTAGGAAGAGGACCATATATACCAGGATGGGCCCATATTTACCAGAGAGAGGTCCATATATACCAGAATAGGGGACATATATACCAGAATGGGTTCTGGCTATGAGGAGGGGTTAGTGAGATTGTCTGAGGAGAGGGAAGATTGAGGAAGTTGTGCAGAGAGCTCTGGGGTGTGAGCTGTGATTGAGCTCACCCCAGAGGAGAGCGCCAGGAAAAAGGATGCCAGACTCCTTGGCTGTGCGGGTGCTGCACATGCCAACAGCCAAATCTGGAGGGCAGGGGACTGCAAGTCCCCTGGCCGCACCAACCACCATGCTGAGAACCTAGAGTTGCCTTCAGCGAGGTGGCACCTGAGAGAGGCTCATGCTGCCTACAATAACTAATAATAAGGACTAATAAGTCAGAACCAGCAAACAGGAGAAGGGCTGCAGCGTAGCTACAAGACGCAGGGACCAAAGGAGAGAGCGCAGCAGGAAGGCCTCCAATCCTGCCTGGTGAAGGGGAATCCAAAATGCTTCCAGGCCGGCCAGATCCCTTCTAACATCTATAATCAGTGCCCCGGACCGCAATACCATCTACTGAGTAAAGATATTGGAAACTGCACACCTTTGTGTCCTCCAAATATTACTTGCGCCCTCAGTCCTGCACCCCAATGATCAACACTATCAACATAGACTATTCACAACATCCCTGGGGTCCAGCTTCACATGTGGGGATCTTTACCATCCCAGCTGCACTAACATCTGTCCCAGCGGTCATATTCTGCAGCAGTCATATTCTGCAGTGTGTGGCGTCACAAACCTATCCCCTGTAAATAACCTCCTTTACTGCACGCCTAGGGCCATGGAGCCAGGTCACTACCACTGTGACCTCCCACTGAACTGACTGACATGGTTACCAAGTACCCCGGCCCTAGCGGGTGTCGCAATTGGCATCACAAACAGGATATCATAGCCTGGTACCCTCGGGTCCTGCGTGCCAAGACTGTATTGAATTGTATAATTACCGCCATTATCATGCCACACTGTGCACGGGAAGCTGAAGCGGTGTGTAGTCCTGGACGGAACCCCAGAAAGAGCGCGGTGAAAAAAAAAGCATTTATACACTTACATTTTCTGAGGCAGACTGTCTGGCAGGTTAATAGTTAACTCATCATTAACTTGAATATCTAAAGGATCTATGTGACGTCCCGATGATGTGACCATAGTGGATGGAGCTAAGCAAGCAAACTGATATTGTGATATGGGGTGTCAGCTCCGCCTATTATAGTCACATGATTGTGACATCACATCAGGTCTCCCAGCATGTTCTGCCATTTTGCTGAAATAATAACTTGCCAGATAGACTACAGTCTCCAAGATGTAGACTGTGCCTCATTTACATGAGGAAATGTAAGTGTATAAATGCTTTTTTTTCACCTTTCACATTACACTCTGAGCTCAGACAGGGATGATTAGAATAGTACTACGAAGCTGTAGCTACAGACAGTGATAACTGGAGGGACATAAATGACCTGACAGGTTCCCTTTAAGTGATGACACTTCAGCAGATCTACACCTCCAAGTTTAGGAGTTAACCGAAAGTGTGGCTGTATTAACAAAAACTGTGCAGTCCATACAAGTATCACCCCAAAAGAAAAAGATCCAGCTTGCTTCCAGTCCAGATGACATCCCATGGAGACGACAGAGAAGAATCCCACCAACCAGAGGGAGGGACAGTGATCGCTACGACTTGACTGGACAACCCATCTGCTGCCACTACAATGAGGCGAGGCACTTTGCAAGAGTCTATCTTTTATGCAGGGACCAAAGGAGAGAGTGCAGCGGGAAGGCCTCCAATCCTGCCTCGTGAGGTGGATCCCCGAATGCTTCCAGGCTGGCTGGATCCATTCTAACATCTGTAATCAGTGCCCTGGCCTGCAATACCATCTACCAAGTAAAGGGAACGGAAACTGCACCCCTTTGTGTCCTCCAATTATAACTTGCGCCCTCAGTCCTGCACCCCAACGATCAACACTATCACTATATTCTATTCACACCATCCTTGGGCCCAGCTCCACCTTTGGGGAGGCTCATCATCCCGGCTGCACTGCCATCTGCCCCAGTGGTTATATTCTGCAGCGTCGGCCACACCAGGCCAAATTCCACAGGTGGCGTCACAAACGTATCCCCTGTAAATAACCCCCTTTACTGCAATCCCAGCGCCATGGAGCCAAGTCACCACCACCATGACCTCCCACCGAACCGACCGACCCGGTTACCAAGTACCTTGGCCCTAGCAGGTGTCGCATATCCTCACCCATCCCTTGTAGACTGTGAGCCCTCGTGGGCAGGGTCCTCTCCTCTCACCTACTGTATCCTCACCCATCTCTTGTAGACTGTGAGCCCTCATGGGCAGAGTCCTCTCTCCTCACCTACTGTATCCTCACCCATCCCTTGCAGACTGTGAGCCCTCATGGGCAGAGTCCTCTCACCTACTGTATCCTCACCCATCCCTAGTAGACTGTGAGCCCTTGCTGGCAGGTTCCTCTCTCCTCACCTACTGAATTCTCACCCATCCCTTGTACACTGTCGAGTCCTCACTGGCAGGGTCCTCTCTCCTCACCTATTGTATCCTCACCCAATCCTTGTAGACTGTGAGACCTCACTGGCAGGGTCCTCTCCTCACCTACTGTATCCTCATCCATCCCTTTGTAGACTGTGCCCTCACAGGTTGGGTCCTCTCTCCTCACCTACTGTATCCTCACCCATCCCTTGTAGACTGTGAGCCAACGCAGGCCGGGTCCTCCTTCCTTACCTACTGTATCCTAACCTGTCCCTTGTAGACTGTGAGCCCTCACTAGCAGGATCCTCTCCCTTCACCTACTTTATCCTCACCCATCCCTTATAGACTGTGAGCCCTCACTAGCAGGGTCCTCTCCCCTCACCGACTGTATCCTCACCCATCCCTTGTAGGCTGTGAGCCCTCGCGGGCAAGTCTTCTTTCCTCACCTACTGTATCCTCACCCATCCCTTGTAGACTATGAGCCCTCACTAGCATGGTCCTCTCTCCTCATCTACTGTATCCTCATCCATCCCTTGTAGACTGTGAGCCTTCATTAGAAGGGTCCTCTCTCCTCACCTACTGTATTCTCATCCATCCCTTGTAGACAGTGAGCCCTCGTGGTCAGGGTCCTCTCTCCTCCTGTACCTGTCTGTACCTGCTTTTGTTCATGATTATTGTACTTGTTTTTATCCTGTTTACCCCTTTTCACATGTAAAGCGTCATGAAATAAATGGAGCAATAATAATAATAATAATTCTAATACATTAGGCAAAAATATAATGTAACACATGGCTGTATAAACAACGAACCTTGAATGCTGCGACCAATGTATCAGCACTTTCTAACAATTACAACAGAAAAACTCAACTTCACTGCCCACTTGGGCATCCCGACTTGGATTGCTGCCTGAACAAAAGCATTTGATGTAGGAGTGTAGCCTCCCAGCTGCCAACAATTTGGTCCATCTGCTCCTATGGATCTCTGCCTGTTTGCAAGTTTTTTGGTCCATTTAACTTTGAACATATGCCAGTAAATTAAAATGTACAGTAACAGGATTTTACTTTTATATTAATGTTATTATTATCAATAATAATAATAGTAATATTAATGTTATTATTATTATATAATATTCTATTTTGATGAACTACTAATTTGCTGTTTTATTTTTCCTTTGCACCCAGAGACAACCATTCAAACTGGAAAGAGTTATTGGTAGGTAGATTCACAATACAGATAGTGGATATTTAGGCTAAAGTGATGGGAGATATGGGTTCATAAGAAGAAAGACTTTGTGCATTTATTATATTATCCTCCAACTGCATTTGTACTGGATTTACAGGAATCTATTGGACTATTGCGCTCATCCCTCATGACAGCAAAATTCTGTTGAAGACTCTACAAAGACAGCCTTAAGGCCCCGTTACACACTGCAATGTCCCAGCGATCCCACCAACAATGGGGATCGCTGGGATATCGTTATCTGATCGCTGGTGAGCCGTCACACAGGCAGACTCACCAGCGATCAGCGAGAACACTGGTAACCAGAGTAAACATCGGGTAACTAAGCAGAGCGCTGCGCTTAGTTACCCGATGTTTACCCTGGTTACCAGCATCCCAGCGTGTCTGTGCGGCGCTGGGAGGTCATTGATTGTTGGTCTCCCTCTGTCACACATGCCAATGCTGGCCACCCAGCGTGAGACCAACAACGGTAAAATGGTCCTGACCATTTACCAACGATCAGCGAGCTGATCTCTTGTCGTTGGTACATGTCACACGCAACGATGTCATTTCGAGGTTGCTGCTACGTCACAAAAGCGGTGACATTGCAACGATATCGTTAGCGATATCGCAGCATGCAACGGGACCTTAACTTTGACAAAGAGTTGCCAGAGGAACAAGCAGGTTTGAGAAAAGGCAGAGGAACAAGAGATGTAATTGCTAACATGAGATTGATAACGGAAAAGATTGAATACAACAAGGAGCTCTATTTTTGCTTCATTGATTACAGCAAAGCCTTCGACTGTATTAAACACTAGAAACTTTGAAGTACTATGAAGGATATAGGTGTGCTAAACCATCTGATCAGCCTCATTAGGAATCTTTACATTGACCAGGAAGCCACAGTCTGAACAGAATACGGTGACACAGCATGGTTCAAAGTAGAGAACGGCGTCAGTCAAGGCAGCATCCGGTCACCATTTCCTTTAATTTATATGCAGAAGCTATTTTCAGGAAGGGTGGACTTGCCAAAAAAGAAGAAGGAATCAAAATTGGTGGAAGAATCATCAACAATCTAAGATACGCTGATGATCCAACATGCAAGCGTAGATGGAGTGAAGGACTTAATATGGAGAGTCAAGATGGAAAGCTCAAAGATGGGACTCCTACTCAACACAAAGAAGACAAAGATTTTGACTACTGTCAGGTAAGACAAGGATGGCTGTGGTTCACCCCTCTTTTGGGCTGTATAGTCTTGCTTCAATGCATACAACAGCATACCCCTCTGCTATGTCAGCATATTGGCCATACAATGGGTTTATAAGTGAGTAACATATATTCCGTGGTGTTTTGTTATAGGGTATTCTTTGAGAATAGTACATATTTTTGCACTAGGTGGTCTCACTGTGTCCACAAGTGATGTCTGGGGTATATGTATCTTGACCTTTGGTTGAATAAAATTTAATTGGTGTCTAAACCTTCTTGTTCGCTATGAGTCTTTGCTATCTAGATATTACTGGCACATGCTCTAGAGTTATATTGTTTATAGAGCTTGGTGCCTAGGGACATATATGGTTAACTTTCTATACTTATACATAGGACTCTTACTAACTATTCATTTATATGGCTATGTCTACCAATTCTATACCTGATCATCTAGATAATACCTTATTGGTATTATCTTGTAGATCAAAATGGGCAATATAACACTAAGCCCTTATCCCAGAAGTATGTGTACCACTGTTTGCTATTTACCATTGTGGGTGCTATACTATGACTGCATCCACACCTGTAACATGTCTGTAATAGATCAAATCTGACCTATATGCCACGACGAATATGTGTATGTATACTTTCCTTTATCTATGTATACGGCCTTTCTATGCTTGATCGCAGTGAGCCGCACGCTACTTATGCTGTCTTAGTGGATTATGGCTGGTCTCTATGACTACCACCATGTGACGCGATTCGTCACTTCCGGTCGCGGTGTACAAGCCGCTCTGTCAATTTGTTTACTGGTCTCCCTGACTACCGCCACGTGACGCGCCTCGTCATTTCCGGTTTGCGTCTGCTTGCTTAACCGCTTAGCAACGCAACCAGGTGTACGCTCTTAGGCCTCGGCCGGACCAGGAGGCGGCGACTACATACACCGGTATTTAAGCTCTACATTCACGCTGCCCGGACATCCCCTGACGAAGCCGCAACCCCTTGCGGCGACACGCGTTGGGAAGGGCTGTCTCGGGTTCCCGCACTTGTGCACCATACTCCCTATACTTACTGGTAACTAGTAGCGCTATGCCTCTCGACATTGCCTCCACACTTTAGCTGAGGGCACTTTCTTAGGTCTCTGTATGATCACTGGCTGTGATCATAGGTCGTCTGACTAGAGAGAGATCTTATCTCTCCTATACTGTTTATGGTGATGTGTAGTGTTACCTCCAGACTGGCATTTTGGTGATTCACTGTTTACTCTACAGTTTAATTGGATTTTCCAGCCTAATTGCCAGCTCTATGCGCAAAACTCTTAGACCTGTTAAATATTAGCATTTGCTTAAGACACTTGTAACACCTAACACTTGAGACCATCTAGTGCCCCTGAGACTAATGTGTTATCTACAAACACAGTGCCACTGTGTATTACATCTTACCTACCACATATGGGTATAGGGAGGTTTGTAATTATGTATTCCCAGTTTTGGGATAATGTACTGTATCTTTATTGATCACCCACATACATGTTGTTGTTCAGTGCAATTGCCCAAACGGGTGTTGAATAGGGGTATACATTCTATCACTTACTGTATGACGGTCAATTTTTGCTGGTTATGATCTGTACTGTGAAGTGTATTATATATACAGATTGCTGACACATACCAGTGTCACTTTCCATTGACCTGTGTTGTATGTATATCTATATGATAACTGCACTGTATTACATGCTATTTAGCTTCAGGATAATCTTATACCTTACATATTGTGGGCTATTCATCTATTGTTGATGTTTATAAGTACATTTGGTTTACTTCACTAAGCATGGGAACCCTTGATCTCGGTTTTTAAATTTGTTTTTATATATTTGTCTGGATTTGTGTGAATAAAATCATATATGTATATTTTTGACTATATACCTGTGTGCTCCCATTTTTATGCCATGTCTGTTTCTTATATATACTACCTAAAGAGGCAGCGATAACAAAAGGAGGAAGAAAGCTATGGGCAAATCAGCAATGAAGTCACTGGACGAGGTCTTCACATCAAGGAACATTTCACTGGTGACGAAGACACGGCTCGTACATAGTCTGCTTTTTTCTGTAGTAACATATGGAAGTGAAACATGGACAATAAAAGAACAAGACAGATGAACAATCAACGTCTTGGAAATGTACAGCTGGAGAAGGATGTTATCAATAACATGGATGGCAAGAAGAACAAACACATCAATTCTGGAACACATCAAGCCAGACATGTCACTGGAAGGAAGGATCACCAAGCTACAACTTCCCTGCTATGGACACATCATACGAAGAGAAAAAATAACTAGATACGGACAATATGGTAGAAAGAATAGGAAGTACAAGGTGAAGAGGAAGACCAGCAACCCAACGGCTGGATAATGATAAGATAATGGTGGAGAAGAGCCTGGTGGACCTATCCAGGCTACACAAGATTGATCTTCCTACAGAGAGTTCATCCATCAAGTAGCCATGGCTCAAGATCGAGCTGAAGGCTGATAATTAAATAAAATTATGGGAATATCGAAAGTCCTAAACCTACACAATGTGAACACTTGCTGTTATCAGTAGTCCAAAGAGATAGGCTGTGTGCACATTTTTATTTTATTATGCATTTTTGAGTGAAGATTTATCTCAAAATCTGAAAGGAACTCTGATACCAGCAAAGTCTATGAGAATCCTGCACACTTGAGTGTTTTTCCCTTGCAGATTTGGTGCAGATTTAAATCTTTAAGTTCTAGGCTACTTGTGCCTTGTGCTTCACATTCATTGCATCTTCTCTCCTTTGTACCTTTTGCTGTTCTCGGTGTGGTCCGATGATGTTGGGGGCAGTCTCCTCTTCTCCTGTGACCACGTGCTCCCACGGTGTTCCCAAGGAGAGCGGATGTGAGGGTGGATGTAAAACCCACAGCACAACCAGCCTAGAAGACTGCAGCAGTACAGCGTCTTCCCTAAGGCGAGTTTAACCCTGGCGTTTTTCTCTATCGGTGTAAATCCAGCTTTAACTGGATAGATGCACCCGCATCATTTTTCGGTCCCATTGACTCTCAATGTGGCCGCAGGCATTTGCGGGTGCGTCCAGTTCTTTACTTTTTTCCCTGATCTGCGTACCACCGTTTTTTTCACTGAGACCAAAATGCATCTTGGTTCATTTTTGGTCACCGTGACAAAACCCGGAAGCACCCGATTTGGGGCACCACAGGTTAAATCAGAATGTGCCTAATGAAACCCAGATCCGGCAGACTTTGGATCCCGCTGAATCCAGACACCAGATCCTGGTTTTTGAACTGTGCATGGCCAGATCACAGTTCTTACTGACACGCTCCCTATGGGATGTGTAATTTGTCCCCGGATCTGGCAGAAACAGGTAATCCACCGGATGCAAAGGAATGCTCCCGCATCGATATTATCATTGATCCATGAGATGGATCAGTGATAATACAAGTGTGGATGCATCCAGTTACATCCTGAAAAAAACTTGCAGTGAGGATCCAGTTGAATCCAGGCTTTACGGATTCAAAAGTCGCCAGTGTGGAACTAGCCTAAGACTATGGGACTATGTGCCGGCGTTGATTCTGATGCCATCTTTTACTGAAGTTGCTACAGGACAGGAAAAGTGCAATCAGGTTCACTCCATTAAACACACTTATAGACACAATGAGAAGGCGTTGCTCACCTGGCGTGGTTGTGTGAGAAACAACCACTGTAAAACGCTTATGATATTTGCAGATCGTAAGATAACTACGGCAGTCCAAGTATCAGGGCATACATAAATGTCAGAGTGAAGAGGATTGAACCGCGCTGCTATCTTTCAAAAGATGACAAATTCCAGTGATCTCCAATTTGTGATTTATTCTACGCGTTTCGAAGAAAATCTCCTTCATCAGGAATTTCATCACATCGATGAATATCATGATGAAGGAGATTTTCTCCGAAACGCGTAGAATAAATCACAAATTGGAGATCACTGGAATTTGTCATCTTTTGAAAGATAGCAGCGCGATTCAATCCTCTTCACTCTGATGCCATCTTACTGAAGTGATACTGCAACACTTCACCATACTAATGTGCACGTGCAGGAGAATAATGTAATGGTGGCGATGGGGGAAGAAGGCTGGGGGAACATAAATAATAAAGAAAGACCTGACCCACATAGCCCCATCCCTATGCACATGCCTATCAAACGACCAGTGCATTTCTGAACCTTTGAATAGACATTTTTCTGCAATCAAGCATCCAATGCATCAACTAAAAGCACAATTGCCTCAAGCAGTCAGCCATGGATCGGATCCCAGCCATAGTGTGAAGCCGGCCTTAGGGAGTATTCCCTTCTCTACCTTGCCCTGCAGCCACCAGAGTCATCCTGTGCGCAGTGAGGGAGATGTAACGTCCCTGGTCATGTTTGCTTGTCCCGGTGTCAGTAGTGATATGCACCCTCTCACACATGCAGCGCTCAATGTTGTCTGTAACATTCTGGTGTAACGCAGGCACAGCTTTCTTCAAGCATTAATGGCAACTGGGCAACTGATACTGGGGCACTGCGATGGCCATCAGCTTGCAGAAACCATCTGTATCCACCAGGCGGAAAGGCAGCACTTCCATGGCCAACAAAATGAGAGATACTTTGGGACATGTAGAAGGAAATAATAATTTCCGTGACTACAACTGCATAACTGAGTTGGCTGCTATGCTGAGAGAGGGTATACCCGGCAAACTGCTGCACTATAAAGGAGGTGCAGTCTGAGATGTTATTGTGGGTTGACAAACAAGTGATATGCTCGCTGTCTGACATTGGGCAAAACCAGCCGGTGTGTCCATTTCTGTAACAGCTGAGGGGCTATCACTCACCCTGACTGTAGCAAGTAAATAAGTGGAGGTCCTGTGGCCCGACATCTGTCAGACAACACTTGCCACGGTGATGGATGAGGAAGAAGAGCAGATGTGGTGGATGGTGTTTGGTGAGGACTGCTAGGCACAATTTTACTGCGGTATTTTTCCCAGATTAATGTATGGTGCTGAGCCATGTCGCGGTTCATGCATGTAGTAGTCAATTTGTTGTTTTTTTTACATTTACATAAATTTTGAGTACAAAGTTGGCAAATGATGTGAGTAGCATCATCTTTTGTGGTGAGAAAAAAGGCCCAGACTAGGCAACACTTGCCACCTTGGACAACTGTAGAACCGCAACCGCTGCTGTCCAGAGCCAGACTTGTGACTGAGGATGCAGTGCTTGTAATGCCTGCTGCCCCAGTCTCTGTGCGGGAACATAAAACCTAACCTCTTTGTATTCCTTCTCCTCCACCTCCTCTGCAGAACTACTCAGATTCATGACTGGTTTGACTTGTGTAGCACCCCAGGGTATGGGAACTCGGATGTCTGGGCTTCTTTCTCTCCAAATGGGGGATGTCGCAGGTGGCCTACCCAGATCTGTGCCCGGGGGACAGCCCTCAATGAAGGGGGTATTTACAAGGGGTTAAAGTCTTTGTCTCGTGACGCCACCTGTAGTACCTGGTGACTAGACACCAACGCCGCCACAGTCCTCTGGAGAATGGTGGTATTGCGGCTAGGGTGGAACAGCTCTCTACAGGTAGAGCTAAGGCTTCTGGGCAGTGTTACCTGTTGCCAGGACGGTGTAGACTGTTGAGAAAAGTCAATGAAGCAGGACAGAAACACAGAGGCAATTCACTCTTCCAGGTACTTTACTTGTAAAAGAAAACTGATCAAGATGGTAATACAGCTAACAGTACTGCCCGCAGGACGGCCGGCCGGGTAGTCGCAGCAGAATGCAGAATCTGTGGAAGTCTTTAGTGGTACCTTCTTGAGTCTACCCTTGTCCTGTCCCTTCACTCTCTTCTCAGTGCCTGCTTCGCGAGTAGTAGAACGTCCCAGGGGATAAACTCCCTGAGAACATCTTCGGAGCTGGGACGAGTACGGTCGGAGGGTGAACACTGCTGGCCGCGTTGTCAGACATGTAAACTCCGGGTGAACAAGTCAGGACCTTTTGGTCTGGGCTACTTCTCTCTCTAGCCCTCTTTTGAAGCCCTCTTTGCTTCTTGGGTAAGCTCCCGTTCTCCGTCTTTCCTCGGGGAAGACACTCCTGAAGACCCCCTGTGCATTCTACCTTGCTCCTCTCACACTTTCCACTCTCCAACTCTTCTATTTGGACCTCCCCCGGTTGCATCGGTGGGTGTGTATTGGGATCAAATCCTTCAACAGTGTTCTGCATTCTACTTGCGACAGGGATAACCACACGCTCATCTTTGGGTGCAGTACCCCACTTGTGATGCCTGACCAGTGAGGCACCACACTTGATTCCAAGTGGGATCTAGAACCTCATCATCATCCTCTCTGTTGTCCCACTCCTTGCTATGAGAGTCACTCTCCTCCTCTTACAGCTCTGAACACACAGTACAGTGCAGGAGCTCCACAAGTATATGAATCTCATGGTCGCATCACGTCCACCCTTGGGGGTTAACATCTGGTGACAAGGATCTGGATTCTGCTGGGACCATACCTCTCCGTCCCCGGATCCAACTCCAAAAGATTTTAAGCATTGGTGCAGAAGCTTTCATCCTCTTTAGTATGTGAATCTTTGGAGTAGACCTCCGATGCCCATTGAATTGAAGGTGTGAATATCTATGCACAATCCCCATCTGTGTTTCCCACAATCAGTTGTGCGGTTGGAAAGTTGTGACATGGAGTGACATATGGGTAATTGGGGCGCCACCTCTGAGGACTGTACTGTGTATGATGTTGAGATGGAGGGACAGGAGGACAGGCCACTTGGTGCATCGGTTGCCATGAACAGTAGCAAAAGCTCTTTCTGGGCCTCATTGTTAACTCATATTGCTCCACTGCTGGAAACTAAAGGCCCTCTCACACGTGTCAATGTCGCCCGCGATATCCGCTCATGCATCACAGATTATTTGTCGCTCAGATGACGTAGGAGCGACGTCGTAGCGTGTGACACCGCGACGCGACCAGCGAGTTGTCGCTTGATTGCAGATTGCAGGTTTTTGGTCCAGACCATAAACTGGGCGATGATCGCTAAGTTGAGCGTCGCTGTGTGTGACATGAGCTCAGCGACGTTGAAAGAAAAGATCTCTGCTGTGTGACTCAGTACAGCGACTAAAAATAATCACTCTCGGGGTTGCGTCGTCGACACATCGCCGGGTCGTTGGCACCGGATATTGACACGTGTGACATTTAACCGGCGATAATTGCTTGACGATCACGCGTCATCTGAGCGACGGCTAATCTGTGACGCATGAGCAATATCGCGGGCATTGACACGTGGGACAGGGCCTTAAAAGACTGGAGTAGGTTGTCCAGTAACAGAAGTAGCCACTTTGGTTGGGATACAACAAGCCTGTGTCTGATCAGTACAGCTTACCGTAACATTAGCTGTAGCACCTACTCCACATACACTTCGAACACCAAACCCCCTCTTCTTTCTAAGAATCTTTTTCACTTTCCCCTTTCCACCGCCATGAATTCTGGATTTTCCACTCATTTTTTATGCACACAGAAATGGAAAGCACTGGTTTGAGGCCTAACACTTGCCTTTTTAGGGGAAGCAAATATGTTGCAAGAACTGGTTTGAGACTCGGGTTTCTGATCGCCATCCAAACTTGCAATCTTTTTGCCAAATTTGAAATTGGCAAACATGGAGGAGGTTTGCTTATGTCTACTAATGACCAGAGTAAAAAAAAATTGCAGGATGTCCTATTTCCGTTTTTAATATATAGTGATATATAAAAAGAAGATACTTTTTTTCAACATTTAAAAAAAATAAATGTAACATAAATTGATTTAAACAATAAGTCACTTTCTGATCACATTTCCTTTAAGGTAAAGAAGATAAAAGTAATATGGGGGATTCTCCCAATACTGTAGTATAAGACGACAGGAAATTCACTCGTTTTATAGTTTGTAGACATTTTCTGTGCCTTTTTCATGTGAATTAAAAGTTTTTTCTTTCCTTTCATTTTAATAAAATAAAATAATAATAAATAATAATATAACACTAATAAAAAGTAGAACATTTCTACAAAACTGTTTCTCAAACGTTGACCCCCACATTCTAGGACTTTGGTGCAGTTCGAGGGCAGAGACCACAAACTAATTGAGATTCGTAGAGTCTTGGGGTGCCGGACCTGAAATGATTTATGTAAAAGTAAATCTCATTTGTCTTTACCCTTAAACACCCAGCATTAATTAGCTCTCAACTTTAATTAGCCACCATCTCCCATTCCTTCACCCCACATCCCCCCGCAGATAAAAGTGCATGACTGCTCCTCAATGATTGAGTTGCTTTTTTATCTTACACATTACAGGCTGGAGATTTCTCATTAGAATTCACCGCCATGAACCTCCTGTCTACTTGCCTTACGGAGAACAGCAATGCTGCCTTTATCCCCAGTATACCTTTCACGGGCCGGTCCTCTTGACCCAGGCTGTCTTGTCAAATCATCCTTATTATTTGGTTATCTGCCATCTATCAGACTGGAGCTGGAGACAGCCAGTATATTCGCGGTGTGCAGTAATGTAGGCGTTTTCTGCGGTGCTGAATTTCATTACTTTATCAACTTTTTTTTTCATTTGAAGGAAGAGTTTCTTCCAAAGATGCGACTTTGGAGACGTTTTAAGGAATGTATTAGAAATCGCTTCAGTATACTATTATTTCTGGATATGAGTTTGTAAGCCAAGTGTTCCTTCCTATATTATTGTGGGTTTAAAAACGGCCATTTGAATGGGCGAGTAGGAACCCGTAAAAAGAGAACAAAATCACCTAAGGCTTGTGAGGGAAGGGTTCATGGGCAGAAGGTTTGACCTCATAATCTAAATAAGACAAAATGAGAAAATAAAAGTAGATGGTCCAACTTTGGCGACGTTTTAAAGAATGTATTAGGAATCGCTTCAATATAATATTATTTTTGGATATGAGTTTATAAGCCAATTGCTCCTTCCAATATTATTGTGGGTATTGGAAATGTAGGAACTTTTAGAGGAGATCCAAGAAATTAAAGACATGGGTTTTTTGGAAAATGAGCTTTGAATGGCCATGAGCACACTTGTACTTAAGAAACGTCATGCATCGCATGGAAGATTTGTGCAAATTTACCCTGACCTTCCATTCAGATGAAAAATAGACAATGTCCAGGTGTCCAAGGCACCAGAAAACGATTAAAATGTCATCTTTTATTTATTCCATGAGATCAAAAAACAATAATTTAGCTAAACAATGGAACAATATTATAGTCATATGACCTTCATCAAGCAAGATAAGAAGCTATTGCCTTTCAGCCTTGTCTTTCTTGATAAAGGGCACCAGGCTGAAACATTGCTATATTGTTTTGCTACTATTTATGTCTTTTAGGGTGCATGCACACGGTCCGGAGGAGCTGCGTGTTGGACACAGCTCCTCTAGACCTGAGTGAAGGCGCGGATGGCCGCAGGGAGACCGCAGCCGCCCTGTACTCACCATGTGCGGCGGGTGCAGGGCGGCTTCTCCCTGCAGTCACCCGATGGGAGCCGCTTCTGACTCCGCAGCATGAAATAAACATGTTGCGGAGGAGCGGACTCCCGGCAACCCGCACCGCAGCTCCAAACACGCTGGGGGCAGGTTACGCATAGTGAGGATGGGATTTCTTGAAATCCCATCCACTATGCTATTACTGTACTATGCAGCGTTTTGGATGCAGCGGCAAGACGCTGAGTCCAAAACGCTGTGTACACTGATCGTCTGCACGCGCCCTTAATCTGATGGAATAATTTAAGGTCCCATTACACGCTACGATATTGTTAACGATATTGTTACAACGTCACGGCTTTTGGGGCATTGCTAGGATGTAGTTACGACGTGGTTGCATGTGACATGTAGATACAACCAACGATAAATCATTAGATCGTTGATCGTAGCTTTATGAACATGTCCTTAAATCTATTGTCCGTCGTTCGTTGAACCTGTAACATCGTTGTGTGTAACACCTTTACAACGATCTCGTTTACGACTTTGCCTATTCAGAACTGAAGCACGTAGGCAACCAAACGACCGCAAGTATCGTTCACTTGTCGCGGAATCGTTGCTGCGTCGTTCAATATATCTGTATGTGTAACACCTCACTAAGCGATCAGTAATCGATGTTCCAGCGATCCCGGCCAGGATGGATCTTTGGTCGGATCGCAGAGACATTGAAGTGTGTAACAGGGACTTTAATCCCCATCTTGATTTGTAGTGTTAGTAACCTCTTCTCTGGTTACTCTGGGGATCCAAGAAACAATTCAACGGCCTTTCTGTTAGACAGGTCTTAGTTGTGGGTTTCCAGTTGTGCAACTATGGATATTCCAGTCTGTGCAAGAACCATTAGGGTGTGGTGCAGCTAGGGATACTAGTCTGTACAGGAACCAGTAGGTTGCAAGTGAGGCAGCAGAGAGAATGACTTTATTGCCTCTTTACCTGTGTTGGAATACTTATGCGCATAACAATGACTTTTCCCTATCGCTCTGGTCCTAGATAGCAATAGGGTGCAATTTTTTTTCCTGATCCCTATCTTTTTTTGCATTGATCCACCTGGTATTTTACCATTATCTACCTGTCTGCTGCCTCTTTGTACTTTCTATCTGACTCTGGTTTGCCAAAAAAGTAGCAACCCAGTTCACATTGCCTAAGTTAAAGGTCGTGATATCATTTTTATGAATTATTAAGGTATAAACAGATCCAGACTTTGACCATTTTTGCCCGGACTTTTCATGGGCTTTATTGTAGGAGAAACATGGAGTTATTCTTGAATTATTCAATTTCTTCCATGTCTTTAAAGTATGGACACGTTTGAAGAAAATTATGACACAGAAAGAAGCCATGATCATTCTCCAGCCCAATACTCCCACGTCTTCTTCTATTTGAATACGTGTGGTGAAATGTAGTGATGAGCAAGCATGCTTGTCGGTACTCGGTGTTCACCCGAGCATCTCAGTACTCGGGATGCTCGGAATTCGTCGAGTACCGTCAAGATGCTCAGGCTCATGCTTGGGTCCACCTCCCTGCATGTTGGTGCTCTTTACAGAGCCAGCCCACATGCAGGGATTGGCTGCCACACACTGTAATGCCACAGCCATGTTGGTTGTGGCATTACAGTGATAGGCTGGCTGCACAGCATCATCAGGTCTATATCTGCTGTGCTTGTGCCAGCAATTGGCGGTTTAAACAAACAGCTCATCTGACAGCTGTTCAAATCTCCTGTGCCGACACCAATGGATGATGTCAACGCGGGAGATTAAAACAGGTATCAGACCAGCTGTGTTTAAATTTCTAGCGCGGAAACCACCGGGAGATGAGCGGTGCCCGCCGCCGGGAGATCAGCGGCACCCGCCGCTCATCTCCCGGCGATGGGCGCAGCTCATCTCCTGGTGGTGGGAGTCGCTGATCTCTTGCCGGTGTCAGCGCGGGACATTTAAACACAGCTGATCTGACAGTTGTTTAAATCTCCCACGCCGATACCAATAGATGATGTCGGCACAAGAGATTTAAACAGCTGTCAGGCAAGCTGTGTTTAAATTTCCAGCGGAGACACCGCCAGGAGATCAGCAGCGCCCGCTGCTGATCTCCTGGCGACGGGCGCCGCTGATCTTCCATCGGTGTCAATGCGGGAGATTTCAAAAAACCGTTGATCTGACAGCTGTTCAAATCTCTCGACTCCAATAAGTGATGTTGGCGCGGGAGATTTAAACAGCTATCAGACCAGCTGTGTTTAAATGTCCCCCACGGACACCGCCAAGAGATCAGCAGAGCCTATCGCTGAGAGATCAGCGGCTGCTGCCGGCGGGAGATCAACGGTACCCAGCACTACCACAGATGTAGCTGAGCTAAAGAAAACTTGTTTAGACTACGTCAGGGTGTGGGAAGGTTTTTCTTGAACAAAGATGGAGTCCCTAATGTGTTTTTTTTTTTTCTAATAACGTTTTTTTTCTTTGAGTTGTGCTTTTTTAACTCTTTACTAGAAATTCATGGTGGTCATGTCTAATATTGGCATGACCTCATGAATTTCAGGCTTAGGGCCAGCTGATAATACACAGCTGGCACTAACCCCATTATTACCCAGCAAGCCACCTGGCACCAGGGCCACTGAAAGAGCTAGAGACACCGCTAGAAGATGGCGCTTCTATGAACGCGCCACTTTCTGGGGTGGCTGTGGACTGCAGTGGAGGGAGCCAAAAAGCTTGGGGCACCCTGCATTGCGGATTCCAGCCCCCAGCTGCCTAGTTGTACCTGACTGGACACAAAATTAGGGCAAAGCCCACGTCAATTATTTCATTATCGTAAGGGGGGTAACTCAGGTCACCTAAGAACAACTCAGGTGGCATGACCTGAGCTGTCCTCAGGTGACCTGAGTTGCCCCCCTTATGATGCCGCAGCACTCCGGGCTCTCCTTCACGGGCATAGAAGCTTTGTTCGTCCCCTCGGTGTCTGATGAAGCAGAGACCAGAGTGTTCAGCACAGAGACGAGGATCGAGGGGATAATAAAGATGTAGTCCGTAAATGTGTGACGCTGACTTCACACTGCAGTTTTTCACTGATCAGTGTCCATCAGTGTTTGGGTGCCAAAACCAGGAGAGGAACCAGGAGAGGAACTTGCAGAGAAAAAGTATAATTGAAAGATTGACACCTGTTCTGAGTTTTGGAGACGCTCCTGGTTTTGGCGTCCAAACACTGATGGACACTGATCAGTGAAAAACTGCAGTGTAAAGCCAGCCTTAGTGTTTTTATTTTATTTTTTTCATTTTTTAATGAATTTTTCCCCAAAAAATTGACGTGGGTTTCGTCATATTTTTGTATGTCAGCCAGGTACAGCAGGCAGGTATGGGCTGCCCCCAACCCCCAGCTGCCTAGTTATACCCGGCAGGGAACCAAAATTCTAGGGAAGCCCTTTTTATTAATTATTTCATGAATTTCATCAAGTAATTAAAAAAATTGACGTGGGCTTCACCCTATTTTTGTTTCCAGCCAGGTACAACTAGGCAGCTGGGGGCTGGAATCCACAGCACAGGGTGGCCCAGGCTTCCTGGGGCTCCCACGCTGCAAATTACAGTCCGTGGCCGCCCCAGAAAATGCTGCGTTCATAGAAGTGCCATCTTGTGGCACTGTATCCAGCTCTTCCAGCGGCCCTAGTGTCGGGTGGCTCGCTGGGTAATAATGGGGTTAGGGCCAGCTGTATATTATCAGCTGTCCATAAGCCTGAAATTCATGGGGTCACGCCAATATTAGACATGGTCACCATGAATTTCTAGTGATCAGATAAAAAAAACACAACACAGAGAAAATAGTTTTATTAGTAATAAAACACAAATACAATTAGTGACTCCATCTTTATTAAAGAACCCCCCTCTGACGTAGTCCAGGCTCGAGGATCCCGCGACGTCCAATGTGGATCCAATATCATCTGATTGGTTTGCTGGCCGACAAACCGATGACATGATCAATATCAGGTTAAAGGATCTGAATCCGCTGCAAGACCAGCTGTGTTTAAATCTCATGCGCCGACACCAAACAGCTGATGTTGACGCGGGCTATTTAAACACAGCTGAGCTGTTTAAATCTCCAGCACTGACACCGAATAGGTGATGTTGACCTGGGAGATTTTAACAGCTGTCAGATCAGCTGTGTTTAAATCTCCTGCACGGCCACAGCCGGGAGATGAGTGCCGCCCGCCGCCAGGAGTTGAGCGCCGCACGTCGCCGGGAGATGAGCGGCAGGTGCCTACCGGCGGTGTCGGTACTGGAGGTTTAAACGCAGCTGGTCTGACAGCTCTTTAGATCTTCTGCGCCAACACCAAAAAGGTGATGTCGGCGCGGGAGATTTAAACAGCTGTCAGATCAGCTGTTTAAATCTCCTGTGCCGACACTGCCAGGAGATCAGCGGCGCCCGCCACCGCCCACAGAGGGCTCATTTCCCGGCCACGGCAGCCGCTGATCTCCCAGCAGTGTCCGGCTGATCGTTTCAACCAGCCGGGCGGGAAAAAGACAGCTTTTTACTGCCGGCCGTTTTAAATGATCAGCAGATGCTGTCAGCTGATCATTTAAACCAGCCAGGTTGGAAAAAGCTGGCTTTCTACCGCGGGAGTTCCCAATCAGCTGATGCCATCAGGTGACAGCATCAGCTGATTACCGACAGGCCCTGACAGCGATCGGACGAGTCCCGGGAGTCTGCAGACAGGCGAGTATGATTTTTTTTTAGTTCATTTGGATTTCACTTTAGCAGTGAATGTACAGGCAGCACATACGCTAAAGTGAAAGTTTTAGGCTTTATGCAGCGCGTCGGGGGTGCTGCCAGCAAAATGCTCGGGTTTCCCCATAGGTAAACATTGGGCTCGGGTCGAGCAGCAGAGCATCTTGATATGCTCGACCCAAGCATCGAGCACCCGAACATTATACTGCTCGCCCATCACTAGTGAAATGATGTCATGGCTGCCCCAATGTCCTTTAGCAGAATACTGAGCTGCTCAGGAAAACAATGGGAAATGAGTGGGTTTTTCTTTATTTTAAGGGTGCAGCGTAAATAATTTTATATAATATTCTGGACAGCATGATGGCTTTTTAACCCTGGGGTCCTGGATTCTAATCCCACCAAGGACAACATCTGCATGGAGATTGTGTGTTTGCATGAGTTTCTTCTGGGTTCTCTGGTTTCTTCCCCCAGTCCACAAACATACTGATGGGGAATCTAGATCATGAACCCCAATGGAGACATTGATTTTAATCTCTGTAAAGTTCAATTCATACTAAATATTCAGGGGGCACAGTGTATAATGTTTGGTAATTTGGAAAAAATGTGACAGATTCCTTTTAAAGCAGCCGACATGTTGGGTCTTAAATAACACAGCATCACTGCTTTTAGCATGCTGCTGTTTTTTTTTCCTCTGTGTCTTTACCTGAAGCTCGATCTCTCCAGATTGACTGCTGTGTAGAAACAGGAGCTCGATATGATCACCGCAGGGAGATTTGATTTTCTCTACAATGTAAACCTCAAACAGAAAAAGCAGCACTGAGGAAAAGAAGGTAATCATCTACCACTCAGGACAACTTTTTGATTCCTCTTAGTTTAATCTTTAAAGGGAACCAACCACCAGGATTTAACCCCCTGTAAATCACTGCAGCAGGTGATTGATGTGTGCAGCATGACATCACTATTTTTTTTTTTTTTTTGTTATTCCTCCCCTGTGGGCTTGAGTGTCTGCTGTAAGCCAAACCCCCTCCCTCTCATCCAGGGGGTTTGGTCTACAGCAAACTGCCAAGCCCACAGGGGAGGAATTAAAAAGAAAATAAATAGTGATGTCATGCTGCACACATCAATCACCTGCTGCACTGTTTTACAGGTGGTTAAATCCTGGTGGTTGGCTCCCTTTGAAGTAAATCTATGATCCTACTTTCTTAGAAAGGATGATTCATTGACCTTGATGCGTGCATTGTCCTGTTACATAGTTAACGACAGTTTTATTATCAATATCTTTGTAATTAGAGCACAATTTTGTATTTATTACAGTAAACTCAATGCAAAGAGACCAAAAACAAATCATGGGTCTTCATTGCGTGAAGACATAATGATTAACCTCTGTCATCAGCCTTGTTTAGTTCACTTTTGTAAAAGATTTAGTGTAATAAAGACATTAACGAGCTCGGAGAGTTCAGATGTTTTGAGTTTTAAAGGGACAAGTTATGATTACTAAAAGTTACAAATTTTTAGCTACATCCTTCTGCAAGTATTGATGAGTAAACCAGAATATTAGCATATTGCACTCAAGCATGTTTTTTATTGCACTACTGTAGTGGTGCTTTAAATGTAAGTACCCGGCCCCCTGTCCTATACTCACCCCCTGCCACCTTTATCCTTTCCCAACGTCACTTCAGCCGATCGTACTCGAAAAATGACCTGCTGGCAGCTCCATTGAGCGCGCCGGAGGTCACAACTCAATACAAGTCTATAATAGCCTCAATCTGGCCTCCTTCTGGCTCTCATAGAGATGCGTTGAGCACTTGTGATGTAATTTCTGACCTCCAGCCAGTCAGAAGTTACGAGAACAAGATGGCACCAGAGTGACACCATAAAAGCAAGAAGATGGTGGAGGTTGAGTATAATACCAAATACAGAGGGCTTACATTTAAAGCAACACTCAAGCGCTGGAGTGGTGCTTTAAAGTTTTATTCCCAAAATGGCAAGTTATCCCGTATTCATAGCAGTCCTGAGAACAGGCTCTTCAGACTCATGTATTGAATGAAGTGGAGATGTCCATGGGTAACTCCTATTAATTCAAGACTGGACTTTGCAGAACCCCATTCTTGGGATCTCTGGGACACACAGGGATCAGACACCCTGCACTCAATAAGTTATACCATATTCATTCATTTGATAAATAGTGGCCACATTACCATAGTGGCATGAGTTTACAACTATTTGCCGGATTCATTGCATGATGGAGACCTCTGCCACCCAACAGGCTCAATTGCTTCATTTATTCTGATTGTATGCAACACTATTTTTCCTGTTAATTATGACAATTGGGTATGAAGGATCTGACTAGTCTTTGATATAAATCAATGATCAGAGCCTCAGTAATTAGAGAGGAGCAGATCGAGTTCAAGTTGAATTTACGGAAATTGGTTTCATGCAAACTCAAACACTTTGAAATATGATTTGTGGCTCAAAAATATTATAAAATTTGGCAAACACCTTATCTCACATTGATGAAGCATCAGAGCAGGGACTAATGTGTTTTTATGAGGCTGCGCAGCTTCCCCATAATGCGCTGTAGCTATGACATCTAGTGGATTATCATCCCTTGTACAGAGGTGGTCAGAGCTGGGCCATTACGGGTGATCCAGTGGAGCACAAATTATACAGCAGAGTAGTTTTCCATCT
The DNA here is from genome assembly GCA_033576535.1 of Allobates femoralis. Taxonomy (NCBI): domain Eukaryota; kingdom Metazoa; phylum Chordata; class Amphibia; order Anura; family Aromobatidae; genus Allobates; species Allobates femoralis. Next base: position 538,936,402 of record JARQOC010000005.1, read on the forward strand.
CCAGATTCTCTGAGTAAGTCTCCCTCTCCTGTAGAGTGTAAGCTCTTATGATCAGCAGGGTCCTCCTTCCCCTGTAGAGTGTAAGCGCTTATGATCAGCAGGGTCCTCCCTCTCCTGTAGAGTGTAAGCTCTTATGACCAGTGGGGTCCTCTCTCTCACGTGTAGAGTGTAAGCTCATATGGTCAACAAGGTCACCTCTCTCTCTCTGTCTCCTGTCGAGTTTATGTTTCTGTGGTTAGCGGGGTCCTCGCCTTCCTGTAGAGTGTAACCTCTTATGGTCAGAGGGGTCCTCTCTCCTGTACAGTGTAAGCTCTTATGGTCAGAGGGGTCCTCTCTCTCTCCTGTACAGTGTAAGCTCTTATGACCAGTGGGGTGCTCTCTTTCTCTCCTGTAGACTGTAACCTCTTATGGTCAGTGGGGTCCTCTCTCGCTCCTGTACAGTGTAAGCTCTTATGCTCGCAGGGTCCTCTTTCTCTCCTGTAGAGTGAAGGTTTTTATGGTCAGTGGGATCCTCTCTTTCCTGCTAGCTGCTATCTGAAGTATTTACGATACCAGGGCTGCAGCAGTCATGTTTTAGAGGTTTTTATACTGGCTGTGCAACACACAACCCACCCAGGTGGGAAATACCATCCATTTGGTCACATTTTTGTTCACATTTAAGACCCTATTGGGCTTGTCCTTCCCTTATCTAGATCTGTACAAGAGAAAATAGTGATTGTTTCAAAACTACAGCACCCAATAAACTAAGGGATATATAACTGTAATTGGGGTCTCAGCCCTACATCATACTGCTCTCAGATCAGGTAGCAAAAACCCAATGATAGATTCCCTTTAATGCAGACAACAGCTTTCCTGGATAAACATAGACCTCACATCCAGCCTATGTTACTGGGAGAGATGCCTGGATTAGACCATAAACAACACATTAGGTGGTATAAAAATGAATTAAGGAATAAAGATTACAGATAGAAACTTAATGCAAATTTATTATTGAATGCAAGCCTCTCACAAGGTAAAAACAATATTACTTGCCAAAGGGAGGACTTAAAGAGGTTGGCCCCTACCAGTGGTGTAACTTGAATCTCATGATCCCCGATGTGAAATTTCCAACGGGGCCCCCAATTATTGCAAATCTTTAATAGTATTAGTCTTTTCCTATAAGCCAAAGGGACTTTTGGGGCCCCCTAGGCTCCAGGGCTCGGGTGTGAATGCAACCCCTGCACCTGTTGTAGTTACACCCCTGGCCACTACATTCTGAAAGCCTAACCTTAGAATAAATCATTAATATCTAATCTGTGAGGGTGTGACAATTGGCATCCCACCCATCAGGTGTTTCCAGCGCTGATGGCAGACAGAAGTTCTTAAATGCTGTCGGAACACAGAAGTTCTGTCAAAACTACAGTCGCTGTGGCAAGGTACTGCAAATCCATACCCTATTCATTCACATAGGGTGTGGATCTGAAGTACTGCGCCAAAGTCCCTATACAAATAACGGAGCTGCTGTGTTTTGGCAGCATCTGAGAACTTCCGGACCTCAACACTGTTGGACACTTCCGGACATCCCAAGGACACCAATACAAAAGGAGTGGTCAACCTCTTTAAATATCCACACACTTCATGACTTCCCATAGAATTTGCCAAGAAGATGGTGAAGAGGGAGATGCAGCTGCACAATGTTGGAGGAGAAGAGGGTGGTGATCCAGTGATAATGATGTTCTAAATGTAGTAGTTACATCAGTGCGATGGTGGAAAATCCTGGGAGGACTTTGTTGGCCCAAAATACAGAACAACTCTGAATTTGGAAAGACAAATTACATTTTGAATATGTAATGGCCTGAAGGTAAAGAACCCTAACTTTACAAGTTACGCACAACTCTTCTGGAAAGAATCGGAATACTTTGGTAACAATGGGTACTGTTATATTTTTTAAATTTTGTTAGAAACTGAACTTGGAAACTCAGACTTTAGTCATTGCAATAATGTTGCATATTGGTCAATGAGGTCAAATTATTGTTTTTTCTTCTTTTTCTCACTTACAAATGGAATGAGCCGCATCTGTTGTCTGAAATGATCTCATGGTTCACAGGTTCATACCTTCCCTCAACTCTCAACTATGTCGATATAATTTAACAGCATGTTTTCTTAGTTAAGTGGAAATTATATCTTAATGTCTTGTTTGTACTAAACTGCTACATGAAATATTTCAGATCCGTACAGATGGTGCGCTCCGGAACACATCTAAATGAAGACAAAGCTCCCGAGACAGCCAAGGCTCGTTTAAGTAATGCATAATTGGCTGTAGTGTGGCTAGAGACACTTTCCATCAGTGTATGGAAAATATTGCAAAAATTCACTCAAGTACTTAAGAAATGTTAAACTATTATATGAAATTCATCTTGTAAAACATAGAGATGAGTGAGTTTGCCTCATTATTTCACAAAAACTTTGGATTTGCCAAATCCTAATTTTTTAATCGATTCAACTATCATTCTGTTGGATTTAAAATGGGCTGGAAGGAGAATTAAGACAAAAATTAGTCACCTCTTTCCAGCACTCTTTTTGGCCACACAGCTCCGGGTCATTCTGGTCAATTCCTCATTAGAGATGAGTGAACCTTTCAAGGTTCCTGTTATGTTGCGAACAAACCGGTGGATGTTTCAGGTCAGCGGCGCTGTTCGGGACTTGATTTGACCGGTGGTGTCACTCATTGGCTGTTCGGCTCTCAGTCCGCATACATCCAGCCATAAGCAAACCACTTTCGGATGTCAGGAATTTTTAATTTTATTTTACATCACACTACGGCCAATAACTCTGTTTTTACTCCAGTACGAGTCGATCAAATACCGCAGGCACTTGGCACTTGGCCAGACACACACGAGCACAGCAATTGGCTAAGTGCTTAGAGATCACCCAAACTCACCCCAACTCCAAACTCGAACAGGTTTGCTCAACTCTATTCTTCATACATAGGCTATAGGTCTTTTTCACTTCAATGGTCCCATCAAGTGTTCAGCAATCAGCACCTGTGGTGCCTACTTGGCCCCATTATGCCATGACTTTGTTGCCCAATGCATATCGTAATGTCAATTGAAACTAAGACTGTCAAGGCCACACACAACATCATGACATCAATTGGGACATTAGGGAGGATGAAAGGTTGAAAACTGCCCTGCCATATTCCACGAGACATCAAAGGGTGAATATAATATTAATTTATTAGTCAACGCCTTTCAGGACTCCCAGGCCCCTTCCTCAGGACAAATCAATATTATTGATTGGGCATATACCGAATGTGTGCGGCTTCATTTATCTTAATGGACTGGAAGTGATGTACCTTAGTACAAGGAAGTGTGCACCGGAGGGCTGCCTGGACGCCGCGTGGGACACAGGATCCTGCAGGGACCGCGGAGTGGAAATCTATGACCGACGGCACCCGAGCACGGAGGGTTGTGCTGGCCACACTTCAGAAACGTGAGTTTACAAATCAATATTATATTGCCATTTCTCAGGGCGTTTTAGGGAGCCTTGAAACATCTTGACTAATAAATCAATATTATATTCACCCTTTGATATACGTTAGCGCGGTTTTTAACACTTCGTCTTCCCCACTCTATATGCCCCACACTAGGGACTGCAGCAGCCGAGATCTGCTTTTATAAGAATTCACTCAAAATAGTTTGATGCTAGATACACCTACACAATTTAGTTTCAGCAAAGGTAGTATCTTCTAAAATATAACCTTTATTGTTTTTATTAAAACTAGGATCAGTTATGATCCTGTACACACAGTGTAACCTTGTAAAGGGGGAAAGAGGGGGGTGGGTCACCTTGTTCTCTCCCTAACTCCCCCTGCCTAACAGCGGAGTTTTCACCTAAAAACCCGTATGGTGTCCCCGCACCTCGGCGGCTATCCCTTCTGGTCCCTACTTATTTGTGAATAAAGGAGACGTTCCTCTTTTTTGATTCCCCATATCTACAGTATATCTAAGGGAACAAAAACAGTGTGTGGATCTCCCTCGTGTCTGGGTCTATCCCTTAGACAGGTGTGGTGGAAAAAATAACCACTATGGGAGACACTTTCCTAAAATATGGTAATGGTTTCCTATTTATTGTCTATAAACAAGGGAGAAGTGAGTGACACAGTACCAATATTTACGTTTGCTGGGTACTCTTTCCTCTTATAATGCTTGAAAAACAGTTATCAGCATTTGTGCCCAATGCAAACAAAACAGAAACATCCCACTTCTCACCACAAAGGTACCACACCATACACAAAAATAAATGCTCCTTGTCAGCAGCCCGTATAGTTCAGGTAATCCACACCCTTTTTGTAATAGATACAGATCACCACTTTCACAATAATGGACCAGTTGGACCATAACTTAAACAGGGGGGCAGTTGCCCTTTAAGACACAAGTATTGTGGATATACTCATCTTAATCATGTAGACCGGTCCGACGCGGCGTTTCTCCCACCCTAAGGTGTTCTGGTGGGTTCATCAGGGACATCAGTCTATCCAGCAGGGCTCTTATTAGAGTCCCAGGGCGCCCAGGGTGGGTATTTGATGCATTCCCTCACTCCCAAATCTCAGTAGATGGCCGCCATGATTAAGATGAGTATATATGATCCTAGTTTTAATAAAAACAATAAAGGTTATATTTTAGAAGGTGCTACCTTTGCTGAAACTGATCTGCTTTTATAGTGGTTGTGACTCTCACAACCACACAAGGTGAAGCCTCTGATACCTATTTAGGTCATATTTTACCTCTCAGACCCTTCATCCTCCCAACTTTAATTTCTGAGATAATGACCTTTGGGTTTTCATTGTCTGTAAGCCATCATCATCAACATTAATAGAAATAAACACTTGAAATAGATCACTCTGTGTGTAATGACTCTATATAATATATGTGTTTCACTTTATGTATTGAATTACTGAAATAAATTAACTTTTTGATGATCTTCTAATTCATTAGGATGCACCTGTGTATCAATCTTCAGAATATCAGTGGAAAAAAATGCCATCTACATGAGTGAAATCCAGGAGGATTAATATTTCTATTCCTGTTTCCATAAATAGGCTGATTCCCCTCCTGAGAGCGATCTTTGTAGCAGACGGATACCGTTTGATAATGTGGGCAGAGTCGCCCGTAGAAATCCATTGAAAATTTCATTACAAAAATTCTACTTCAAGAGAATGTCACATGGGAAAATTGTTCATTTGTGACCTTTATTTTATTATTTCACTCTAGAAATGTTAGCCTTTGCATATCTGGTGTCATTACTAAAGCGCTGCCTGCGTCGGGGCTCGGTGCGATCCGCCATCGAACATGGAAAAGGTTTAAGATTCCATAAATGTGAGTTCTGTAGAGGAGCAGCTATGAAGTTTAATTTGCACTTTAAGAAGCCGGCACATAACACGGCATTTCTCCACATTATCTTCAGTGATTTTCCAATTCGTTCAGTGAAAGGCTTTCTCGGTAGTGAGCAATGTCATTTTATCATCATTGCTTGTATGAATACGATTAGACTGTCCAGGAGCGCTGTCAGGAGATAGGAGACTGGCGGGAGATACTGGCAGCACCTACCTCATCAGTTCAAGGCATTGTAAGATTATGTTTTTATCGCCTCTCGGAAACATTTTAGAGTTTAATACAAAGATTTTCCCTTAGAAAAATGCATTTACTAAATACGAATACTTCTGCATTATGTAATATTGGAACTATTATGACACTTAAGGTTCCATAGATGTATTATATAGATTGTGTATCTTCATTGAGCTGGGCATTTCATTTATAAGGCTTCCCATAGCTGTGTGGCCATGATCAGGACCCGGTCACTCTACACCTTATTTATATTTATAGATGTGCGGTACAAAATATAAAAGATATATCATAAAAAGTACATGGATGGAACAATTTTTTGTCTCTTTTAGAGTAGTTAGGCTGGCTTCACACCACGGCGCAGTCTGGTCCGGGGCTGTCCGGTGTAAACCAGACAGCACCGGACCGGTTTTTGGCCCCATAGTAGCCTACGGGCCGAATGGAGCTGGATGGCAGCTCTCTGCCATCCGGTTTCCATCTCTCCGGATGAATCCAGGAGAATTCGGATTATTCTCACCGGATATAAAAACGCTGCTTGCAAAGTTTTTATGTCCGGGGAGAAAAATCTCCCCAAAAACCGTATCCCATATTCGCCCGGATTCTCCTGCATCCTCCCGGATCCGAGGCAATCTGGCGCTCCCTAACATGGAGGATCCTGGAACCGGACACCTGCGGCTGCACGCCTAGCTCTCTGCGAGCCGTGGTTGTGATCAATCAGCGGCGGCAGCTGCGTCCGGCTGCACACAGGACCGGAGAGCACATTTGGCCCTTCTGGTTCTGTGTGCTGATCCGGTCCGGGGCTGTCAGGTTCATGCCTGACAGCCCCGGACTGGACTGTGCTGTGGTGCGAAGCCAGTCTTACACAGCATGCTCAATAGGAATTATGTTGAATATACAAATAATGCTTTTATATAGGTATCATTCCCAAGGTTCATTCACGGATCAGATGAAGATCTTATTCTTTTACTAATATATAGATGTACAAGCTATATTAGGGATGTACAATTGCAAAAGGAATAACCAGTATTGCCCCTGATGAAGACACATGTCGAAATGCGCATTGACGCACACATGTAGTACACGGCAGCTTACGATATACAGGTAACAATCTCAAATATTTTTATGATATAACCTATACGGTTCCTTCATAATACTGGCTCAAATGGTTATTCTTATGTCGGGCCCCTCGGGACGGGGGTACTCGGTACCGGACCGGATGGTGCCGGGGAAGTCACGGGTGGCTTGGTCCGGACCGTGTCCCGGGCTTGGCAATAAAAAGGGGATTATTTACAGGGGAAATGTCAGTCGTGACGCCACCCACTATATGCGGCCAGTAAGGGGGCCGCCGCTGCTGCAGAACCTCAGGGGATAATGTAGTGGCAGCATAGAAGGTATAGTTCCCGTGGGCAGAACTGTATTCCCCGGGGCAGTGATGGTATAGTCTATAAGGGGTATAGATGGTGGAGACGGGGTTAAAGGACACACACTCACGTTTGGTAGAGACTGGTGCACTTCTCCTTCTCTCCTGAGGCTGCAGAGCTGACAGGCTGGTAGCAGGGGGAAGCTCTCTGTGCTGAATGTGGAGCAAAGGTCGCAATCAATACACAGACTCACAGTTTTGCTGTTTTCCAAAGCTTTACTGCTGATGTTATTGCAGATTATAGTCCACGGAGTCTGTAATGGGGCTGAGCTCTCTTCCCACCCTGTCCGGGGTCGTCAGCTTCCTCGTGCTGCATTGTGTGTGTGTTCTGGCCGCTGCTATTAGCTGAGCTGCTGGGACTTCTCAAGTCTCTCTCTCTGTGTTCTGCTGGTACCACTTGGCTAGGCAACTTGAGTCCTCTGTGTTGTGCTGACCCCTCTGTGTTGCTTTGCACTGGTACTAGGGGCATCTAGAAATCCCACTGTTCCTGGATTCACTGTGCTGTGGGTGCCAGACACAGTAGCGGATCCGGTGTCCGTTCTGTGCGTTCTTATGGGGCGAGTGAAGGTGTCACTCCAGCTCCCAGATGTGTTCCTCAGTCTGTAGTTCTCCTGTTCCTCTGACCCTCACTAGGTCTGCACTAACTCGTGCTCTTCACAGCCCTGCTCCGAGCTGAACTGAGCTCTCCCTCATAAGCAAGAGTATTTAAGGGAGCAGGTGGTGCTCCCCCTCCTGGCCCAGAGGTGCTAGTGTTCGTCAGTGTGTTGTGGGGAGAGAACCCATGTGGTGTTATTGTGGCACATTAACCCATGGGGTGCCACACTTATATAATGTCTATTCTTATATAGCGCTAGGAAGGTGCACTCTAAAAGGAGGTATACTTTACATTATTATTATTATTATTATTATTTATTTATATAGCACTATTAATTCCATGGTGCTGTACATGAGAAGGGGCCACATACAAAATTATAGATATAGTTTACAGTAAACAAATTAACAATGACAGACTGGTACAGAGGGGAGAGGAACCTGCCCTTGCGGGCTTACATTCTACAGGGCAATGGGGAGGAAACAGTAGGTCAGGGGTGCAGCAGATCTGGTGGGGGAGAGACGGCAGCTCCGGTGGCGGTGGGGGAGCAGCTCTGATGGTGGTGGGTTTGGCGGCTCGGTCATTGCAGGCTGTAAGCTTTCCTGAAGAGATGGGTTTTCACGCTCCATCTGAAGGATCAGAGTGTGGTGGATAATCGGACGTGTTGGGGCATAGAATTCCAGAGGATGGGGGATATTCGGGAGAAATCTTGGAGGCGGTTGTGTGAGGAACGGATAAGTGTGGAGGGGAGAGGAGGAGGTCTTGAGAAGATCAAAGATTACGTGAGGAAAGATAGTGTGAGATAAAGGGAGGAGACAATTTATGTATGGCTTTGTAGGTCAGTGTTAGTAGCTTGAACTGGATTTGTTAGGGGATTGGGAGCCAGTGGAGGGATTTGCAGTGGTGAGATACAGGGGAGTAGCGTGAATAGAGGTGGATTAGTTGGGCAGCGGAGTTGAGGACAGACTGGAGAGGTGCAAGAGTGTTAGCAGGGAGGCTGCAGAGGAGAATGTTGCAGTAGTCAAGGCGGGAGATGATGAGGGCATGTACAAGAATTTTAGTAAATTGAGGGCTGAGGAAAGGACCGATTCTGGAAATATTCTTGAGCTGGAGGCGACAGGAGGTGGCGAGAGTTTGGATGTGAGGTTTGAAGGACAGGATAGAGTCGAGAGATACTCCAAGGCAGCGGATTTGAGGTGTGGGAGAGAGTATGATGCCATCTACCATAATAGATAGATGAAAGATGCAGTTTCAATGCACTCACTTTTTACTTGTCCATGGCCAGTGTGAACATGCTCTTTTGCTTTGCATGTGTACCAGCCCATGCCCCGGCTCATTTCTTTTTGATTATCCTTACATTTGAACATAAAGTTCAGGATAATGGGCTAGTGGACTGTGTCAACACTTATCTGGCATCTGGAATCAAGGCCCCTGTAAAGCTTACATAAATATCAGCCAAACATGCCAATTTTATTAAGTGGGTTTGGCCAACCATCCAAAGTGTTTGTGGTGCCTCTTAACATTCCCCTGACCAATGTTGTTAGCCAAAAAAAGGATTGGGTAGTTTGATTTTAATCACCTAAACCCTTGGTTCTGTAGGCAAAAAAGACATTCGAAGACCAACAAAAAAGCAAAAATGATCAAGAACTCTAAAATAAAGAAATAAATAACAATAATGCATGTAAACATAATAGGAAACTTCGTTAACATTATTTTGATACAAAAAAATCAAAGCCATCCTACCACGTCAGTGTGACCAATATCAGGACGGTCCAAGCATCTAATATTTAAACCTTTACCATGTCTAGGTATGTAAATTCAATAAGGACCGAGCAAGACCAGTGACCAACATGGCAGCTGCTTATTCTGCTCTCCTCATAGCCAACACACGAACACTCGGCCAAAAGTTTGTGTAAGGTGGAGAAAGGAGTTCAAGCCGCTATGCTCACTTCATAAAATGAATTCACAAAGTCACAGGTTAAGGTGAATACAAGAACTCAGGACATGGACACTGCAAGCTGGACGGTGTGTGGAACATCAAGGACTAAGGCAACAGGCTATGTTGGACCTTATACAAAAAAGTAAAGCATGACACACCAAAAATCACCAGACCAAAACAGCAAATAATTAGAAAAATGGCAGGTTTGAAGCAGCGCTCAGATGTAGGTCGCAGAATTGTGGTATAATGCGAATAGTCTCAAATAATAGTTTGTGATGTTTACAGCAAATGATGGGTTAACCAGCAGAACACAAGAGCAGCAGATGCAGGTGATACAATCCACACCTAATTCCAATGTGATGTGAACAAACTCTAATAACAGTTTGTGATGCTTACAGCAAATGACAAGTTGATCATAAGAGTCTATATGTTCATTCTGTTCAGATTTTCTTCACACACACACACATAAATATATATATACCGTGTTTCCCCGAAAGTAAGCCCCCCCCGATTGTAAGGCCGCCTAGGGGTAAAGGGGGGGCCTGCTAATGTAAGGCCTCCCCCGAATATAAGGCCCTACAACCGGGGGGGGCTAATGTAAGGCCCCAAGCGGGGTGGTGGTGCGGGAGAGGGTCGCACGTCACGTGCGCCCGCTCATTAGTTATGCACTGCATCCCCCTGTCAATCAGCGGCAGGGGGAGCAGTGCATTATGTATATGGGCCCCCTCCTGCTGGCACACTACCCCCTCGGTGTTCCGAGGCCCCCCCTGCTGCTGCTGCTGCTCACATCTTACCCTCCAGGGTCTTCTTGCAGCAGCCAGCTCGTCGGTTCTCCGTCCTCAGCTGTCTCCCAGATCATGTGACCGGCCGGTCGCAATAGCGATGACGTCATGCGCTGCGACGGGTCACATGATCCGGGAGACAGCTGAGGACGGGACCGGAGGACCGACGCGCTGGCTGCTGACAGAAGACGCTGGAGGGTAAGATGTGAGAAGCAGCAGCAGGGGGGGCCTCAGAACACCGGGGGGGTAGTGTGCCAGCAGGGGGGGCCTCAGAACACCGGGGGGGTAGTGTGCCAGAAGGGGGGGCCTCAGAACACCGGGGGGTAGTGTGCCAGCAGGGGGGGCCTCAGAACACCAGGGGGTAGTGTGCCAGCAGAAGGGGGCCTGTATGCCACACTGCTGGGGGCTGTATACCTGCTGGGGGCTGCCAATATAAGACCCCCCCCTGAAAGTAAGACAGGGGGCCACTTTTGGCCCCCAAAAAAATGTAAGACAGGGTCTTACTTTCGGGGAAACACGGTATATATTTTTTTAAATACATCTCCATACCCATAAAGGTGTACGTGGTCCTACTGTGCCTACGAATGTCTCCAATTTCCTGCAGAGCCATAAGGAGATGACATGCTCCATCAGATAAGGCAGAATATTTCCCACGTATGACACTTCGTGTGTATCATAGTGGCTGCTTTGTAGGTTATCACCTCCTCCACATTTCTCCACCTTACATTATTGATCGCATGAGCTCCTGTAAACAGGTTACGAGGATGCAACCCAGCAGGAAAGACGACTCAGCAGTGACTCACAACAGATATCAAGGAGCAGTGGTGTTAAGGTACAATCGAGGAACATTAAAAGTGTTTACAAAAAGACAAATTAAGACACAGCAAGAGTTCTACAAGTTCTAAATCCAATATTAGTATCATTGGTTTCTTTAAACAATAAATAACGGTTATTACTAAGGTTAACTTAGTTCCAGTCTCTCTGTCAGGGAAGTGTCAGTGTCACCTCAGCTTTAGTCACAATCTCACTTGTCTAATTGAATCAATCTATCAGCATACAGGCTCTAACGGGACAATAATACGATTTGCTAAGCCATGAGTCCAATGTTAGTGGGTAATTCCCCTCTCTGAGTACTGTATGGCTGGACGGGAAGCAACAGCTTGACTCATGTGTATTGTCTTCTGGCAAACATTCAGTGTGACGACACAACCTTTCTCAACGTGTGTCGTTCTTTAATATTTTTAATTTGGCCAGACATATATGTCTTTTGTTTGTTAACTCATGTTTGTTAAGCCATTGTTTCTTGCTAGTCTGATTGGTGATTGCTAATTTGTGGATTGCTAACAAAATGTGATTTACCTCAGCTGCCTTCTGTCTTCATCATTTAGATGAAAATTATGCAGTCGGATTGAAATGCCTACCAATAAGAGAACAGCCTTATCCCACTAATCCTGTAAGAATACAATATACCCTGATGTGGAGGCTTGGGCTATAAAAAAGACCTGCTTCAGTCACCAGTTGTTCATATGCTTTGTGGCCTCAATCTAGGGATTTCGATCCTGATGAAAGGATCACATCGCTTCTTCATGACTTCGGACTTGGAATTTTGGTTTCAGCTGCCAGGATCCTATTGTGTCTTCATGCACAAAATGGTCTCAGTTCTAAGTATAGGAGCTTTGGTTTTGACTAGAGAAGCACCAGAAAGGGATTATATTCTGTAGGAGTTCAGCCTTGGATTCTAGGATTAGGCTGGAATATCAGAGACTACTTACAAGACCCAGGTTGGGAGAATTCAGTCACCTGGCTACAGACTTTGCTGTGCTCAGTTAGTTTCTTAAGCTTGCCGCTATTCCTTTCTCAGGGGTGCCTGCCAAACCTTGGCCCTGGAAGCCCTGAAGGCATGAATATGCTAATTCTTGGTGAGCCAGCAGACGTTTGAGACTCCGTTGCCTGTTACATTGTGTGTAATTGCTAAATATGTGTTATATGCCTTTGACTGTTGGGGATCTAATAAAGTCTAACCATTGTGTGGTTCACTAACCCTTTGTTGTGTAAGTAGTGTTCAGCCAACGGTAAGGAGTTCGGGCGTTTAGTTGGGATGAGCCCTTGTCCACGAGGTCTTTCAGGTTTCTTCTGGAGTCAGTGTTCATGATTCAGTCTTTGGTGTTCAGTTCCGTCTGGAGCTGGTTTTCGGTGCATGACTTGTGCAGTCTGGACTTCGGTCTTGACCAACAAAATCTGGTCCTCGGTACTTGACTGTAGGTGTCTGGTTTTCCGCAGTAACCAAAATAACTTAGGCCTTCTTGGAGATCTGTTCAGTCCTGGATACTTCTCCAGTAATAGCAACTAAAGGCTCGCTTCTCTGCTGACACTTCTGCTTCCTTCCAAATCTTGATGCCAACTCCTGCTCTTCTCTGTCATCACAAGTTTTATATAGGTTTTCATTGCAGCACAACTGTTCCTGACCTAGTGTCTTTTTAAATTTCTTCCCTCCAGGAAACACATCTTTTGTCAATTAATTCCTAGTTGTTCTTCTTAACCAGCAGATGGGAATGTTCTGAAATAGACACTGCAAAGTCTTAGGGTGCCGTTACACTTGGCGACTTTCCAGTGATCCCGACAACGATACAACCTCGTAAGGATCGCTGGAACGTCGTTACGTGGTCGCTGGTGTGATGTCAAATAGTCACATCTACTCAACGATGCAGCAACAATAAGGCGACCCGTATAATGACCTCGGTGGTCGTTGGGACCCTGTCACACAGCAGCTAGTCTGACGACTCAGACCTATGTGGCTGAGATGAGTCGCCAATGAGGTCGTTGTTAAGGCGTCAAACACACTGATGCACGCTGCCCAGCGGGAACCGGACAATCAAAAAATGGTCCAGGCCATTCCGACACGATCGGCGATCTCACAGTGGGGGCCCGGTCGCTGCTACGTGTCAAACATAGCGAGATCGCTGGAGAGGTCGCTGTCACATCACAAAACCTGTGACGTAGCAGCGATCTCGCTGTGTGTAATGGGGGCTTTAGTTGGAGATCTTCTGCTGTTTCTGCTCCCTTACAATACCTCATCCTGGACTTCAATTTAGGAAGGAACAAAAGGAGCAATTTTTAGCAAATATTTACAACCCATTTATTCTCCAAGGAGCACTTTTAATATACAATATAATTATATATGCCCTACTGATCATGTAGCAAGGGTAGAGTAGAATCCATTGTCTTATCACCCCCCCTTGCTCCCGAACAGGGAGATTGTTGGACTTCATAGACTGTGTTAGGACATTTTCTTCTGTACTTCAGTTATCATTTGCATATTTGAAAATATTCTTTAAGGATGAGAATAAATAACTCATTTGTCATAAGCCTGTCAGTCCACAAAAGTTTTAAGTTAAATATAATGAGCGCCTTGATTAAAAATGAAGCAATGTAACTACAGTAATTTAATTGTACATTAATCATAGCCGGGAATGCCTGTCGCATTGACAGATTTATACTGCATAACAGCAGGGTATTATTGACAACAAATATAGGAGATTTATTTTAATCCTTTAATTCCAAAAAGTTAAGTATATAAATTGGGCTCATTATTAATTCAGTTATAAAGCCTCACACTGTATCAACAGCACTGGATGCAATTACATTCATTGCTGTTGTCATATTTTTTTGTTCCAGGACTCGTCACAGATTATGATCCATCAATTATGCAAAATTTACTCAGTTTCTATTACACATTTCTCTCATTTAAAGGGGATCTCTCACCAGATTTCAATAAACAAACTATAGATCACTTAGACCTGAGGAGGACGGTGGTATTACCATATTTTACTATAAAATGCACCAAATCTTAAGGTGCACCCAGGTTTTAGAGGAGGAAAATATATTAAAAAAATTGAAGCAAAAAATGTGGTGATGACCCACTGTTATGGGGACATCAGCTGCTGACACTGTTATGGGAGTAATATCCACCAATTCTGTACTACTGTCCCCATTCTTGGCCCATTCCAGGTATATATGTCCCCAATCCTGGTATATGTCTTTCATCCTGGTATATAAGGTATGTCCCCCATCCTGGTATATATGTCCCCAATCCTGGTGTATATGTCTTTTTTCCTGGTATATATGTCCCACATCCTGATATGTATACCCTCCATCTTGGTAAATACAATACTTGGTATATACATCCTCCTTCCTGGTTTATATGTCTGTACTAGATCCAGCGAGTCACAGAAACAGAGACGGAGGCAGAAGCAACACAAAATACTTCCTTTTACTTGGGGAAACAAATGGAAAATTTAGAGCAAGATGTTCGGATAAGTTATTTCCCCAAACTACTAGCTAAATTATTTACATACACCCAGCATTAGGGTAGTGGTCGGCGTGTTACCTCAATGTTCCTCCTCAGTGTGAGGAGACAATGCCAAGAATAAATTTACCTAAAATCTACATGGGAAAAATAAATGATAAGCAACTCCACACAGCAACAGAACAGGTGTAAATAAGATGGATGCAGTTAAGTGAGGATCACTGAAATAACACACCGATTTAAAATCCTATCAAATCTATACTAGGGATAGGCGAGTCTACTTGCTACTATTCGGCACTCGCTGAATAGTAGCGGTATTCGTGTACTCGCTACTCGCCGAGTAAATTAGGATTACTCGGGAGTAGCGAGTACCGGATACTTTTGCAGTGTATCAATAGATACACTGCAAAAGTCCTGTAAAATAAAGGAAAAGTGGTTAAAAAATAAAAAAAACGGATACTCACCTTAACCGACGGCTGTACCGGGACCGGCCGATGCACATCCATTCATGTAAAAGGACCTGTTACTCTCTCAGCCAATCAGATGGCTGGGAGAGATCTGGCCAATCAAATGCCGCCACGTCACAATGACGTAATCGCTAGCGGCCACCTGATTGGCCAGATGGAAAGGTCCTCTCAGGTACACCGAGGACCTTTCCATCTGGCCAATCAGATGGCCGTTAGCGATTACGTCATTGTGACGTGGCAGCATCTGATTGGCCAGATCTCTCCCAGCCATCTGATTGGCTGAGAGAGTGACAGGTCCTTTTACATGAATGGATGTGCATCGGCCGGTCCGAGTACAGCCGTCGGTTAAGGTGAGTATCCGTTTTTTTTATTATTTAACCACTTTTCCTTTATTTTACAGGACTTTTGCAGTGTATCTATTGATACACTGCAAAAGTATTCGGAATCGCTATACTCGCAACGAGTAGCGAGTACCGCTACCTACTCGTTGCGGGTATAGCGATTCCGAATAGTACGGGACTCGCCCATCCCTACTCTATACACATAATACATAGAAACTCAGTATAGATATATGTACATATATATTTATATATTTCATCTGTTGGATACCCGGGTATCTTATCTAATGGTACCGTTTAGTCCAGTGCAGTCTATACCAGGCCTGGGGAAGTATGGATTGCAGTCACTTTCAATGGTCTTTTGCACCAAAACCAAAACATGATAGTAGTAAACAGAACTATTCCGTTGTCTTGTTTGAAGGGGTTGCTAAGTCTTTGCAGCTTTCGGGTGGCGAAGTGTGTTCACCAGGAGATAACACACCAAAGCCTGCAGTCTCAAAGCAGGGATTCAGTCTTTCTCTCACAGCATGGCTGATCCATTTCCACCAAAACACTCCTCCCCTAGCAGTAGTATACTCACTTCTTATTCAGGAATAAGTCTTTGGTCCCCTCCAGGGGCCTGGCTGTCCAGTTAATCAGTGTCCGGTCTCAGCTTTATCTAACACAGACTTCTCCACAGCCGCTCTCCTTCTCACAGCCCTCAGGCAGGACCCTTGTTTACCTCAGCTCCACAAACTGTCATAATTTCTCCCTGTCTCCACGACAACCTCCTCATCTGATGGCCCAAATCTTTTTTTTAAGGAAGTAAATCTCTGCACACTCTTACATGCCTCCCCACTAGAGGTTAGCGTCCTTGTGGTGCTCCTGTGGATGCAGTTGCCACAGCGGTACTGCACCATAGCCAGAGGTGTAGTACCCCCCTCTTGAGTAAGGAGGGGATACTGACCGGTACTTAGACACCCATAGCCTAGACTACCCCACTCCAGGTCAGGGTTAGGGCAAGATTGCTCCTATAGGAGAGCACAGTCCCTGATCCTGTTTGGAGGAGAGAAACCAGGGTAGAAGGGATGGGTGGAGAGCAGAGTTTAGGGCAGCACCCAGGAGGGAGTGAAGTTAGGAAAGGACACATGTTAGTGACACAGGACATGTGACAGACAGTATAAAAAGAATGGTGGAAACATCAAGAAAGTAGTTGGTGGGTGGCTGGCAAGAGCAGTAGGAGTCTGTGAAGGTAAGAGAGCCTGTCAGAAGGAGGACAAGATGAAGAATGAGGTGTCCAGGGGACTGGAGCCAGTGGGAGCTTGTTCAAAGGACCTGAGAGAGAAACAAGACCTGACAGAGGAGCTGAGAGAGAGACAGGGGTGCTCCTGAAGATGGAAGGGGCCCCCATCCATATTGACTGAAACCGTGTGGAGAGACCAGGCTGCAGAGTAGGGGGACCGGTCCCCAGACCAGTTGAGAACAACCAGGCTCAGCTAGCAACCCGGAGGCTGCGGTATCGCCAAATGCCACAGGCAAAACCGCAAAAACACACCTAAAAAATGGCTATATTGGGTCCAGGGGACTGGAAGAGTGAAGTTGCGCTGCAAAGGCTCACGACTACTGGCTCCAAGCCTCTCTGTGTGAGGCACAAGGCAGGAGGGTGAAGCAAGCCAGAGTGAGATGACCGTGAGAGGACAGTGGAACGGGGTACCGCTTAAAGACCACCAAGTTACCGGCGAGTTAGCTGGATCCCCTTCTCCACCTCCAAGAATTCAGCGCTCTGTGGGTAGTTGCAATGGTGACAAATGCTGTAACTGGGAACGACAAAGCTGTGAGTAACCAAATTGAGACTGCACTCTGCTGTTTGTGTGAAATTTCTTGCTGTGCTATTTATCCTGCACTGTAACATCAGTACCAACTCACTCAGTAACATCTGCTGCCATGGGGTTAGCCCTAACCGTGGAGGGTTTGCCAACTGTGCTGCGTTGTCACCAGCCCCAGAGGAACTGTAAAGAAGCGGAGGCCATCACTAGCCACAACCCACATGTGGCGTCACGTGAACAATATTCCCCAAGTCCAATAAATCTCTCCCTGAAGACACCTTCCCTCAGCAATGATCCCCAAAGGAAATTATCCAGCCCCCCCCATTTTTATTGGTCCGAGCACACCACGGCCCCCACGCGGCGAATCATCCTCGATACATTTCCCCACTCAAAATCCTCTTGCGCATAGCACTGTGGTGGTACTCCCATCATAGCCCGAGTTGACCTCCTGGGACCAGACACTGTATTTTCAGTCCCAGAGGTATCAGGGCCTTCACCAGGAGAAGCTGATGATGGATGCTCCATCAAGATGTTCTGGACATAATAGCTCATTGTTCAGATCGGGCACGTGTCCTTGTTCAGCATTTCTAGAAGGAGACATAGGACGCATAAAATCCTCTCTACATGGTGGCACATTTACCACAGGGAAAAGGGGGGTAGACACAAGGAAGGGCACATCACAACAGTTTGGTATTACTAGAATGAATTTCCTCCTGAGAAACTGGTTCTGGCTCCCTGGAAATGGGTATAGAGTTTTCAAACCTACATCGCTGCAACATATTATGATGAAGATTGCGGGTTGGTCCCCCAGTTCCAAGCGGCTCTACCTCATAAACCGAAATCTCAGGACTCACCCGTCTTTTGACCACTTATGGTGTTGCCTCCTATCGGTCACTCAACTTGCCCGATTGCCCCTTAGTCCACACCAACACCCTATCCCTCGGAGAGAATGGTTCAGTTTGCACTGGACGTATGTCCCGGTGAGTAACTTGACTGAGTCGGTCACCCACCCCCTGATGAACCACTCTTAACCGATGCCAGTGTTCACAGGCCCATTCAGACATAGTCCGGGAGGGAGTCGACGAGGGATCTGGCATACTCAACTCTTCAATGTCTCATCCAGGTCGACCGAACATTAGCATGTGTGGGGCGTAACCTGTAGTGCTATGCACCCTATTATTATAAGCCCACATCAATTCAGGAATAAATTCAGGCCAGTGAGCTCATTGCTCATCCTTTAATGTCCTCAACAATTGCAAAAGAGTCCGATTGAAACGCTCACAAGCTCCATTACACTGGGAATGGTAGGGTGTTGTTTTTGACTGCTGGATACTATACAAATAATACAGTTCTTTCATCAAAGTCCCATGAAAAAATGCCCCCTGGTCGGAATGTATTTTCTGTGGACACCCGAACACCTGAATAAAATGTTGGCACGCTGCCTTAGCCACAAACTCTGCCGTCTGATCTCTTGTTGGTACCACTACAGTGTATTTGGTGAAATGGTGAGTCATCACCAGACAGTTGGAGTACCCAGATGTAGAGTATCCTGTCTGGACATAATCGATCATGAGCAGCTCTAACGGGGTTGAAGTCTTAATAGACTGCGTGGGAGCCTGCTGCTCGAGGCTCTTACCCAAATCACAGGCCCGACACTGATAACACACCTTTGTCACTATCTTCTCCAAGTCAGGGCAGTACAGAACTCTGCAACCATTGGAGTGTCTTTTCACTCCCAAAGTGAGCTCCTTTCTCGTGCGCTTCACGGGCGACCACCAGCCCCAGTGACATGGGGATCACCAGCTGGTGCCGGTGCTGCAACTCAGATTGCAGATAAACCTTGCGATATAACAGGCCATGTCCCAAGCACAACTTGTCCCACTGACGCAACAGCTCCTCGCCTTCTGTGGACAGTTGGGTCTTCTCTTCCGGACGTGGCCAGACGCCATTCTGTAGCCAAGTGTTTACCAACTTAATGTCTGGACACCATTTTGGTTCTCTGCCCAGTCAGCGGTGTTTTACCAAGGATGTAAGGCATCCCTGATGCCACCACACTTGAATGTACCACACTCTGAAATTTAAGAAAGGGGTGAGAATGCGCAAACTAGGGTCTTATCCTTAGGAGACAGGTTTTTAAAATGGTGGAATCTAGGAACTGCTCACCTGATAAGGTTGTGTAGCACATAACTGGCGTGATCGCTCAGAACAATACAGCTGCTGCCAGGACCGTACCTCCACAGGTCACTGTGGTCACGATAAAAGTCTGCAGGACAAAGTACCTCGTGGTCCGAGCTGCTGTGTTCATATGGTAGAAAGACCAGATACAACGGTATGTCTGGATATAGTGGTGGCTAGTATATTTTCCGATGTGTTTCGGAGTCGTATCCCAAACTCCTTCCTCAGGGAACCAGCTCGGACCACGAGACACTCTGAAATTAACCAAAATCAGAGGTCTCAATATCCTCGAGTCCATCATCAACACTCCCTCCTGAGGGCCCTAAAGGCATTCGTGACAGTGCATCGATATTTCCATTCTCCAGTCCAGACGGAAATTTAATACGATAGTTGAATTTAGCAAGGCGGGCGACCCATCGTTGTTCTAGTGCCCTCAGTTTCGCATTCTCTAAGTGGGCCAGGGGATTGTTAGTCGTCATTACCAGCACTTCAGCACCAGTCAGGTATTCGGCGAAACGCTCTGTCATAGCCCATACCAATGCCAGTAGCTCCAGGCAAAACGAGCTGTAATTGGCCGGGTTACTCTCCGTATCCCTCAGGGACCTGGTGCCATAGGTGATCACTCGCTCTCGGCAGTCCTGCACTTGTGCTAGTACTGCCCCCTACCCATGAAGGCTACCATCTGTGTACAACAAGAAAGGAGTGTTAAACTGGGCATAGGCGAGTAGCAGGGCAATTGTCAGAGCAGCCTTTACTTCCTCAAATGCTATTTGTTGTTGAGGTCCCCACTGGAATCGGTGGATTCGTGGCGCTAACGCTGTTCCTCTCAACAGCTCATTCAGGGGGGCCACCATGTGGGAAAACCTAGGTACAAATTGCAGATAGTATCCAGCTAGGCCTAAAAAGGCCCTGACCTCCCGCAATGTACGGGGTGGGGGCCATTCTTACCAGCCGCCACTGTGCTAGCTGCTGGTAGCACTCCTTCTGGAGTCACTACATGGTCCAAGTACTCAATTCAATCCCGTAACAACTCACATTTCTTTGTCTTTATCTTCAGACCATGACAGCTGAGCCGCTGGAGGACCTGACGCAGTTTCTCAAGGTGATACTCAAATGATTACCCAAACACCACAATGTCATCTAAATATATCAAAACTGACTAAAAGTTCAGGTCACCTAAACAGTGTTCCATCAGGCGCTGAAGGTCCCAGGGTCATTGGTAAGCCTGAAGGGCATCTGGTTGAACTCGTACAGCCCCATGGGTAGGACAAATGCCGTCTTAGCACAGTCTTTCTCTGCCATTGGGACCTGCCAATAGCCACTAGCCAAGTCTAACGTCGATAAGTATTTTGCCCGACCCAATGCTGGTAGGGACTCTCCTATCCGAGGTAATGGGTATGTGGCACCTCACTCTACAGTTCGGTTGTCACAGGAACACCTGGAACAGGGAAGGATTTCCACATCAGGTAAAGTTACACACAACATTTTCCACCCCAGACATAATGGGGAATCTCTACTTGCCGACTTCAGGCAAGGTCCCCTATAAAGTCAGGCCCAGGAGCAGAGTTAGGCAGTTCAGTACGGAGCAGTACTGAGGAAGACACCTGTGAACGGAGCTGCGCTAGGCCCATGCCAGAGGGAAAGTCTAGCCAGTGTGAGCGACCCAGAAGTGAGGGTCGAAGGCAAGGCGAGTTAGCCAGGGGGAGCGGAGTCGAGCCGGTGCACCCCAGAAAAGCTACGTTGAAAGCCGGACACCGGAGTCAGAGACTGCATGGTTCCAGTCAGTCCAGCAGTAAAAACTGGAGACCAGGGAGGCTTCAAGTCTCCTGGTGCAGCACTTGGGGCACAGCCATCTAGCAGAGCCCAGGATTGCAGTGGATACAGCGGTGCCCGCAGCAGAGCTCTCACAACCTACTTTACAAGTGAGGACTATAAGAGAGGTTCAGGGCCAAGCTTCAGACAGCCCAGGACTAATGTACACACACATTGTAAAAGGGAAGCCCCATAACTCATCGGATGTGGAGATCCCAAACTGCTCCTAGCCTACCCAGACTGTACCCTGGACTTCGCCTTGCTCATATTATCAGTAAAGGTACGGAAGCAACAACCCTGTGTGTGTGACTGTTATTGCGGCCCCTGATCCTGCTCCCTTCATAGAAAGTCTGCAACCATCATTAACTCCCATCACTGCCCCGGGGATCCCGCTCCACCTATGGGGAGCGTAACTAACTTGGTGCTCCACCATCACCCCGGAGGTTTGTCCCACACCATTGGTGGAATCACGAATCATCCTTTATTTTACTGCCATTGACTTCAATCCCCCTTTTCAGCGACCACCAGGGCCACGGGACCAGGCAACAGGCCCTGTGACATCCCCCGTGAACTGCAATGCCTGGGACCGGGTACCCCACATCCCTGGGGCGGGTCAGCTTTTGAAATCACAAATAGGATCCTGGGACCGGTAATACCGGGTACTATGTTCTGTGTATTGACTGTATTAAACTGTTAAATTGGGCCGCCATTACTGCGCCACACAGAGAGTGGGAAGAAAGGGGGCGTAACTGCTGAAAGGGCGTGAAGATAGGCCCCGCCCCGCACTGACGAAAACCGACGAAGCGCAGCGGCCCGATCCAGAAATACCCAAAGAGCTCAACTCCCCGCCTTAGGAGCCGCCGATTGCTTTTTCTTTTTGAAAGACTGCCAAAAGTTAACTAGGGAGGAGCGAAGATGGATGTGCAAGGAAGCGCTAATGCCCTAGCAGCCGCAGCACCTGGAGCTGGTGGCATTGATTGCGCCGCTCTCCCTGCCGTATGTCCCGGGAGTGGCGTGGTTACTGCAAAATGATGGCAAACCTGATACCCTGGCTGAGTTCAGGAAAAAGATATGTAATGCGCTGGATAAGTATGCAATGACTGGCAAGCAAAGAGCATCTGTTGTGCCAGGACAGTTAACAGGTGCAGCAGAGCGTGAAGCCGAGTCTTGGTCAGATGCAGATAAAGATTCAGTAATCCAAATATTTAATAACTTAAGAATTGCTTTTGAAACCCGCACTGAGGCTGAGTTGAGAATGAGGTCTTACCATTGCAGACAGAGGCCGCAGGATAGCATACTGTACTACGCCTTGAGACTCCAGGAGGCGCTGTGGGCCTTACAGCAGATAGACACTATCATTGTGTTGGTGGACGGTAAAATGCTGACCGAACAGTTTATTCAGGAGTTGCATTCACCCACCGATCGTACTCAGCTGCACCTATGGGCCCTAGAACACCCAGATGCAGACTTTGTAGTCCTGAAGGATCGGGCCATTAGAGCGCTGCAAATCCCTGTGACCCCTGACCCTGCACTTCAGCTGCAGCCAGCTAGCACCTCTTCCTTGGGGCTAATGGACAGACTGTAATACCTGGTGCTCCTGATAGCTTGCACTCCCATGTGCAGCAGCTAAGCAAGGATGTGGCCATGATCTTAAAGGCCATGCAGCTCAGACTGGAACCCAAGTCGTCAGGAGAGATCCAGCTTTCAGACAGCCCCGAGGATGTCCCATGGATGCAAAGAAGGATGATCCCACCGTTCAGAGGAAGAACCAGCGATTGCTATGAGTCATCAGGACAGCCAATCTGCTGCCATTGCAACTAGGTGGGCCATTCAGCCAGGCCATGTACTTTAAACCAGTAATCCCTGAGGCCAACCCCCAGGAATAAGATGACCAGGCCTGTCTGACTGGTGTGATAGGTATGTGGGAGGACGGCCAAATTTATCTATCACGCTGGATGGTATCCCCACATCTGCACTACTGGATACCGGCTCGCAGGTGACAACAATACCACATATCCTTTACAAAAGATTTTGGGACGATTCTGAGCTCGCCAGCCCAGACCCAGACCTTACTATTTATGCTGTTAATGGACTACCAGTAAAACATGTAGGGTTCAGGGAGGTAGCAATAAAAATGGGCAGGGTGGAGTTAAAGGGCCAAGGACTTATTGTGGTTGAAACTGATCGTGGTGAGAAAAATCTGGAAATGATACTAGGCACTAATGTAATTGAGAATTGTCTAGGTGAAGTGCTGTTTTTACTCCAACAGGTTTCCGAAACTGCCAGCACCAGGCAGCAGAGGGTTCTACAGAAGGAGATCAGAGCCCTCCTACAGAGACAACATGTAAATTTGTCCGGTGAGGAAATTGGCAGTGTACGGGTGACAGACCCGTTCCCCATTGTGTTACCCCAAGAAGTCAAATGATAATATGGTGTCGGGCAGCAATAGGCCTCAGAGGACAGGATTAACAGGCAGTGGTCAAGCCCGTGTACTCAGAGAGTAGAACTACAATCCTGACAGCCAGGGGGATAGTTGATATATGCAAGGGGAGGGTACCCGTATGAGTATTAAACTGTGGAGAAGAAGATGTCAAACTGACCAGATATGCTACCATTGCCAAGCTGTTCACTATCAGCAACAACTCAATCCAGGCAGTGGAACCCTTGACCCTGCCCAATCCGGCGGAGGTCAACAGCTCCAAGGGACTGCTGGAGGACTGGTGTTAGAAGCTGCACGTAGGCACTGATTCCACTCCTTTTCACCAAAAGCACAGAATTTATTTAGTAGTACAGGAATATGAACAGGTCTTTAGTAAGCATCCATTAGATTTTGGGCAGATAAAAGGGGTACACCATCACATACCCACAGAAACCATTCACCAATAAAAAAGAGATACAGGCCTGTACCACAAGCCCATTATCAGCGTGCCAAAGAAATGTTACAGGAAATGAAGGTGGCTGGGGTTATTAGAGATAGTTGTAGCCCCTGGGCAGCTCCACTTGTCCTAGTCAGAAAGAAAGATGGCACAATGAGGATGTGTGTTGATTACAGGCAAATAAATTGCATAACACATAAAGATGCTTACCTGTTACCCCACAATGAGGAATCACTTGCTGCACTGAAAGTTGCTAATTACTTTTCCACCTCAGATTTTAGTAGTGGGTATTGGCAGGTCTCCATGGCAGAAGAAGATCGGGAGAAGACCACGTTCACGACACCGATGGGCCTGTGTAAGTTCAACGGCATGCCATTTGAACTCTGCAACGCACCAGGTATGTTCCAAAGGCTGATGGAGTATTGCCTGGGGCACCGAAACTTCAAAACCATGCTACCATACCTGAATGATGTTATCGTGTACTCCAAAACATATGAAGAACATCTGAATCGCCTGGCGGAGGTATTTGAAGCATTGTCGAAGTACAGTATGAAGCGGAAGCCATCAAAGTGCCATTCGCTGAAGCCGAAGGTTCAGTATCTCGGGCATGTGGTCAGCGCAGAGGGTGTGGCACCAGACCCCGAAAAGATCACCGTTATTAAAGATTGGCCAAGACCAACAACTGTCATACAGGAAGGTCAGTTCTTAGGGCTGGTAGAATACTACAGGAGGTTCACAAAGGGCTATACAAAGATGGCAGCGCCTTTGCAAGATCTCCTGGTAGGCCAGACCAAGAAGGGCAAGACTTCTGGCCCTCCATTTGAATGGGGTGAGAAAAAAGAAGACTCCTTCAAGCAAATGAATTGGGCCCTGACCGGTGAAGAAATCCTGGCCTATCCTGACTACAATCTACCATTCGTACTGTACACAGATGCAAGCAACGTGGGATTGGAAGCTGCAGTGTCGCAGGTGCAAAAGGGAAAAGAATGTGTGATTGCCTAGGCCAGCAGGAAACTCCGTCCTACTGAGAGGAACCCAGAGAACTACAGCTCATTCAAACTGGAATCCATTGCCTTAGTCTGGCCTATCACAGAACTGTTCAAGCTCTATCTGGCGGCTGCATAGTTCACAGTCTTCACGAATAACAATCTTCTAACTCACTTGGATCCTCGAAGCTTGGTTCATTAGAACAGCTCTGGATGGCCAGGTTTTCAAACTACGACTTCACCATCAAATACTCGTAAGGCCTGAAGAACGCCAATGCAGATGCACTGTCAAGGATGCCTGACCTGCCAGATGCGGGGGAAGACGTGGATGAGCTATAAGAGATAGAGCTGCCAGCCTTTCACCCCCACAGTGCATCCCAGTGTCACCAAGGTTGTAAAGATAAATGTCAAGAAGCCACGCTGAACCTGTTACCTCACCATGGGTGGAAGGAGACGCAAGACAGTGATCTGGCTGTTTGTCTAGTTAAAGAGCTGATAACCCAACCAGATTCCTGTCTTAGCCCAGATGCTTCACCAGAAGTGCAACACCTGTGGAAAGAAAGAAGCAGGTTGTTCATCTATCAGGGTAAGCTGTGCAGACGTTTCATCAATCCCAGAACCCACAAGATGGTGTGGCAGATAGTGATACCGAAGAATGATGTCCAGATGGTGCTAGAAGCGTACCACTACAGAGCAGGACACTTCAGATGGAAGAAGCTTGAGGTATTGTTACGCGAGAGATTTTATTGAGTTGGCATGAGGACCACCATCGAGAAATGGAGCAGAAACTGTGGTCCATGCAACTTAAGAAGAAAGGATCGTGATAGTCAAAGAGCTCCACTACAGCCAATTTTCACCAAACAGCCAATGGAACTCGTAGCCTTGAATCATGTGAAGCTGATGCCCAGCAGATCAGGTTATATGTATGCCCCCACAATGGTGGACACCATTCCAGATTCCTAGTGGTAGTACCTGTCAAAGATTTAACAGCAAGAACTGTAGCGAGAACCTTTCAAGCCTACTTCTGAAGACCACACGGGTATCTAGAACAGGTGTTGGCAGACCAAGGTCCTGCATTTGAAGGTGAAGTGTTCCAGGAGTTTTGCAATTTGTATGGGTGCAAGAAAATCCTTTTCACACCGTACCACACCGTACCATCCACAGACCAATGGCATGTATGAGAAAATGAACCATGTGGTCATAGACCTGTTAAAAACCTTGTGCTTGGAAGAGAGAAACATGTGACTGCAGAAATTGCCTGACATAAAGGACATGTACAATAACATCCCTGTAGGGGCCGCTTTACACACACTAACTTCTGTGTCCAACTTCTGAACAGATCTCTGGTTGCAGTGAAATCATGGACACATTGCTCCAGTTTGTGGCTGTGTACAAATGTAACAATGTGTCCATGATTTCACTGCAACCAGAGATCTGTGACCAATATCTGAAAAGATATCTGTGTGTGTGTAACGTGGCCTTAAGTTCCACCAATTGCACGCCACCATACTCGAATAGTCATTCCTAAAACCAGTTCACCTAATGCTGATTGGAATACTGAATGCTAAGAACAGTACAAGAGAGTACAAGAGTGCGTAGAAAGAAGGTTGAATCAGATTAGAGAGAAGCAAGAAAAAGACTACAACAAGAATGCACCAGCTGTTCCTTTAATACCTGGAGATATGCTTCTAAAGAGAAAAAGAAGAACAAATAAACTTGATGACCAATGGGAAGCACAACCTTATACCGTATTGCCCTCTAACTTTAATAACAAGAAAGTCTGTTTGATCAGCAAAGACAAGGGAGAAACATCAACAGCAGTTTCTAGAGACCAGACGCATCATGCACCATGTGAGCATTCAATTTTTGGTAGTCCACGCAGAATCAAAGGGTCCCATCCTTTTTCTGCACCAGAACCACAGGTGCTTCTCACGGGCTTTGACTCTCCCGTATTACTTGATTATCAAGTTACCATGCCTTCACCTTGTGATAAAGTTTTTGGAGAATTTGGCGGTATCGCTCCCTGATGGGAGGGGTGTCCCCTGTAGAAATCTCATGCTCAATTGTCTGGGAACAGCCAAAGTCTTCTCCATGCCATCTCTCAGCCCCCATCTTTTTATTCAGGAAGTAAATCTCTGCACACTCTTACAAGTCTTCCATCATGGGCCCATCCTGGTATATATGTTCCCCATCCTGGTGTACATTTCCCCCATCCTTGGCCCATGCTGGTATATATGCTGCATGCTATGCAGTTTCTTTTTAACATACAAAAAGAATAAACAATTCTACTCCCCTTCCCTTCGCTCCCTCAGTGCGTGGCATCCTGTTCTGATACCAGCAACTGACTTTGGTGTGTGAGTGTAATGGTCGTCTGACCTGAATCTGCTGTGGTAAGAAAATTTATTTTCTATTTGTGTCCTTTGCTCACTTTAGACAAGAATTTAGTGGATAGGACTTGTGATGTGTGGGGAGCCGTGTAGGGGCTCACAAGCTTAAGTGTTTTGGACCAAAAGACAAACCAATACCCCTCAATTTGCTATAGTTTTTGACTTTGGTGTGTAAGCAATGGGCAGAGGACGACATCAGTGCTATGCACTCCCAGTCACACCCTGATGTCAATTGCTGGCTAATCAAAAATAAATATTCACTGCTCCTTACACCCATTAGCCTGCCAACCTTTCAACCAGCTTCAGTGTTAAAAGGTGGGTGAAATTATGGGCATAGAGAGAAGTGAATATTAATTATCTTTAATAGCGGACACACATGTTCATCCAAGCTGCTGGCTTCCTGCAGCGGCAACCCTGCTCCCGTGACCCACTCCACCTCACTTAACAGTTACATCCAGACTATAAGGCTGCATATTTACGATCAATATACACAGCATTTCGGATGCAGCGTCTTGCCGCTTAGTCCGAAATGCTGCATAGCACAATATCAGCATAGTGGATGGGATTTGTAAAAATCCCATGCCCACTATGCTTTACCCAACTGCAGCATTTTGACACCTGTGGTGCAGGTTGCCGACATTCCTCCTTCTCCGCATGTTCATTTCATGCAGCAGAGTTGGAAGTGGCTCCCATTGGGTGACTGCAGGAAGAAGCTGCCCGCACCCGCCGAACATGGTAAGTACAGGGAGGCTGCGGTCTCCCTGCAGCCACCCGAGGCTTCACTCAGGTCCAGAGGAGCTTTGTCCAACACGCAGCTCCTCCGGACCGTAAGCACATAGCCTTAGATGCACCCCTACTTTCCTCTCAAATTTTGGGGAAAAAAATGTGCATCTCATAGTCCAAAAAATATGGTGCTTTGAAAAGATGGACAGGCGGCATAACAATACATAGGGGTGGGGAGTGGAGGGGGTTAATGAGGCTAAGTAAAATGGGGTGTGCAAGCAGGGCAGGGGAGGTGACCTGCAGATTCTTGGATTGGTGGGAGGAAAAGTGGGCAGGAGTATGGAGGGGATAAAGGAGATGGGAGGGGGCAAGTGCTCTCTCTTTCCATATCAAGAAGTGTCAGCCCACCCACCCACCCTCTTCTCTGATTAAGATATGTGTTGGTACATTGGTTATGTGGATGTAAATTTGTAGAATGTGAGCCCTCATGGGCAAGGCAACTTTCATGGGGAGTCATTAATTGGCCTGTGTGGGTCAGGATTAGGGTTCATGACTATAAGGTTTCCTCGAGTCACATGAAACTTGCGGGGGAGGCGATGATATTATGCTGATATTATGAACATGTGTTGATGAGATGGTGGTGGGATATATAGTTGGAAGTATGGGCTAGTGTTTATATATTTCTGCATATGTATGTTGTATATCAATGTACTTTGTATGTGTAACCTTTTGTCACAGCAGCGGGTGGATAGGTCTGGTTCAGAGGTCATTTTCTTCGGGGAAGCCACTATGCGGGAATAGTGGCTTAGGTTACAGTGATGTACGGTAATTATCGGGCGAAGGTCCCATTAAGGTTAGGGGTATTAATCATGTGGAGTTAGTACCCCTTCTCTCCCAGAGCCGGTGTTACCAGGTAGACTTGTAAGGTTGTGCAGTTTGCCTCTGAACCAGATCTATCAACTGTTTATTGCTAGGTTTGTGAAAATATTTAATAAAGGCTGCTGTGGCCATTTTTACCCAAGTCATGGCTGTCATGTGTTTATTTAGGGATGTTATGATATTGAATACAAAACCGAGAACGACCCAACAATCCCCTATTGAATTGTCATGATTTTTTTTTTAATTTTGACATTTAGATGAATATTTTATGAGTCTGACTTAAGTTGGATTCATATAATGGCTATCATAATAACAAATTCATACAGCCATCTTGATTTGGATTTTCAACGTAAGCATAGCAGCCTTATCAGATCTAAGGGTACCTTTACACGCGACTAATGCGGCGATAAATATTGACGGCGATATGTCGCCCTGGAACCATCGCCGCCAAATTGCCTCCTAATTGCGGCGTGAATTTGGGGAATTTGGCGGCGATATGTCGCCTGATTTCAGAGCATGCACTGAAATCAGGCGACCGGAGCGAGGCGACATATCGCCGCCAAATTCCTAAATTACACGCCGCAATTGGGAGGCAATTTGGCGGCGATGGTTCCAGGGCGACATATCGCTGTCAATATTTATCGCCGCATTAGTGGCGTGTAAAGGTACCGTAAGGGTACCTTTACACACCACAACCAGAGGAGACATTTTTGGCTGCGATATTTCGTCCTGGAAATATCGCTGTCAAATTGCCTCCTTATTGCGACGTGAAAATCGGGACTTTGGCGGCGATAAGACAAATGTCGCCTGGTTTCGATTTCACAGCACTGCTCTAAAATCGAAACCAGGTGACATTTGTCTTATCACCGCCAAATTCTCGATTTACACGCCGCAATAAGGAGGCAATTTGACAGCGATATTTCCAGGACGAAATATCGCCGCCAAAAATGTCTCCTCTGGTTGTGGTGTGTAAAGGTACCCTAAGGTTACCTTTACACACGGCTACATTTCTAGGGTTGCTACAGGTAACTTACTGGTTGCAGTGAAATCATGGAGAGATTATTCCATTTGTACAAATCATGGAGAGATTATTCCATTTGTACACAGCAACAAGATAGAACCTTGTCTCCATGATTTCACTGCAACCAGTAAGTTACCTGTAGCCACTCTAGAAATGTAGCCGTGTGTAAAGGTACCCTAAAGGTACCTTTACACGCCGCGACGGCAGGCTGGATACATCGCGCTACATCACGTGCACGAGCACGCTCAAACGGCTACAAACGGTCAACGCACCCTCTTTACACGCCGCCATAAGGTGCGCTACGCCATGCTACATCTGTAGCTAGCTACATCGCCGGGTGTGTCAAGTAGCCAGCTGTAGCTTAGCGTACCACGTTTACACAGCGCTACAATAAGCTACTATGGGCGGACCTGGTACAGCAGGGACAGCACATAGGCGTGCAACAATCTTGGATTACGAGCCGTCCGTACGATGATAGGACAGCGCAATATCATCAGGATTGGCCAGGCACTGCAGGAGGCTGGTTAATACAGCACGCTCGAGTAATTGTGTAGTGTGACTGGTCAGCTCCTTAAATATCCCGCCCTATGCTGCGACTACCAATCATAAAGCAGGAGCGACCTCCAATGATCGCAGATGGGGCGCGGTAACTTGGCGACTGTGTCACGCCTTAGATACATGGCAGCCACATCGCCGGGTGTCCAGAGTTGCCTTCCGTTGCTTCTTTACACGCCGATACAGCTCGCTACAATCGGCGATGTTGCCTTAAGTTTATGAGCAGAGCCCATAAACAGATGTATCTGTCGCCGGCTGTAGCGTCGCCTCTTCAGACGCCGCTACTACAGGCGATATGGACGCTACAAGCTACAATTGTAGCTTGTAGCGCGATGTATCCAGCCTGCCGTCGCGGCGTGTAAAGGTACCTTTAGAGATTAACTTAATTATATATGCGGTTTGTAATGCAAAATCTGGTGGTAGTACAGATTATTGGCATTCATATTTTTAGACAGCAAATCCATTGTGTATTACAATAGTAGCGTCATGGATAAAATTTTTGCAAGTCTCATCCACACTCCACGGAAGAAAGCTAAATCATAAATTGACGTTGCAGATTTGTTATTTTCTGCTGTGGATGTTCAATATTCAAAGCAATGCAAAAGGTGAAGTTGGCAGTAAATCCACAGAGGAAACCATCAGCGAAAAATCATGGTCATGTAAATGGCCCCATAAACTATTACAGAGAAGAGAGCTGTCCATGAAAACCACGGATAGCACATGAACATTAAAAATGGATGTCTGAACCCTAAGAGAGGAAGTTGTGAGCATACCTTGTGAAATTTGCAGGATTAGGCAATGGCAGGAACCTTTGTTATATCACCTATTTTAACACAAGAGAATAAATGTGTTTTGGTATTACTGAGCCTGCACATTTACAGATTACACACACAGTAAAACATCCTGTATATCACACTTTATATGATTGCCACCCTAATTTTGGAATTAAATGTGAAGAAAAACATAGTGGAAAATACTTTAAGGTACCGTCACACGCCGCAATATCGCCTGGAAATCATAAAGGCGATATATCGCCCCGGAGCAATCGCCGTGAAATTGCCCCACGGTTGCGGAGTGTGATTTGGGAAATTCACAGCGATAAATCGCCCCTCGGCCGTCGCCTCATTGCTGAACAGTGCTCAATAATCAGCCGCAATCCTTAAGGCGAGATTTCCGTGTTGTGGCGTTGTGACAATGCGATAGTGATGGAAAGAGCGTTGCCTATGATCTCCCGTAGGCGTGCCTCAGTGTGCTGGAGTCTGCGCCCCGTCTGCGATGATTGGTGTTGGCTACCGTCTTCCCATTGGCTGGCAGCTGAAGGGTGCCATATTTGAAGAGCTGTCCGTTCAGCACCACACACATCTTCAGCTACACAACTATCCACAAACTCAGTGCAATTACGCACACCATTGATATACATGGGTCCGTGCAGCATTGTGTGCTAATGTCCAGTACACAAGTCCAGCCCTTTGGCACACACTGTATGCCGTGACTGTGTGTACATGTCCATTATGATGGTTTTGGCCACATGGAAACGTGTCCACACACATGGAGAAGGCAATGGTGTTTGTGGGGGATGTAGGTACACTTCAGTACACCCACGCAAACATGTGTGCACACACATAGTTCAGTTCAGCCATGGCACCTCTGCCATGGCGAGGACCAATGCAGGCACATATGTGCATAGTGATGTTCGTATGTTAACGCCATCACCTACAGACCCACACATATCCATTCTTTGGTGTAATCCACTGTACTGCCCAAGACCGCTCCTGTGTGATGCTTTGGCACCTCAAAAGTGTGTTGCAGGAGCCACAATTGACGACACGAGCGTGTATTTGTGCCAAACTCTGATAGACAATGGCGTCATGTATTAGCCAGCCTTCCAGGGCAGGCTGACCAATCGTAACGCTGTTGTGTTGTCCAATGAGCGTGTATGGGGCACGGTGTAAACCACTGTGGCACGCCTATCTCCTCGCCATGCTGAACATGTACGCCCACATTGCCTTTGTGATTGTGGCGTGTGAAGCTGCGATGAAATGAGGCAAGATTGGTTCCGCTGTAGGGGAGGCGATTTCCGGAGTGACACATCGCCTTAGGTTCAGGGCGACATTGCGGCCTGTGGTGCCGCCATCGTCGATCTGAGGTGACGAAAAAAATCGTGAGCGCGCACGTTAGATTGCCGCATGTCACCAGGCGATATTGCAGCATGTGATGGTACCTTTACTGTTTGTCTAAATGCAATTTTTATTGCATACACTTTCAATTTGTTAAAATAGCATTTTTTTAAATACATATGCCCTAGAAGAAGCCCTAGTTGGGTACAACTCATTGTGAAGGTTTAAGGGAGTAGGAGAAGCAGAAAACGCATTCAGTGAACATCTTACAGTGTCTACAAGACAATATCACCATCTGCTGGTCAGAGAGAACAAACTGGAACTAAAGAGTGAAGTGTGTGTTTCCACAAGGGAAGAAATGAGAAGAGACGTCGAGTCAGGTGACAGTAGTGGTGCAGTTACTAATTATAATAGTCCAGGATGGCAGAAAGGAGGCAGAGTTGGTGCAAGCAAGAAGATGATGTAGCAAGAAGGTCTTGTGAGCATTGAGGCAGGCTTATAGTTATAGAGCAAGGAGAAGACCCCCGTGATACCAGATCCCAGAGAAAACCCCCATGATTCCAGATCCCAGAGAAAACCCCCATGATACCAGATCCAGGAAAAGATCCTCGTGATACCATATTCAGGCAAAGCTCCCCATGTTACCAGATTAAGACAAAGACTGCCATGATGCCAGATCCAGGAGAAGACCCCAGTGATACTAGATCCAGAAGAAGAGCCCCATGATACCAGATCCAGAGGAAGACCATGACCAGTTCCAGAGGAAGATGGCTAGTTCCAGAGTGAAATCCTGGTCCATACCCAAGGGACAATCTGACCAAAGTGGAGGACCATCTTTGTGAGCCATTGCTTCCTGTCTGGTGTACGGTGCTTAGTGGGAACTGGGGCCATGCTTCAGAGAGCAAAGGTAGCCGGAGTGCTATGTGAGGGAAGCTAACACTGAGCCATCCTTCTCTGTACTGTTGCATCCACGTAACATTTTTACACAGGAATGAGAAAAGCAATTTCCTTTTCTGTAAAAAAAAAACAAAAAAACAATGGTAGTCAACTGTTTAGGATTCATGGTGGACATTATTATCCTGTGTGCAATCACTTAGCTTTATCCAGTTCTAATTATGGTTATATATTTTATAGATGCAATGGTCAAAACTGAATGTGACATCTAAGGCTGGCTTCACACCATGGTACACTCAGCTCCGGGGCTGTCTGGGGTGAACCTGACAGCCCTGGACCTGATTTTGTCCTAATGTAGCCCTATGGGGCCGGATGGAGCCGAATGGCAGCTATCTGCCATCCGGTTTCCATCTGTCCGGGAGGATCCGGGACAATTCAGACTTTTTTCCCGAACACAAAAACGTTGCTTGCAAAGTTTTTGTGTCTGGGGCGAAAAATCCGCCCAAATTGGATCCTCCCGGATTCGGGGCAATCCGGCGCTCCCTAACATGGAAGTCTATGGCGCCAGATTGCCCAGATCCGGGAGGATCCGGGAGGAGTCGGGAACCAGACACTGACGGCTGAAGTTCAGCATGAGCTACGCTGAACTTCAGCACCTGGGAGCTGTCCCCTGTGAAGAGGTTCAGCACCATTTCAGCAGGGAACAGCTCCCTCAGCTACACTCTACAGAATCCGGCTACAAACAGGACCGGAGGGCATATTAACCCTCCGGCTCTATTTGTCCGGAGCTGCCAGGCTGTGTTGGGTGCCTCCTGCAAAGCACCTAAGGGATTTAATTATATTTCAAAATTATATTATACAATCTACAACATGTTGAAAAAGTTCCAATAAACCTCCAAATAGGTTATCCCTAAAGGGATAATAAATATTACTTTTTACTCTTTAGATTAGGCAAAACAAACTTTCAATTGGAATCTTTCAAACATAATGTACTTGTGTCTGGATATTGCCTTACATTGCTGTCACTTGTCATGGCGCCCCCTGCTGTTCTATTGATCTCCTCTCAGAATGTCCACCTGCTGTTTCTCCCATCGCCTTCCACGACAGCATTGGAGGATGTCGTCCACGCCCTATTGGGGGACAGGAACACAGAGAGGTTAAAAGCCCCTCCCCTTCCTCCGCACTCCAGTGTCTTCCTGTCCCCCTTGGGGCATGGAGAGGTTCCAGTGCTGTCAGGCCGGCAGAGGCAGCATTGGGGTGTACTTACAGCCGGGCCAGGGATGGACGTCGGGGGCGGCCTCCTCCTCCTTCTCGGGGCTCCCGTGGTGGGACCATCCGGCCTTCCTGCGTCCTACGGGGCAAAGCAGGCCGTGTATTGCAACGCCGGAGGCCTGTTCAGCTCTCCGGCGTCTCCCTCCTCCAGCTGCGGTCCCTGGGGCATGCATCAGAGGTGCCGCGGAGGCACTTCCGGTTTCGGGGATGGCACTTCCGGTTTCGGGGATGACACTTCCGGTTCCGGGATGGCACTTCCTGTTTCGGGCGGCGGCTCCTGTAAGGGCTGTGGCAGGCTGGGCGCGGCTCCAGGGAACCCAGCAGGACTTTCGCGCGCTACTGCCCGCGGCCGGTGACCAGGAGGAGGGAGGGAACAGGTGTTCCTCGTTGGGGGCACGGTACTTCTGGATAAGTACCCGCCGGAAGCTACACCCAGGTAAGGCTGATCCCTAAAATATGGAAGGTGATAGGCTTCCACCTCTGCTTCGGCAGAGCCCAGCGTTCCCCCAGCTCATGTAAGTGTTTCTGGGGGTGGTCACAAGGGGTAGAGTTATTTAAGCCCTGCACTCACACTGGGACCCCCTTCTCTTCCCTTTTTGTCTATAGGGAGACGAGGGCCGTCTGTGAAAGGGAGCAATAATGTGGCTGCGGCACAAAATGTCCCTCTTCCTACAACAAGGTGTCGGCCATGACTGACAGGGTTGTCAGGATGGACTCCCCATCCTTGCTTGAGGAGCTCCAATCCATTAGGGAAGAGGTGCAGGCTTCTATCTCGGCACTGCGGGGTTTTGCTGCAGCTTCCGGGCCTTCCCCTCCGTAAGAGAGGAAGCTCCAGGATTGTGACTCTGTGGATCTCATGGGGGCTGGCCAGAGCTCAGCGTTAGAGGACGGCGAGGATATTGCCGCTGTTGCCTCTGTCCAGACACGAGAATCTGGACACTACTATTTTTCCACAGAGTCCATGGGTGCATTGGTGGACACTGTCCATTGTACCATGGGAGTAGAGGTGGTGGAATCCCTTCTTCTGTGCAGGACTAAATGTTCAGAGGCCTGACGGCTAAGCGGCTCACCCCATCCGAGTGGATTGGAGGGTGATGACTTTGTCTGGGAGGTCCCGAAGGTGGACATCCAGGTGGCCAGGGTAGCAATCAGCTGCTATTGTAAACCCATTGTGCATGCCCTTGACACACTGTTGAGGCTAAGCAGCAGGAGCCTCAGTCACGGGCTGTATGGGAGACCTCATGAGAGACCCAATGGGAATCTCTATGGAAGTCTCTATAAAGTCAATGGGACTTCTAACATGAAGGTCTATGGCAGTATTCCATTTGGGAAGCTTAGCATATAAGACCACGTTGCCTTTTGAAGATTCCTCCCGGTTGAAGGACCCCCTCGTTCGTAAAATGGAGAGTTTCCTCAAAAGATCCTGGGAGGCGGCAGCTATGTCTTTAACGGTGTACATTTCCTCTACATGTGAGCAGGTCTCTCTTTAAGTGGCTCACCCAGCTGGGAGACTTCATCCTGCAGGGTACTCCCAGGAAGGAGCTTTGGACTCCATTCCACTTCTGAGACGTGCTATGGGCTTCCTGGCCGATGCCTCTGCTGAGTCGTTCCGTGTTGGCGCCAGGTGCGCAGTGTTGGCTAACACAGCTCGCAGGGCAGTGTGGCTTACAAGGTGGAATGAGGAGTTCACGTATAAGCTCCAGCTGTGTGGCCTCCCCTTGCAAAGGGCATTGGATGACATCCTGGAAAAGGTGTCTCCCGGAACAGGAGTCCTTTCGGAGGCAGTCCTTTTGGCCTGAGCGCAGCCAACCCTCCCAGTCTAAAGGGAAGGGTAAGTCTGGTCGCTGGGCATTCCAGTATGGGAACAAGACCGTAATATCTTGCTTCCCCAGCAGCGGCATCACCAGCCGCTCCTAAACAAGGTCGCCTTCCCCATTGCGGGGCGGCTCCTGCGGTTTCTGCCACAGTGGCAAGCAATCTCCTTGTGCCCTTGGATCCTCTCGACCATTTGGGAGGGTCTACGCTTGGAATTCGAGAGCCAGCCCCTCCGTGTCTTCGAGTCCTCTCCCTTCCTCAGGGGGACTCTCGCACGGTTTTTCTTGTCGGGTCTGCGACACATGTTGGATTCGGGTGTGGTGTCCCCGGTTCCTCCTGGAGAGGAGGGCCAGGGGCGCTACTCCAGGTTGTTGTGGACCTCCAGAACACGTATTCTCATGTCCCCATTCACCCGTCCCACAAGCGCTTTCTGCGATTCACGATCTCCGGGGCAGGCGGGACGGTCCATTCTCGGCTTAATGTGCTGCCCTTTGGGATTTCGTCGGCCCCAGAGGTTACCAAACTCATGGGGGAAGCGATCACATTCATCCAGACCCAGGGGATATGTATGCTTCCCTATTTAGACGACATGTTGGTGGTGGCTCCTTCGGCAGCGCTTCTGCGCATAAAGGTCTCCAACACATTGGAGATTCTTCAGTCCCTGGGATGGGTACCCAATCTTTGGGAATCGGAACGGGTGCCTGCAACCCGACGTCAATTTTTGGGAGTCTTGCTGGCCTCCTCCAGACAGACCTCGTTCCTTCCTGCGGAATATCAGCTTTTGCGCTGCGTGAATCTGACCTGCCTCCGGGCAGGGGGGTCTCCCTCCTTGTGGGAAGCAATGTCCCTGTTAGGGGCCATGATGGCCTGCATTCAGTCAGTAACATGGGCTCAGGCTCCTTCCCGACTGCTCCAGGAACACATACTGAGTTCCTGGGACAGACGTCAGGATTCCTTAGACTCGCGGGTCCGGACCCCGGGGCGGGTGGTAATCTCGCTTTCCTGGGGATGAATCCCAGACACCTTCCTGTGACCTCCATTCCCACTGATGCCAGCGGTTCCGGTTGGGGCACGATGGTAGTTCGCACACCGTTCCAGGGGATTTGGAGTCGCTCGGTCAGTCGCCAGTCTTCAAACTTCTGGCAGTGGAGGAAGCGCTTCTTGCTGCAGCTCACGTTCTCCGGGGTCATGTCAAGGTCCTGTCAGACAATGTGACTACGGTTGCTTTCTTGCGGTACCAAGGCGGTACTCGTGGCTTACACTTGCAGGGGCTGGCAAGACTGTTCTTTTTGTGGGCAGTACGCCATCTTCTCTCCTCCTCGGCAGTACTTCTGAAGGGAATGGCCAATGTACAGGCAGATTTCTTGAGCCGCACGGAGGTCCACCCTGGCGAATGGAGCCTCCATCCGGACGTGTTTCGCTCTCTCACGGACAGGTGGGGAGTCCCTTCAATCGACCTGTTTGCATCGGGAGCCAATGCCAAGGTGCCGACGTATTTTTCCCTGAGTCGGTCGGACCATCCTCTTGGGCTGGACGCCTTCGCCCATCGCTGGGACTTCCGGTTGGTGTATGCATTTCCTCCGATCCCGCTGCTCCCCAAGACGTTGCAGAAGATTCGGGCGGAGGGGGTGACGGCTATCCTGGTGGCTCCCCTGTGGCCCAAAAGGGCATGGTACGGCGCTATCCACGACCTATGCCTGGAGGGTCCGATTCGGTTGCCCCACAACCTCGACCTGCTATCCCAGGGTCCTCTGTTTCACCCGGACCCGCAGTGGCTCAATCTGGCGGCCTGGCTGTTGAGGCCGAGATCCTGACGGCCAAGGGCCTCTCCCAAGCTGTAATCCGCACGCTTCAGCAGAGCAGGAAGCCCGTGACGAACGCCATTTACGGGAAGGTTTGGAAACGCTTTCTGTCCTGGTGTGCTCCTTCCATTCCGGATATCCATCATCCTAATGTGGCTCTCAATTTGGATTTTTTGCAGCGAGGCTTGGATTTGGGCCTTCAGCCGAGCACCCTTAAGATCCAGGTTTCAGCTCTCGGTGCCGTGTTTGATC
Source organism: Allobates femoralis (assembly GCA_033576535.1). Classification (NCBI taxonomy): domain Eukaryota; kingdom Metazoa; phylum Chordata; class Amphibia; order Anura; family Aromobatidae; genus Allobates; species Allobates femoralis. The sequence continues at coordinate 538,975,220 of JARQOC010000005.1, forward strand.
AGGATCTTGCTGGCCATCGATGGATCAAACGATTTTTTACCTCTGCTTGTAGACTGCGTCCCAGGCTTCGGCCTTCCGTCCCTACTTGGGATTTGAACATTGTTCTTCATGGGCTTTCTCGGGATCCCTTTGAGCCCTTGTCTGCTGCTTCCCTTCCATCTCTCTCTCACAAGACGGCGTTTTTGGTAGCCATTACTTCGGCCAGGCGAGTTGGGGAACTGCAGGCGCTCTCGATCCAGGCGCCTTACCTCGTGGTTTCCGATGATCGCATTACGCTTCGGTTGGATCCGTCCTTCCTTCCTAAAGTTGTGTCGGATTTTCATCGGTCCCAGGAAGTGGTGCTCCCGTCCTTTTGTCATTCTCCTAATGCAGCTGAGGCCGTGTTTCACACCTTGGATGTCCGTCGGTCCGTCCTCCACTATCTCCAAGTGACCGCTTCCTGGAGATTAGATCAGAACCTGTTTGTTCAGCATTTTGGGAAAAACAAAGGGAAGAAGGCTTCCAAGGCTACCATCGCTTCCTGGATCAAGAAGGCGATCTGTTCGGCCTACGTCGCTCAAGACCTTGCTCCTCCGGTGGGGTTGAAGGCTCATTCCTCTCGGGCTGCTGCTACATCCTGGGCGGAGCGGGCTGGAGCTTCATCTGAGCAGATATACAGAGCGGCTACGTGGTCGTCCCTCCACACCTTTTCTCGCCACTATAGGTTAGATCTGTCCTCTAGTCGGGATCTGTCCTTTGGTAGGAAAGTCCTACAGGTAGTTGTCCCACCCTGAGGAGTATCGGTGGTATTCCTCCAATGCTGTCGTGGAAGGCGATGGGAGAAAACTGAATTAGTCCTTACCGGTAATTCCTTTTCTTGGAGCCTTCCACGACAGCATCAGTTCCCCCCTTATTGTCAATTTTTGGATTCAGGTGTATCAGGTAATCCATGTCTTCAGGTGATCTTGATAATACACTGGAGTGCGGAGGAAGGGGAGGGGCTTTTAACCTCTCTGTGTTCCTGTCCCCCAATAGGGCGTGGACGACATCCTCCAATGCTGTCGTGGAAGGCTCCAAGAAAAGGAATTACCGGTAAGGACTAATTCAGTTTTCCGATGTCGGTGGTCTCACTTGTTCAGTAGATTAGTCCCATTGCTTGATTCTCGTGTACATTTATAAGTTTCTAAACTGTTTGTGTAACATGAAACTACCGTGGATAACACAATCCTAAAGAGGCAACGGGACAATTATTAAAAAATATATCCGACAGTAAAAAATAGTGTGGACAGAATGTAAAAAGCTGATTGTTTGAATTATAGAAATGACACTGCTGCGCCCTGGGCCAACTTCAGAGATGACTATTTGCCCCCAGGTCTTAGTTCTCGATGTGCGGAGAGTGTATTAATTCCATATTACTCTTGATTTTATTAGGTTCTGTATAATTAGTAATTGTCTTTTATATCCCAATTATATCCTAATTAAGTAGTGAAGAAATTCTCAGCAGCACTGTTTCCTAATGGCAAAACCCAATTAAATGATCTTCTGATATATAATAGATATCACATATATTATAGATTGGTTTTATAGAGCGCAGGGATGAAAACTTTGTTCTCAAACAACTATTGATTTTTGGAATGAAACTGCCGGCTGATAGATAGGCACCTGCACTTATCTTGAAAACAAAAGCCTCACTAACTGTGGCATCAAAAGGGTAAATGGGCATAATTAAAATAATAAAAAATTGTGCAGTTGTACCTTGGACGAGGATATCAAAATAGCAAGTAAGGCAACAAACACAGCTTCAGTTGTGCATCGGCCATAATGGCAGACCACATAGCATTCCAATTTCAATGGTTTTCTTTGGGTGGTGATACCATTAAAAACAATGATGAAAGAGGGAGCCATCATCTCCCTGTTCCAACATTCAGCCTTTGCGTATGAGCCCTGAGTCTCAGAGTATCATACTGTATAAAGTTCTCTGGGGACTATCATACTAAAGCTGTTGGGTCCATTATAATGTATGGGGGCTGTTGAGGCCATCAAACTGCACAAAGAGCTGTTTGACCATCATATATGGTTGTGGGGGCCATCATATTGTATGAAGGGCTGTGATGCCATCATAAATGGCATGGAGGACTATGGGATCTATCACACATGGTGTAAGGGTTTGTGGGGGGCATCATACTGTATAGGGTGTCATCCTCCAGTGATTCCACCTGGATTCCGTTTACGTGACCAAGCCACAGACTTCACCTGTCAAGAGCCAGAGTCCTAACTACAAGGTCAAGCAGCAGACTACACCGGACAGGATTCAGTCCCTCAGTGGTGTAGATGAATATTTAAGAGAGAGCACCTACTCCCGTGGACTACTTGAGTAAACTGGGCCATTATTTCCTGTGGGGTTGTGCAGTACCCAGGTATTTAGAGAGTTTCTTATATGGTAGCTTGACTTTACCCTTAGTGGGGTATAATTTAGATTTTTGCCAATAACTTAAATTACCTTATTATGACTATCACTGCTGACTATAATAGTTTCTGGGATGTAGTGACATTGACTAGCTTAGATTGAGACAAAAACTCAAATTAGCGAAAAGACTACGTACTAGGATGTTACATACCATCTGCTTAGTTGTGTGGACGAGTTAGGCTAGGGTCACACTTGCGGCAGGGCACTGCGGATCCTGATCAGGTTTTGAGCAGTAAAAGTGCTCAAAACCAGATCAGAAACCGCAGCCCATAGGAACCCATTATAGTAACCAGATAGCACTACATGCAATCCGGTTACCGGCTCCGGTTTCGTTGCCTGCGTGAAAAATCAAGCAGGCAACATTTTTCAGAGAGGTATCTTTGCCGCAGCAGAATTCCTATAATGGGCTCCTGTGGGAGCTCATGCAGCTGCCGCAAGGCATATGTGAATGCCTGCGGCAGCCGGCGGCTTTGTTCATCCCTGCTAGCGCAGGGATGAACAATGGGTTAAATATTAATAATCCATGTGGGCAACATGTCTCTAGGGGGTGCCCACATCCCCTAGAGACATGCTGTCCACACAGGATGGCATGTCAGGTGTTAATTCCATAATTAACCCCTTCGCCGCTATTGTCGGCTTTTTAATAACTTTTACATTGACAGCCACCGGCTCCTACATCAAGAACAGTACACTACGCAATTTGCGTAAGCACCACAGACAGCTCCTCATTGACGATGCTGTTCTTTAAAATGCTTAAGCAAATTGCGTAGTGTACTGGTCCTGATGCAGGAGCCGGCGGCTGTCAATGTAAAAGTTATTAAAAAGCCGACAATAGCGGCGAAGGGGTTAATTGTAGAATTAACCCCTGACATGCCGTCCTGTGCGGACAGCATGTCTCTAGGGTGGGTGGGCACCCCCTAGAGACATGTTGCCCACATCTTTTCACAACATTAACCCTTTGTCCCTTTGTTCATCCCTGCGGCAGCAGGGATGAACAAAGTATCCGGTAACCTGATTGCACATTCAGAGCAATCCGGTTGCCGGATTCCAGCTTAGAGACACAAAATGTGCCCAAATTGTGTGTGAATGCAATTACGATTACCGCATCAGGATGTGGATGCGGTAACCGCAATTGCACTTCTAAGTGTGATCCTAGCCTAAATTAACTTGTGAACACTTCTATGTTATTCAAGTGCCAACCAATCATTCTGTATTATACTGCATTGTTCACTTATTTTCTTGTATTGAACTAAATCCTCACTCAGGAATAAACACAATTTGCACATCACCATTGTATCATCCTGATCTGTGTGGTTGCATCCTCGAACATCTTCCTTCATCTGTTAAGGTCCTTTCACATCAGCGTTTTTTGCTGAATGTGGAAGATCCGGGAGATTTACTCTATCTGCCGGATCTGCTGCCAATGGCTGACTTGCGGTAGACGTAAGGCAAGTACCATGCATTCTCTATGGGGCTTGTGGCAGGTGCAGAAAGTGCGGTTTTGCCGTGATCTGGAACTTGCCAGCAAACTGCGTTTTTTTTGCCCGACTGCAACTGCCGAATTTGCCGTATTGCGGCAAAGCCGCACTTGCCACACCTGCCACAAGCCCCTTAGAGAATGAAGGGTGCTTGCCTTAGGTGTACCGCAAGTCAGTCATTAGGCAGCAGATCTGGCAGATGCGGTAAATCTGCCGGATTTGCCACATTCAGCGAAAAACACTGATGGGAAAGTACCCTTAGAGGAAAATCCAGAAACTGCCATATCCAAATGCAATACCTGAGGCAAGTCCTCTGGCTACCATGTGCCTTTTATAATACTAATGGTTTTGTAAGAGGGTGTCAGGCCCGCCTGCCCTCAGCCCTGAAGATATGGGTTGCAAAAGAATAAGATTGAAGTTAATTATCATGACATTTGTGTTGAATTGACATGATGATATATACTGTGCTTAAAGTGTAATGTTGGGATTTGAATACAAGGTGTGTAGTGTGGCCATCTAGTGGCTGGGTTTTAGAATATCTGCTCCCTGGTTCATTATAAGCAGGAAATAGTTAATGGGGCCCTGGATACATGGAGTACATCAAAGGAAAACGATTAGTGCACCGTAGCCACCCACATAGTACTAGGCATGAATCTTTGAAACATCCCTGGGCAGCAACTGTTTTCCCCAGCTTTGAGAACCATTTGTCTAAAAACTTGGGCGAACGGGCCCTTAAGACATAACAGTGAATGAGTCTTGTACGACTGTGGTCCCATTAGTTCTTTGGAGCGTGTTCCTGTGGGTGGGATGGGACAGAAGCCATGCGGGACAATTTTATTGCATTGTGGGTATCTATGACGTTAAATGGGAAAATGAGAAATGTAAAAGTAACAGCAAAGATACCGGAACCAGAGAAACAGTCTGCAGTTAAGTTACGCAGGTTGCCAGACTCCTGCATCTCTGCAGCATGAAGCTCCAGCGAGTAACTGCAAGGAGAAGCCGCCCTGCACCAAACACAGATCGTGGGCACAGAGCGTTCACCCGCAGGTTTGGATTGTCTGCACATACCCTTAATGTGAACTGTGTGTGTCCTGGGGTGCGGACTGATCATGGGGGGGCTGAATGGCAGCCGGGGCTTGGCCTCACCCGCGACTATTGCCATGTGCCACCCCTAAAGTTTCAAGGTCCAAGAGCATCTTTTATCTCTGCAGCTCTAACACCCCTGTTCTGAGTATATGCAGATCTTGTTTTTCTGCTTTTTTATATGTTGCTGCTTATCGCATTTCATCTACATTTATTTTTGCACACCATAGAAAGTTAGCCGTTTTTTTTCACAATAGCCATAATACAACCCAAAGTTTATTTCAAGAGAGAAAATGTGATTAAGATAAGTCATAGTTTACATTTTGCTGTTTATCTGAGTGAAGTTATCAGATCTCTCTGCCAGGCACAATACTTGATAATGCCGGAGCAACAGCACTAAGTGGCCGGCCATAAACCTGCATAAGTTAAACATTGTCCTAGGACACACCTGCCCGCTCTACTGACAGGAGAGGATGAGACCGCTTAGTCCTGGATCTGCATAGATGTCTCATATTTTGTGCTTCACTTTAATATTTGGATTTTTATTTTTCATTGTACACAAATGATTAAAGACTGCAGCCTGTTTGGTCCTCTTATAATCTTGTACATCAATGTCGCTATAAGGCCAAGTCTTGGAAATGGATTTCAATGCGGCCAAGGTTTCTCCGTGCCACTGGATTACGTGTGTGATTTCACCAATCAGTGTGGGGATGGCAGCGATGAAGATTCATGTAAGTAGAGTGATAAACACTTTTTTAATATATACAGGACTTTAGAAGAGTTTTGTGTATCTGAGTTATGTTTTGAGAACAGAGGAAAAGGTTCTGCAGTTAGGAAGCCAAATGGACCCTATAACAATCAATGGGGATCCTCTTTTTCCGGTTACATAACTAATTCATTGGATCACAGTTCTTGAGTTTTTCATGCTGCCTATTTTCACTGAGCTAAAAACGCAACGTTTTAGGGTATGTGACATGTTGAGTATTTGGATGCAAAACTCCTGGCAGGAAAAACTCACTGGCAAAATGTTCATATTTGCTGCACTTTTGATGAATGAATGCTATAGAGCAGTGTTCCCCAACTCCAGTCCTCAAGAGCAGGGGCGTAACTGAACAAGTGCCGGGGTTGCGATCGCACCCAGGCCCCGGAGCCTGGGGGCCCCCAAAAGTCCCTTTGGCCTATAGAAAAAGATTATTGCTGTTAAAGATTTGTAATAATTGGGGGCCCCGTTGGAGCTTTCACATCGGGGCCTGTGAGCTTCAAGTTACGCCACTGCTCAAGAGCCACCAAGTCCCAGCCAAGTGGGTGAGGTTTATAGAAATCTGTGCCCACTGTGATTTTTGTACGTTGCGTAAACTGATCTAAAATCCGCAACATAACAATTACTCTATTGGTTCCCCATAAAATTGCATTCAATGGAGAAAGTTTGCAAGTAAAAAGGCACGTGATGCACACATGACTCTATCAATCAAGTTTTGACAACGTTAAATACTAAAAAGTATCAAAAGCACAGCAGCTTACTTAAAAACATAGTATGAAATCTAATTTATCTAGAAGATGTAGAAAATCTGAAACCAAAAATTCTCATCATGGTAACTTAACGTGGTATTTCCCATCTCCAAGATCTTCTCCCAATATGTAGTAGGTGTAATAATAATATTAGCAAATGCCTTTGATTAGAAATGTAGTATATTTGCTTTCAGAGTATGCTTTTCCTTGAAATGCCGCAACGTTTCAGAGTGAAAGATATATAGATTGGCATGCAAAAGTGTTGGTATCCCTGGTGAAAACAAATTGCTATTATTGTGAACAGTTAAGAAAGTTGAAGATGAAAGGATCTCTAAAAGACATAAAGTTAAACATTACACATTTTCTTTGTATTTTAGCTTTTTACGCTAAAAAAATATTTTACGTCTTTAACATTTTTAAGAATACACAAAGGAAAATGGGCCAAAGCAAAAGGTTGGGCACCTTTGGATATTCGTGTGCTCAGATAACTTCAAGCGTAACCGCCATTTAAATTTTCACTTAATAATAAAGTAGAGTAAGTGATTATAATAAACTTTCAAATATGCTTCATAAATAAAATCTGGAAGAAAACCTTTCAGAAGATGTCCCTTATTAGACTGTTTCTAAACCTGACATATGCTGGTTGTCAGGGAAATCTGTCTTCAGCTCCACACACTGAATACGACCTTATAAGGGGAGGCACGGCCTACACAGTGTTAACACTACAGCTGATCAGAGACTCAGGTTACCCCAGGCAGAGACAGTGTTGAGCTCAGGCAGTCAGCACACAGCTCCTGTGATCTTATCTGACTCCTCTCCATTCACATCGCAGTTCTTTGTCCAATCAGCTGATGGCCTCCACACAGCTCCTCAGCTGATTGCACAGAGTAGAGTGATGTGAATGGAGAGGAGTCAGATAAGATCACAGGAGCTGTGTGCTGATAAGCTGAGCTCAGCATATTCCCTGCCTGAGGTAACCTAAGTCTCTGATCAACTGTAGTGTGAATGCTTTGTAGGCCGTAACTCCCTTATAAGGCTGTATTCAGTGTGTGAAGCTGAAGACGGATTTCCCTGACAACCAGCATATGTCAGATTTTTAAACATGCCTAGTGGGGACATCTTCTACAAGGATTTTGAAAGGTTTTCTTCCAGATTTCTCTTGTGAAGTACATTTGAAAGCTTATTATAATCACTTGCTCTACAATATTATTAAATACAAATGTAAATGGCGCTTATACTTTAACTAATTAGCCTGTTAGTGTTATGGCTTGATCACTTTCATTAAGTGATAAAGAAAAGAGTGGCACTCACCCGGGCTTCAGCTGCAAACCTTTATTTCAGATCAACACAAATAACAAACATAACAGCAAGAGGGAGGATGGGGGTTTGACCCACTGTATGATCACTGCAACAGCTTGTTCACTATCATCATTAGCAAAGGCCAGGTAATGCAAATTTAAAAAGTTTATAAAAGCGCAGTTTCTAACCTTGTGCCAAAAAACAGCAGCCATGGGTTTTTCTAAGCAGCTGCCTAACACTCTAAAAATGAAAATGGTGGAGGCCCACAAAGCAGGAGAAAGCAATAAGAAGAATGGAAAGCATTTTAAAGTTTCCATTTCCTCAGATTGAAATATAATTAAGAAATGGCAGTTAATAGGAACAGTGGAGGTCAAGATAAGGTCTGGAAGACCAAGCAACATATTAGTAAGAGCTGCTTATACGATTGCTAGAGAGGCAAAATAGAACCCTCACTTGACTGTAAAAGATCATGAGGAAGATTTAGCTAACTCTGGAGATGTGGTACATTGTTCTACTGTTCAGAGACATCTGCTGATACATGACCTTCATGGAAGTGTCATCAGAAGAAAACGTTTCCTGCATCCTCACCATAAAATTCAGCTTCAGAAGTATTAAAAAAACATATAAACAAGCTTCATGCATTTTGCAAACAAGTTCTGTGGCCCAATGAAATTAAAAGAGAACTCTTTCGGCACAATAATCATAGGTATGTATGGAGAAAAAAGGGCACAGAAATTCAGGAAAAGAACAACTCACCAACAATTCAGCATGGGGTGGATCAATAATGCTTTGGCGGTCTGTTTCAGCTAATGAGAAACATTTCACAGATAGAAGTAAGAATAGATTCAATTAAATTTCAACTAATTGTTTAATGCAATTATAACATCATCTATAAAAAAGATGAAGTTGAAAAAGAGGATGGCTTCTACAAATGGACAATGATCCTAAACACACGCCAAAATCCACAATAGATGATCTCAAAAGGGGCAAGCTGAACATTTTACAAAGCGCGTGCTGCCTAGATACCCGGTGTTTACCATGGTTACCAGCCTGTGAGGTCACTGATCTTTGGTCTCTCGCTGTCACATGCAGCGATGTGTGCTGACCAGCGGGACACCAATGACCAAAAAATGACCCAGAGCAGTTTGCAACGATCAGCGATCTCACTGCAGGGGCCTGATCGCTGCTAAGTGTCACACATAGCGAGATGGTTAGCGAGATCGCTGTAACGTCACAAAACCTGTGACGTTACAACGATCTCACTAATGATCTCGTTATGTGTGATGGGGGCTTTACACAACTGGAAGACGAGCTGGGAATTTCACAGGACTGGAAGACTTTACTAAGGAGGGATGGATGAAAATACCTCAAACAAGAATTGCAAGCCTATTGGCTGATGTAAAAAGTGTTTTAAAGCTGTGATACTTGCAAAAGGAGGTGCTACTGGATACATGCCATGCAGGGTGCTCATACTTTTGCATCAGCCCATTTTTTTTTTGTAATTTTTAAAATGTAAACGAAGGATTTTTTTTTGCTTAAAATAAAAAAGAAATGTGTCAACTTTTTGTCTTTAAAGGTATTGTGACACTTGACAATTTTGCTAGGCAATTTCACTGGCAATTTGCTGGTTGCAGTGAAATCATGGACACATTGTTCTATTTGTACACAGCAACAAAATAGAACAATGTGTCCATGATTTCACTGCAGCCAGCAAATTGCCAGTGAAATTGCCTAGCAATATTGCCGTGTGTGAAGGTACCTTTAGAGATCACTTAATCTTCAACTTGCTTATCTGTTCATCATACCAGTCATTTTGACCAGTGGTGCCCATAATTTTGCATGCCATTGTAGCAGTAAGATGCAGCCAGTGTCTTATACATGCTGCTCGTGGATCTGGCAACATGTACTGGCAGGTTCATCTTCATTTTCCCAAATGTCAAATGAATGGGTTCTTTAAACCTTTGTTTCTAAACCCCAGGACAGGAATCAGCTACCTCCATCACTCCAGCTGTTGTTAAACAACAGTTACTAATGCCCAGGCAGCAGGGTACAGCTAGAGTGCTGGAAATTGCTGACGCTTCATGAAGGTGTAGATCTGGGGTCTCCAGCCGGTGGCTCGTAGGCTTTAGTGTTTTATGGGTCAGTGAAAATTTTTCCTGGTCTTTCACTATAGGCTTGGGAGCCACATGTGGCTCATGGGCTCATGATGTGTGGCTCGTGGCTGTCAGCAAGCTTGTTAGCTCCAGGTCTAGCAAACTGCTATGAAGAACAGGTCTCCAAGTGATGACTTTTGTGAGTAGCTCCACATAGGGCAGATCTGGATGGAGGTAAGGTAGGAACCTCTGCATCTTGGTATGCTTCCTCAGTGTGATTTCTGTAGAAAAGCTTTGTTTGTCATTATACATGTAATAAGGGTTTTCGGTGTCACTACTTTGAGGGGGTGGGACCTGGATGTTGCTCAAGACCCTCTGTTAGAGCTGAATGTGGATCTGAAGGTCAGAAGGTTGAGGTCCTCTGGTGTAGAGAATACAAGTTGCTTCAGATTATGATTCTTTTAAAAAATTGCCAAAATGCAGATTTTGTTTTAAGTATCCTTCTGGATCACTCATCAAAGCAATGCAACTAATACAAACTTTCAGCTCTATGGTGTTTATATCATTTTGACTTCTGGAGGCCATGCACTTTCCAAGATCTTTTCCTTTACCCCCCAAAATTCTAATTAAAACCCACTGTCCAGGAATCGGTCACAGTAAACTTATCCAAACTTTTGATTTTTGTGAGGTTTTGGCAAATCTGTCTCCCCTGTTCTGGCCACTTTACACGTCCCGATATCGGCGTCCAACTCCGATAAAAAGTCACGTGGTTCGTGCGTTGGCCCCGATATCGTTCGTGCGTTGTATGGTGTAAATGTCCAATATGATGCACGAATGATGCCATAACAATATCGGGGATCAAATGAGTCTGCTCTCCAACGGCCCGATATTGGATGGACGATGTGGCCGGATCGTGCTGTGTGAAAGCCCAACAACGATGTGGAGTACAACTTCCCCTATCCTGTCCCATGTTAAATGGTCGTTTCTGGGTCGGCCGTACAAGGGGGCGTACACATCGCTGTTGCGTTGCCTGCCGATATCGCGCTGTGTAACATCTCCTATGCGATCTTGGAATTCTGCCCAGAAAAAGCGCGCTCCCGCGCCGTTGTATCCAACATCGGACCGATGTTGGGACGTGTAAAGTGGCCATCCCACAAGACAGTTTTCAAGTATGCACTAACATTGTAATATAAGTAGCCTGGCAACATTATATTATAATTTCATGATTCTTTTTGTCTGATAGCCCGAGAAGTATTTATTAGAATTTTGAGAAATACAGTTCTCCCAAAATAGGGACTATATCCTAATGTCCTTATGAAGGGATTGCGGTATCCAGGCGTCCATTTGCCTTTTTAAGCCATGTGGATGTTATACAGAGCTGTCTGATAATAGCAGCTCCCATTCTTCTCTGACTAAAGCCATCAATGTACGGTAAGAGACTGATAGCCACTTTACCATCCATTCATCTAATAGACTGCAATGTAATTCTACATTTTCCCGGCGGCGAGAATGATGAGACAACCCCTTTAACGTATTTGAAAATTTGCATGTAACATCAATGAATAATGCAGGGAAAAGGTTAAAAGGAGTTTGGCAAAGTCATATTTGTATAAATCATGTAGAAAATAAGTTTGCGTTGCTACATTAGAATACAAATGGATTGTTTCCCAGTAATGATTTAGGTTCAGATTTTGAAATGAGCCTAAGTATAAAGCATCGCCCATCTGTTAGTCACCGGTTTTGGACTTCAGACTCTTTTTCCGTCTAATATGTATTTTCAAGGAGAAAATTATTGAAAGAGGTATCACAGTTCAAGCTCTCATTATAAGGAACCTTATTATGATAAAGATGCCTTAATACACTTTATCCGAGACAAGTGGAGAGAACTTATGCTTCCATACATGATCTGTTAGCCTTGGGAGGATATATTTATGAAGTCACTTCCCATAAAATAATTACACCTTTAGAAAAGATCCACATTATTAGTGAATGATGACACGTAGCTCCAAAGTGCAGTGTTGTTGGATAAGGACATTACTAATATAATAGATAAAGTACTTAAGTCAGAAAATAATGGAGTGGATGTCCCTTAGGGTTTACGATCATCCTGCGGCTTCATTCTGCCCACCGTCATAAAAATATTAGTGAATGACTCTAAAAAATTGTTCTATAGATTAAGTGACAAAGTATCTGAGAATAGAATTGCTAGTCCCTATCATTAGATAATACTGTGGAATATGAACCATACCCTGAAAAAATCAGATTTGGGGGTGTGGGTCAACTGAGCATCAGGGGAGATGTTGATTAGGCATGTCTGATATCATACCTTCGATGACATTGTTCTCCCAGAGATAATTAGCTAGTCTAAATCTTACTTAGCCAAACAAGAGCTCCTGTGTATGGGGGAGTCGGCATAGAAGTATTGTTCGGCCTACATCTGTCTCATCTATATGGCCGGCATAAAGGGGTTGTCCATTAGTAGGAAAACCCCTTCTGATTCCACTTATTTCCTTTAGTTAAATTAATAAACCCTGTACTCACCTTCCGTGCTGCCGAAGTTTCAGCGCTGTCAATAATCGCGGTTTGGGGCTCATGTAACATTGTGATGTCATGTGAGCCCCTCGTTTAATCACTGCTTCTCTCTCCCGCCTTCGGATCAAATAGACAATCAACAGGAAGTGAGTGGCAGCTGCATTATTGCTTGATGGTTCATTGTCCCAAATACGGGGAAAGAGAAGATGGCAGTGATTGGACACAGAGCTTGCGTGACATCACAATGTCACGTGAACCCTGAACCGCTAAAACTGAAACGGCGGCAGTAGGGGAGGTGAGTAAAGGGTTTTTAACTTTAATGGGGGGATACAAGTGGAATCAGAAGTTTTCCTAGTAGTGGACAACCCGTTTAAACTGGCCATATAGATGAGGCAGATGTAGGTTGAACAACACATCTCAGCTATCTCCCCCAATCACAGGAGCTCTCCTTTAATCTGTATAAAAATAGTTGCTGAATGACATGTTGGCTAACAAATTATCTCTGGGAGAGCAATGAGATCGAAAGTTTAACATCAGATATGCCTAATCAACAGCTCCCCTTACGCTCAATTAGCCGGTGCCTCCAAACACATTATACCAATGTCACGAGTTGACTGCTCAGGAGTTTGTGGTATTTTAAACATGTTTATTTCTTCTGTACTGGCTGGGATTAATGTCAGTGTTTCCTTTGCTGGTAAGTTGCTGCTGTCTTGATCAGGTGATGTGGTTTGATGACGACCCCCATCAGTAGCACAATATTCGTAATCGCAATACTCTTAACTAGAACTTTGTAATACTCGCATACTCGTCCAAATAGCAAATCCAATATTAGTCAATTAGTCAATTAGTGATAGGCTCCACTCACACACATCCGGCTATAAAACGAGCATTTCCGGGACAGAACGGAAGGGTGGGCTTTTTTCAGTTTTCACAGCATAACACACCTTGCTGTGCCACCCAGAGAGACCTTAACATTCAATCTGCTCTCACTGGGGGGCCGACTCCCTTTGTGAATTTAAGGGAGCTGGCAATTTGTGTCAGATTGTTCACAACCAACACATCACTCACGAGCACCAGTGTTATACACCGAGTAACAAATATTGCAAATACTGTACTATTCAGGCAAGTAGCGAATAGTAACAATTGCACTCGCTCATCACTAAGTAAGACCCATCACCTGATGTCGCTGATAGAGTTCATTCTTTGCTTGACCATCCTGCTGTGTGGCAGTCATGTTCAACTGCTGCTCCAGTTGTTTCTGGTGCCGCTGTTTTTCTGCCTTTGGGGTTTGGCAGCATTTATCAAGTACCTTGTATCTTTATTGACTTTTCCCTGTCTGTTGTCACCTACCTTGTGTTGTTACATCTGGAGTGGTGAGGCTAGCATCCTCACGGACAAGTGCAGTAACCAGGGTTATAGTAGGTGACAGCCAGGGTCAAGATACGTGATGGTGGCAGGAGAAGGACCCTCTTAGGCCTGTTAGAAAAGAAGGGACAGATACATGCTGTTTCAGGAGGTGTCTCCATGCCCTGCTTCTATGGTTAGAGCCTTCCTTCCCTATTCCATCCTGCTGTCCCGCTGTGTTGCACTGTGCGGCGAACATTTTCGCTGTGCGCAACAACTTTCAGCCAAACATGTTGATATTTGCAGGTTGAGCTGAAATAAGTGTAATATGTATGGGGCATTAAAGCTCTGCCTTATTCCTGTAAATGTTTGAAGTCTTACTTTAGATGTTTCATTGGTGTCCACAAGCTTTAATTTAAATCACTGACTGCACCTAACCCACACATGAATGCTGTCACTCTGTACAGAGAACTGTTGAAATAATACACATCAGCTGCAGGCTTATACTTTGGAAGCTCCATCTGTGCTCTTCAGCTGTAGAAGGCATGAGCCACAGAGCTCAATGATTATCTGCAGCACTGTCAACATGATGTCACCAGTGCAGTCAAACAACAGTATTTAAAGTTTTTATTTTTACAACTCTATGGTAAGAATGTTTGGTGATAACAGACAACCCATTTGACCTAATATGGCTTGGGAAAGTTTTTATCATGGACTTTTGGTGTCTCCTTGAGCAACCGTACAGGGGCCATAGATCCTGTTTTATGGAGAAGAAACTTCCAAATGAAGATAGATTTTTGAAACTTTCATTTGTTTTAGTGGAATGTGAGCAAATCAAATATTGTGTTACCTCGCATTCATGAGCAATGGAAATAGGGTCTTCCCATTTTCTAGACTGGACTGAGTTCCAACTATTTGACTCTCACTATTCTAACTAAGAAGATATGACTCTTTAAGCTTATACATTTATATTTTCTGAAAGTTAGAGGGGTTATCCTTTACTTTTTTGACAATGTGTCCAAGAACTACCAGGCAGGTTGGTACTAACTACCTGCTTGGTGTGCTTGGTGGTGATCTTCGTCGGCGACCTCAGACCGCTCCTGATAATAATTTTACGGCTACGTTCCTGCTCTCCTCAGTTTAATGGGTGTGCCTGCCGACATCATACTGATTGACAACTGGCTCCCCGTTCCCTAATTGTGGGAAGCCGGCAGCCATGCCCCATTGAAATAGCAGCCCAGAAGTAGAAGAATTGCTTTGAGTGACATGGAACAGTGACCGCTCTGTGCTGGGTAGGTAGTTGCATCTGTTAGGTTGTTAAAACAAAAAAGTCCTGGACAACCCCTTTAATCATAGAGATAGTAAATTTAAGGATATTTCATGAATTGTACAGTTGGGTTCTGCAATCTCTAGTTTGCAGTATGTAAGAATAATCCTTGGTCAAGGCTTGGTCACCAAAAGAACAATTGGCATATAATTTTCTCACATGTGACAATTCAGGGTTCTCCATAACAAAAAGATCTGCATTGTCCCAAATTTTCATTTTTTTTACTTGAATTTTTGTCTTTCCATCATTATTTAAAATGTAGGTCAATCCAATGTTAGATATCATTTCTAGACTATCGAAATTCAGCAGCTAAAACTTGGTTATGATAAATTGTAAAAATCCCTCGTAAAAGAAAATCTGCCAAAGTTATCAAGATGCTAAAAGTGGTATTTATCAGAGAATTCATCAAACTCTTTTATGCTATCAGTTTTTGCATGTTTCAAGGGCACTTCTAGCTAATGCAAAATCCTTAGAGACTCATCAGCTTTACAAAAATGTATACAACGTAAAGAACCGAGGAGCTTTGTTCCAGGGTATCTGGCTCCAAATATGTACAATAAAGTTATAATTAATCCTATTAAATAAAAATAATATTATTTAGGGTGTGAGCTCACAGTTATTTGAGATGGTAAAAAACAGTTTTCTAATTGAAATTGTCCCAGGAAATTTTCATTTTGGGGCTTTTTTTTGTTTCCTGGTGCTGTTTTGAAGAGTTTTTAAGTATTTTTTGGAAATTTTTTGTTTTTGCCTAAAGTGTTTTTTTTTGCAGCTTTCAATTGGACAATGCCTAGTTTGGAGCGTTTCATTTAGGAGCCGCTCCATACTTGGCATGCGTTTACTTTTTTCCTGCCAGGCATTTTCAAGACATAAAGTTTAAGATAATTGCTCAAAAGGCTGAACACATGAACAGCAAAGTGATTTTACAATAGAAACGTGTATGAAAAGGTTTTTTAGCATCCTTTCAGTGACTTCTTAAGGTAGTTTTTGGAGAGCATGTGTCTCCTCTGAAAACTCTGTGTGCAGACACCATAGTAGAGCAAAGGGGATATATTTTGTACGGTAAACAGAAAAATGCCCAAAAGAAAAAGGCCCACAGGATTGGCGTTAGGGTTAGCTGTTAGGGTTAGGTTTTAGGGTTAGGGGCTAGGTGTTTGGGTTAAGGGTTAGGTGTTGGGGTTAAGGGTTAAGTGTTGGAGTTAGGGTTGGGGGTTAGGGTTGAGTGTTGGGGTTGGGAGTTAGGGTTAGGTGTTGGGGTTAGGGTTAGAGTTGCCTGTGGGCATTTTTCCTTGTAGGCATTTTTCAGGGAACCATTTTGAACGCTGTATGAGCGCAGTCTTGACTTCAGTGTCCTGGATGTCTGATCATTTAGACTAGTATTTCTCAACTTGACTAAGCTAAGACTTCCTTAACAATGATATTAAACTTCCCCAAAACAATGATCATACCCCGTGTTTTCTAATAAATGCTGTGTCAACACAGTGAGAACATCAGACCTGAAAATATGCTTTATTTCACCATTATTTATATTTCTAGGCCAAGGCAGAGTGACTTATTAGTGTAGTTCTTGGTACTCAGGGTACATGACCCCCTGTAGACATCCTTTCTACTCACTGGGGTACATGTATCATAGAACAATCTGGGATTTGGAATGTTATTTGTTGAACTGGTGGTCAGACGTAGAGCACTGGTGCCAAATTGGAGGAGTTTTCCAGTGATAACAACTTGCTGATTTTTTGAGGTCCGACAACGGGGATCTGCACCACAAGAATGGGGAACTTTTATTTCTGTTAGAAAATAATGTAGCAGATCAGACACCCAACCTCTGCTTCATGCAGTTTCTATGAAGCTACTAGGAAAACCCTACTCTCTCTTAAGTCTATATATTCTGATTCAGCTTCAGAGGGTGAGATAGATGCATGAATGCATGAATGTCCACATGGACCATACTTGCGTTCATATGAAGATGTCACAGATAGCTTATCTCAGCCACACAGACTTTGTAGTAAGAATCCAGGAGGAGTGGAGATGCTTTTCACTGAAATTCTTGTATTGATGTACAATGCAGCTGGTAAAAAGAGTGATTCTTCACAGAGCAGCAACATGTGTCTAACTAAGATGAATAACAGGAACAATACATGGTGAAGAAGGGAGGGGAAAACTGACATCAGAAAGCTACAGGGAGAGAGAGGGGACAAAATACTAATAGAGCAATGCTTCTGCCTAGCAACAGAGAAAATGCAATACACAGGACAAAACACACAGAACAATTCCCAATCATTGGACTTGACACTATATGTAGATCAACAGACATGATAGCAGGAGCTGACAGATATCAATATCCCACCCACACTTCCTGTTTACACAAAAACCCTCCCACACTAACTGTAGACAGACAAAGACCCCCTTTCTGCAATGTGACCCGTGAAAGAGCACGTTGCGCGAAAAGGTGCCGTCGTCAACTCAGCCTAATCCCCCTCCCTGCACCATGTGAATGGCGAACCGCTAATAAAGCACAGCAACATACCAGTGAGTGCCGTCTCCTTCTTATCAAGATTATACTGCATGCTGCTTTTGTGACTGGCACTGCTGTATGTTGCCTATCTAAGCCGGTGGCACTGGTGCCCCTTTCCTCTTGTGCTGATTGAAAGACCCCCTTTCTGTAATCCTCTCTGGGATTCCGCTATTACATTTATCTTATTGTTCTTCATCAGCTGTTGTGAAATTTTTTTTCTTATTTGTAGATAATTTTGTAGATTTCTAGAGTCATATTCAGCATGAGGACCCATGAGATCAATGAGCATACAACCCCGCGTGATACAGAAAAGTAAAACAGATGGTTGGCTTATAAGAATTATTATATTTTGAGTGATTTTTTAGCTTGTAAAATAATAGAATAATAATAATATATGGTGTAGTTTGAGGATAGATTTTTTTTTTACTGGGGGGAAGAGAAGTGCACCTCCTTCATTTTTATGATATTTAATTATATTTGTTTGCTTTAGAAGATTTTTAAATAACCAAACACATGGGTGAATTGCTCACAGTATATTATAATAGTGATTTTGGCATTATGGCTGAACTCTTTATGTGTTTTCACCCAAATTATAGCTAAAGACATTTTCCACAACTAATTTGACTAGGCTGCCTCTCTGTGCGTGACCGAATGCCCAGATCAGACTCACTCTCCTCTCAGCCCCGACCAGTGATGTTCCCTGCTCAGTTTAATTTTATGGCTCAATGTATGAAGCAACTGGGGGTTCAAAATGCTCACAACCCATCTAGATAAATTCCATGAGGGATTTAGTTTCCAAAATGGGGTCACTTCAGGGAGAGCTCCACTGTTTAGGCACATCAGGGGCTTTCCAAACATGACATGGTGTCAAGTAACAAGTCCAGCTAATTTTCCATTCAAAAAGTCAAAAAGCGCTCCTTCCCTTCTGAGCCCCGCCACGCGCCAAAACAGTAGTTTTCCACCACATATGGAGTATTGGCATACCCAGAAGAAATTGGAAAACAAATTTTAGGGACCATTTTCTGCTGTTACCCTTGTAAAAATTCAATATTTGAGGCTAAAGTAAAATTTTCAACATTCCTTTAGTTCCTGTGAAGCGTCTAAGGTTTAATAATCTTCTTGAATGTGGTTTTATGCAGTTGAGGGGTGTAGTTTTAGTAATGGTCAGCACACAAGGACGAAGTGTCGTATGATCCGCGCTGCTACCAAAGGAAGACCAGGACAATGGATCGTCTGGTTGAAGTTACCCCACTAGAGTTAACTTCAACCAGACGATCCATTGTCCTGGTCTTCCTTTGGTAGTAGTGCAGATTATACGACACTTCATCCTTGTATGCTGATTTCTTACCACGGTGACCAGTGGATGTGTGGATCCAGCAGCAGCTACCGACTAAGCGTTCATACTGGTTGTGGGTTTACACAACCAGATCAGGTGAGCAGGCCCTTGTCTCCATACATATACCTCTTTATATTAGAGATAAGACCCTATTGCACATTTGTCTCATTTCTTTAGATTTTAGTAATTATGCGAATAACCTAGATGTATCCCCTCCCTCCCAAGGGAGTGAAGTAACAGAAGAGCAAGGAAAAACACAGGTAACACAGGCAAGGCAACATGTATAAAATGGACTCCAGGGACTTCTCTATAGAGTAGCTTCACTACTGCAAAAGGAACTATATGTCTGCTGCACAGTAACAGGCCCAACCATTGAGGAAATAATACAAGTTCTACAGTATATCCGGCATAGAGTAAGGCAAGAGGTGGGTAGATATAGCAGCAGAAGTAGGAGACAATCACAAGCTGCAGCTGGAATGAAGGTTAAGTGAATACTCAGGCAGAATTGTTTAAATGCTAAGACCTCCTGACTCCAGGTCCATAGGGGACATCAGGTTGTGGCACTTGCATGACTGTTTTAGCAACATTGAGCTAGTGACATGGCATGATGGTGCCTAATAGGGAGTAACTGCATCAGTTGTATTGGTTTCTTTCCAAACTGCTCATCCTTATGTAAGGCTGGCATCAGTTTAAACATGAAGCTAGAACCAAGTGCAGCAGCCAACAACAAGAGCACCTGGGAGTTTGCACAAGTAACCTCAGGGAAGTTGTTATCTTGCACCAGATGGAGAGACATAGGATGGGAAATCTGCTCTAGAATTACACAGAGACATTTAAAAGTATATTCAGCCTATAAGAGTAAACTCTATCATATTGCACCTTTCTGCTTCTTAGTTTTCTGTATAAGTCACTTGTAATCTTATGCTTATTGTTGGAATATGTTTAGTGCATTAACTTCATTCCTATGAGTGCTTAGTTGCTAGGTTTGTATGTTATTAATAATTTTAGAATGAAAAAAAACTCCCAGTAGGTCACACAGAAGAACATAACTGGACTCAGATTCCTGTGTCTGTGTAAAGGTACCGCTACACGGTACGAGATCATGAACGATATCGCTTAAGCGTCACGGGTTTGGAGTCATTCAAGCGACATCGTTACTGCCTTGTTGCGTGTGACTCTGAGATATGGTTACGATAAATCGTTGGATCGGTGATTGCAGATTTGGGAACATGTTCTCAAATCAGTCGATCCACAATCAGCCAACCTGCTGCATCGTTCTGTGTGACACCGTGATAACGATGTCGTTCACGACTTCGCCCATTCACATCAATGAACAAGTATCGTTTGCTGGGTTGTGCGAACGATACCTGCTCACTACATCGTAGATGCATTGTCCACGATATCTATACATGTGACAGCTCACCAACGATGTCAAAATGATGTCTGAAACGACTCCGCACCCACGAGATCGTTAGTGAGATCGTTTCTATATTGAGCCGTGTAACGGTACCTTAAGAAAGAACAAAGTACCTGCAGATGCAGAGAGAGACACACAGAAATTATTTCTAGATGATCTACAAAGCTTTTAATTTTGTTCTTGATTGTTCCTTAATAAACCAGCTGTTATTGTTACACGCTTACAGAGACTCCTGAATATTCTGCTGCCAACATTTAATGGATTGTAACCTTCTTGCCTCCTATCATGAACTAACTTTAGAAGTGTTGGGTCCTGGCTTCACTACATATGTAACGTTAGGTGACTATACCCAACTCCTCTGCAGGATGTATTGTAGACCTGGACAAACATGTCAAAATGGCCAAGAAAAGTTCGATCTGAAACAGTAATCCTGCAAATTGGCGTATTACTAATTAATAAATTGAACGTCCAAACTGCAGATCTAAATCTAATTTTCCTTCAGAAATAAGTGAGCATCTGGTATGGGATAAATGCACCGTTGTCCTTTCATCTAACTCTGCAATATCATTAGCTGCATGAAGGCAAACAAACAAACATGGTGACCTGTGGAGAAATAGAGGAAAACAATGACACACGCTGATGTATGAGAACATTGGCTCGGAATCAAGAAGTCTCCTTACTGTAGTCATGCAAAGATTAAGTGCAAAAGCTGAAGATTTACTGAGTTTCGAAATATAGTATGAAACTCCTAAAAACAACCCAAAACCAACAAAACAAGCATTGGGTGATAACATACTTGTTATGGGGCCCCCTATTGTTCCTTTCATTGCTTTTTTTTAGATCATCCACATAGGGTGTCTTTCCAACCATTTGTAAAGCTTGCAAGAGATTTTTCACAACAACACTAGAAAGGAAAAAAATGTTTATGATAATTGGTTTGTCTATGATACTGCAAAATGGTGGAAGAAGAGTTATTGTTTACACTTTCTTACACTTTTGCTGCTCTATTGGTGCTGGTATACATTTGTGTATTTCACTGTGTAGGCAAAAATGTGACTGAAAATGTGCTGGCCCATGGGCGTGCCTCGGTCCCTCATCTAGGAAGGGCCATGCAAGAGGCGCCAAAATGTCTCCCCATCCCCCTTGCTATCAAACAACCAAGGGGACGGGTTGAGAAGCAGACTGCACCAGTTCGAGACTATAAAAATCAAACAGGGCATGGCCGGAGGTCAGAATGTGATACCTGGTCAGACTCCGCACACGTTACCCGTGTGCGGCCTGGAAAAGATGGCAGTCCCTCAGCTTGGTGCGATAATCTGGAAGGTTGAGGAAGACATTGCGGCCAACCGCGCTGCCCCGGGAGTACCCACCCTTGAAGCTGCAGGGGAGGATACCGCCTTATGGAGAGCAGCGTTCCAGGACCTGCGAACCCGCCTTCAGGAAACCGCTGAGTGGACTATCCGGCATTGGAGTGCCGAGCTATTTCTGCAATTAAGTTGGCGGGTGGAGCAGCAAGGGGAAATCTGGCTAAGAGGGGAACCGGGAGTCTCGGTCGCAACACAAACCGAGTACCCAGTAAACGGTGAGAGCCACGCCCCCACAGAACTAGCAGACCAGTTTCAGTGGAGCCCGAGGAGGAATCTGCCGAGCAAGGAGACCTTATCCAGTTTCCTGAAGAGTTAGACGTGACCGTGGAAGAGAAGGGAAACCCAGACAAGTCCACCAATGTCGGAGAGGAGAGGAACCTGGAGGAGGGAATTGCCGGTAACACCGAGGGGCCCCGCGAGCTACGGAGGGCTGAATCTCCACCGCTGCAGATCAAAGCCAGAGAGAGGAGAGTGATCCCATCCCCGGCAACCGTTGGATAGTGCTGGCAACTGGTAGGCCGCCCTTGGTTCACCCGCCCAAACCTGAACGATGTGGTTGAGCGACAGAGGCGACGTGAAGCTTGGTGGGCAAACAAAATGGAGACTCGCCAGGCCCGTATGACCGCCCGTACCTAACCACCGCAGCCCCTTGATCAGCATAAGGAAGGGGTTGTAACCACCTTTAACTTGAGTACCGGTTACGGTTTTGTCCGGGAAGAAGAGGCCTCTACTCGGAGGTTTTCGTTGCCAGGAGACATGTGGAATGGCATCTCCCTCGAGGACACCTGGATCGGGACCTATATTGCGGTGACAAGATCACCTATGAACGCCATGCAGGACCCCGAGGGTGGTACGCGATCCGAGTCAGCAGAAGTGTTGACTGACCAGTTTAACCCGGTATGTCCTACCACTGTATATAATTGATTGTTATGCCTTTTTTGTGCAGTATTTGCAGACTGTGCCTTTGTTTTGCAGCCTTTGCAGATATGCCTTTTTCCTCACAGCCTTTGGGCAATAATTACATGTACCTAATGTGAACTGTCGTTTTAAAAGCCTGATTGAACTTTAAATCAGACATTTTTTTACCCGGTCCCCGTTGGACCGATGTGGACTAATTCTTATTCATGTTTTGTGTGCAACGTTAAAAGCACAGTACATCCCGCAAGGGAAGATCACAAAGAATGCATATTGTTATTGTTTCGAATTAAACGTTATCCAGTTAAAGTGTTAAAAAAAATTTCAACTCAAACCTGGTGTGGTTTTAACACTCGCAGACGAGTGTAATTCACCAAGAGGGTGTGTGGCGCCCCTATGGCTAGGTGCCACAGGGAGGTACTACACCCCAAACAGAAGGTGTAGTGCTTCCGTAGTTACGGATTTGAGGTTTCCTTATAGAGTCTGTCCAAAGCAGCCATACACTAGCCCCCCTTAGCATAGGGACTGTATATTCAGTAGCTCCAGGGGGTGGAGCTTAGGGTAGAGCAGGAGACTCGAGTGACAGTTCAGCTAATTTTAGTCAGACAGTGCTGGGAAGTCAGCTAGAGAGGACATGACTGACAGCATTCCTGACAGGAGGGTGCCTCTTAGAGAGAGGTGACCCCGGAACCGGAGAGGACGAACCAGGCCTGGTTGGAGCCAGCTGGGGTAGTCCGGGCTTGACACCGGCATACCGGAGGCGAGGCAATCAGTGGTCTATCCCTGGTTGCAAACCGACAAGCTGTGGGACTGACAGAAATGGAGCCATAGCACCACAGACTGTACCTCAACCTCAGTCCTATATTGGGTCCAGGACACTTTAAGGAAATGACCAAATTCCGGTGGCTTTAGAATTAGCTTGTTGCCGTTCCCGTCCGTACTGGTAAGGAAGCGAACATACTTAACTGTAACAGACCAGTGGGCTGGCATAGGAGCTCTGCTGAGTAGTTAAAGAGGGTAAAGAGGAACACAGACCCCAAAAGCCATTAAATGGGACCATCAACAGAGTCTAAAGTATCACCTTACAATCTGTGGTACGTCCTCGTTCAATCAGACTGTGACTGTGTACTGTATCATCTCTCTGGTACCAGTAAAGTGATGTTTGAGTTGAATCGGTGTCTGTGATCCTTTTCTCTGGCACCCAGAGGGCCTCAGCATCATCGGAGGGGTAAGAACTACAACTCCCCTCCTCCATCCCTGCTGCCCTGAGGTAAAGCTCCACCTGTGGGGAGCTCTACTACTCTGAGCTGCACCTCCCTCACTTCAGCAGCCGGTCGCAGCGCTGGTATCCACTTTACCAGGTACCACAGGTGGCGTCACGATACCATTCCTTCCCCTCCATCATCATCATCACCCCCATCCCCTACCACTGAGGGTCCAGGGCACGGAACCGGGAACCGACCAGCCGTGATTCCCCCCATCGAAGCAACCGCTTATCCCGTTATCCGAGTACCCCCTATCCTGTCGAACGCCTAATTTCCATTTGCTGAGTTCAGACCCTTAAATGAGCACGATCAACAATATTTAAGTCCTTCCGCACTTGTTTGCAGCCTTTTTTCATAAGATGATGAGGAATGGTGGGCAATGAACGATCACTAGTAGATCAATCCGTTCCCTACAGTATCATGTTATCAGCAGTTCTTCAGCAGTTCACACTGGAGAATGTGCTGCCAAGAACAATGATTTTTGTTCCACAATAGACAATCCAATCACCTGATGAATTTGCAACATTTTCTTCATGTCATTTTCAACAGGCTTACACCTATGAGTGTAATAAAATATGTTTTACAATCTGGAGAATCAGTAAGAAAAATGCTTTCATTGGATTATCTTCCTAAATGTAATCTTTAGCATAGATCTTCTATATTCTACATACCATAGTTTTTTTTTAACACACAAAAGAGTTGCTTTGGAATTAAGCCCCCTCCTAATGGTCTTGTGGTGTTATGGGGTCACTAGTGGAAATGTTGACCTTAAAGGAGTTGTCCAAAATTCTATATAGATGACAGCGCCACCCCTGTCTACAGGTTGTGTATGATATTGCAGCTCAGAATGGGTGTATGTTGTAATATCACATGCGACCAGTAGACAGGGGTGGTGCTGTATTTGAAAGAATGTAGTAAAATGTTATTAATCCTGAACATCCCTTTTAATGCCTTGTAAATTCTGCCTGATAACTGGCTACAAATGTAGGATTTAAGGACGTCCCCAATCTGAATTACACCCACCATGAACAGGTGAAGATTGAAGCCTGTGGGGGGGCGCTCCTGCTGCTATTATATGGCTATTACAAGGTTTACTGAGCGATTTTTCATTTTTGTTCTCTCCTCCAGTTCTTACAACAACCAAACATTTTTATTTTTTCTTCCACATAGCCGTATGGGGATTTCTTTTCCGGGATGAATTGTTCTTTTAAATGAAACCATTCATTCTACCACATAATGTATGGAGAATGAGAAAAAAATCCAAGTGATATCACCTGAGGAAGACGGCTGTAGACCGTCGAAACATGTTGTGGCGTATAGGAGACATTTTAATAAAGGTTTGGATGCTGTAATATAAGATTAGTAAACCTCTCCTTCTTAGCGCTCCATTAGACCGCCTTTTATTTTGTTTATAGTATGAGCAAGCGGAAACCAAACTAATTTTAAAATTTTATTTCAATGATGAAAACAAAATCTGAATTTTATCAAAACAAATAAATAAATAAATAAATAAAAATTTGCTTTAGTCGTCATTTTCCGAGACGTTAATGTTTTCATTTTTTGCAATATGGGGCTATGTGAAGACTTACTTTTTGCGCCCTGAACTAACATGTTTACCAATAGCATTTTGAGGCAGATATGATATTTTGATCGCCTTTCATTGCACTTTACTATAATGTTCTGGTGGCTTCAAAAACGTAATTCTTCTGTTTTTATTTATTTCACGTTACGCCATTTACCAAGTGGTTTACCGGTAATTTATTTCATATATTGATAGTTTAGATCCTTACAAACGCAACAATATCAAATATATGTATTTTTATATATTTTTTAATGCTATTCGTAGTGTAGCTCATGTTGTAGACCATGGGGGCCCCTAAGAGAGTGGGGGCCCTGGGCAAACCCAGTTTGCCCCCCCCTTAACGCTGGCCCTGTATGAAACACACTTGATCCCTGTGTGTATGCTCACTTCTAGCCAGGACGTTTATGTGTATACATGACAATTATACATTACTAGATGGTGGCCCGATTCTAAAGAATCGGGTAGTCTAGAATCTATATATAGTTTATTTAGTAATAGGGGAGTGCTGTGAAATTTATTGTGTGTATACGGGCGGCTCAGTGGTTAGCAGAGTATACGGTGGCTCAGTGGTCAGCAGTGAGTGCGGTGGTTCAGTGGTCAGCAGTGAGTGCGGTGGCTCAGTGGTCAGCAGTGAGTGCGGTGGCTCAGTGGTCAGCAGTGAGTGCGGTGGCTCAGTGGTCAGCAGTGAGTGCGGTGGCTCAGTGGTCAGCAGTGAGTGCAGCACAGGCTGGAGGGGGCAGAGGAGGGAGGAGGCAGAGGACGGAGGAGGCAGAGACTGGAGGGGTTAGAGGAGGGAGGGGTCAGAGGAGGGAGGGGGTGGAGGGCTGGAGGCTGGGGGGCAGAGGAGAGTGGAGGCTGGGGGGCAGAGGAGAGCAGAGGCTGGGGGGGCAGAGGAGAGCGGAGGCTGGGGGGCAGAGGAGAGGCTGGGGGTCAGAGGAGAGCGGAGGCTGGGGGTCAGAGGAGAGCGGAGGCTGGGGGGCAGAGGAGAGCGGAGGCTGGGGGGCAGAGGAGAGCGGAGGCTGGGGGGCAGAGGAGGCTGGAGGGCAGAGGAGGCTGGAGGGCAGAGGAGGCTGGAGGGCACAGGAGGCTGGAGGGCAGAGGAGAGCGGAGGCAGAGGAGAGCGGAGGCAGAGGAGAGCGGAGGCAGAGGAGAGCGGAGGCAGAGGAGAGCGGAGGCAGAGGAGAGGGGAGGCAGAGGAGAGGGGAGGCAGAGGAGGCTGGGGGGCAGAGGAGAGCGGAGGCTGGGGGCAGAGGAGAGGAGAGGCTGGGGGGCAGAGGAGAGGAGAGGCTGGGGGGCAGAGGAGAGGAGAGGCTGGGGGGCAGAGGAGAGGCTGGGGGGCAGAGGAGAGCGGAGGCTGGGGGGCAGAGGAGAGGGGAGGCTAGGGGGCAGAGGAGAGCGGAGGCTGGGGGGCAGAGGAGAGGCTGGGGGGCAGAGGAGAGCGGAGGCTGGGGGGTCAGAGGAGAGCGGAGGCTGGGGGGTCAGAGGAGAGCGGAGGCTGGGGGGTCAGAGGAGAGCGGAGGCTGGGGGGTCAGAGGAGAGGGGAGGCTGGGGGGGCAGAGGAGAGCGGAGGCTGGGGGGGCAGAGGAGAGCGGAGGCTGGGGGGTCAGAGGAGAGCGGAGGCTGGGGGGTCAGAGGAGAGCGGAGGCTGGGGGATCAGAGGAGAGTGGAGGCTGGGGGGTCAGAGGAGAGGGGAGGCTGGGGGGTCAGAGGAGAGCGGAGGCTGGGGGGACAGAGGAGAGCGGAGGCTGGGGGGGCAGAGGAGAGCGGAGGCTGGAGGGCTGAACACTCACTGGGCTGTCGGCGGTCAGCGGCAGGGCTGGCGGCGGTTCCGGAGGCTGGCCCCGGAGTGCGGGCGGGGCTAGCTCCGTGATGGAGGAGAGTCACCGGATGTGTGGAGAGAGTGGCAGGACTGGGAGCGGTGCCGGCGGAGGCCGCACACCGGAGTGTGGGCCGGTCCGGGCCCGTTCCCGCATGTTGGTGGGCGCACCGCAGGCTGTGTGCGGAGCCAGTGGCCGGATGGTGGTCCCTGATGGAGAGTGGGCGGTGAGCTGCAGGGCTGTGGGCCGGATGTGGGTGGGCGCACACGGGGCTCTGTGCAGGGCCAGTGGCGGGATAACGGCGAGTGGTGGCGCTTTAACGCCCACCGCGAGGCGCTGTGCCATTTTGACAGCGACTAGCGGTGAGCGCTACGCGCTCACCGCTCGTGGGTCTGGTACTTCCGGTTCCGGTCTTTGACACAGGGCGCAGGCCATCACGGAAGTTGAGCGGATTGGCCGGAAGTGGCCTTCGGGTTTTATATATAAGATTATTATTATTATTACTATTATTTATATAGCACCATTTATTCCATGGTGCTGTATATGAGAAGGGGTTACATACAAAGGTATAGATATAGTTTACAGTAAACAAATTAACAATGACAGACTGGTACACAGGGGAGAGGACTCTGTCCTTGAGGACTTAAATTCTGCAGGATAATGGGGAGACAGAATTTCGGGGTGATTTGCATATGTAAAGAACCCGAACTCCGAACACAAACACTGAAAACTTTTTAAAAGTCTGCGTTTGGTATGAACACCGAAATTTGGTTGATACTATTTAATGACTAATTGGCTAACACGGTACAAAACATCCTTCACTTTAATAATGGAGTAATGATAGACGTTTGAAGAAGGGGGGGAAGATGCCAGAAGAGAGGGAGAGATTGAAGATTTTGGTTAGGTGAGTAGTGATGACCGGAGAGAGAGACTGGAGTAGGTGTGAGGGAATGGGGTTAGAGGTGCATGTAGTGGGGCAAGAGGAAGAGAGGAGCCTGGAGACTTTTTTTCTTCTGTAACTGGGTCAAATATGGAGAGTGAGGTGGAGGAAATGTGGGGAAGAATGGGAGTAGCAGCGCTTGGAAGCTGGGAGGATGTGTACATAAGGGTGACGAGTCCAGGAAGGGGTCCTCTCCCACGAATAGGTATCACAAAAAAGAAAAAAATTGGACACACACACACCTTTAGTATTAAATTAATGTTAATGTATAGCTACAGAAATATGCTATGTAGACAATATACAATCATATACATACACTAATGGTGCTGTCACACCTGGCGACGTCGGTAGCGACATCGCCGAAAAAGTGACGTATCAGCGATGTCGCTAGCGACGTCGCTCTGTGTAAACGAGCGGCGCGATCGCGTTTTATCGCTGGTCGCAGGTTGACAGGTTTACGGGAAGAACCGTAAACCGGTCAACCGGCGACCTGCGATAAGGCTGGATCGCACCGTGTGACATCGCCAGAGCGATGTCGGCGGCGATCCAGCCTATACCGCAGCGTTGCTGCAGATCGCTCACTGGGTTGAGCCCAGCCCAGCGAGCGATGTCACCGCCCGCATCGCTGTGGTGTCGCCGGCCGCAGCGATGCTGTGTGACAGCTGGCCAGCGATGTCGGAACCGAGCGGGCACCCGCGCATCGCTTCCGACATCTATGGCAAGATCGTGCTGTGTGACGGCACCATTAGTGTCAGCACACTGTATACCTCTGTGCACATTTTAGTATTGTTTAACTTCATTATCTCCAGAACAAAGAGTCTAGCAGTACCAGTGCTCGCTACTGTTCTCAAAAATATATTTAGTAATTCTATCATTAGAAAATAAGAAGACGGCACTCACCGAAATAAAAATCAAGCTTTTATTAAATCATCCAAGTGTTAAAAACAGTATGGGACGAGGATGTGAGAGATGTCCGGATGACAGCGGTCATTTCGCACAGCCTTTTACTTTGACAGGAACTGTTGAAGTGCCAGGCTGCGCAAAACAGCCGCCGTCAGCCGAATGTCTCCCGCATCCTCCTCCTGTACTGTTTTTAACACTTGGATGATTTAATAAATTTTGGTGAGTGCCGTCTTTTTATTTTTCTGATGAAAGTGTAACTATGAAAGACTTTTCTGACACTCAAATGAACACCACCTATGATTAACCCTGTAGGTTCACAAGTGGAGCGAGGTATAACAATTTATCAGTGGTGCCACAACCCATGTGAATGTTGATTTCCTAAGAAAAATGTATTTAGCATAAATAATCTTTTTTAGCCAAATACAAACAGATATTTGGTATCATCACAACCATAAAACATTAAGTTTTAACAGGTTTTGAGTAAAGAAAATAAGTCATCATTTTTTTGCTATCCCCTCCTCCAAATATTTTTTTTTTTATCTTTCTTTCTTCTTTTTCTCAACTTCTTGGATATGATTTATTAGAAGCAGAGTCATAACGAAGATGAAGTTCCCAAGTCTAGTAATCATCAATCAGAATGGATACAGCAGCAATACATTGCTAAAAAAGTTGTGTAAACACAACTTTTTTGGGCCAAAATAAAAATGATTTCATTTGGATCTGTATTTTTAACGTTGAAGGCTATTTGTTATATCGACATCAGTTTTATTCTGTTTGAATCTGTTTTGCTAAGCAAAGAAACGTATTCTTTCAAAATGAAACAAAAACGGATCAGTTTACCATAGAATTCAATGGTAAAAGACTGGATACAGTAGAAATCAGTTTTTTTCGCCGGCCATAAAGTTATGTTTGTTCAACATTTTGTAAATGGATTACTGCTGGTTCTGACGGATGATTATTGGACATGCCAACGTAGGATAAGGGTCCCGTCACACTTGGCGACGTTTCAGCGATCCCGACAACGATACAACCTGGTAAGGATCGCTGGAATGTCGCTACGTGGTCGCTGGTGAGATGTCAAACAGTCAGATCTACTCAATGACGCAGCAACGATACGGAGACCTGTATAACGACCTCGGCAGTGGTTGGGATCCTGTCACACAGCAGCTAGTCTGACGACTCACACCGACGTGGCTGAGTTCTGAGTCGCCAAGGAGGTCGTTGGTAAGGCATCAAACACATCGATGCATGCTGCCCAGCGGGGACCTGACATTTAAAAAATGGTCCAGGCCATTCCGACACGATCGGGGATCTCACAGCGGGGGCCCGGTCGCTGCTACGTGTCAAACATGGCGAGATCGCTGACGAGGTCGCTGTTACGTCACAAAACCTGTGACGCAACAGCAATCTCGCAATGTGCAAAGGGGGCTTTACTCTCCATTCAGAATGAGCTCACTAATGTATTATCAGTTACTTATTCCAAAGCCAGCAATGTTGAGATGTAAACCAGAGAGGCTGCTATCAGAATACTGCAAGTCGCAGATGCAGAAAAAGACCAGGCAATTCGGGGAACTAGGTTTTAATGATAAAAGTAATTTGAAGTAGAGACCTTAGAGCAGTGATCTACAACTCCAGGTCTTGAGGGCCGCAAACAGTTGTTTTCAGGACTTCTTTAAGCCCCAGTCACACATAACGATCTCGTTAGAGAGATCGTTGTAACTGTGACGTTTCAACGATCTCTCTAGCAATGTTGTTCTGTGTGACACTTTGCAGCGATCAGGCCCCTGCTGTGAGGTCGCTGATCGTTGCAAAGTGCCGAGGATCATTATTTGATCGTTGGTTTCCTGCTGGTCAGCACGCATTGCTGCATGTGACCGCGAGGAACCAGAGATCAGTGACCTCACAGGTCTGGTAACCATGGTAAACACCGGGTATCCAGGCAGCGCGCGCTGCCTAGACACCCGGCGTTTACCAGGGTTACCAGTGTACTCCCTGCTTAGCACTGCCTGTAAGCAGGGAGAACGCTGGTAACTATGATAAACAGCGGGTATCTAGGCAGCGTGCGCTGCAGGGAGGACGCTGATATAGCCTTCAGCGATGTGGGAGGTGGCTCCCAGGTCTCTGATCGCTGGGGAGATCTGCGTGTTTGACAGCTTTTTGGTGAGTTTTTTCAATATAATATTAGTACCTATTCGGTGATTTTTGTTTAAAGCTAAATTATACATGTGTTATACATGTGGCTAGGTACTCGTGAGTGTAAGGGCCCTTGAAGGTGGGTCACGAGCTTACGATATTCTGGCGCCATAATACCAACTGACACCTTACAACATTATCTTTAGTGTCAACCTGCATCTTTTTATCTTTTGCAGTTGAGGTTGTTTTCCTCTAGGGGGCGTCTGTCACAGTGATGCATGTTCAGTGCTGAGCAGCCCGCCCAGTCTAATAGGAGGCGTCACCAATAGGCTGCTCAGACACTATGTAACACCTGAGTGTGGCAGGGGCCTAATGGTGTCCATGTGTCTGCATTCACCACCAGCCTCTCCCTGCATACATGGCTGGTCGCTGGTTGCTACAAACCGCCCCCATGTTATAGGTTGCAGGGGTCTGTGTACTGGTGTCTAGACGCATGTGCTACCTCCTGGGGGAATCTGCAGCCATCTGCTAGATGCAAGGGGTAGAAAAAAAGCGACCATTTTTGGTGAGTTTTTTCAATATAATATTAGTACCTATTCGGTGATTTTTGTTTAAAGCTAAATTATACATGTGTTATACATGTGGCTAGGTACTCGTGAGTGTAAGGGCCCTTGACGGTGGGTCACGAGCTTACGATATTCTGGCGCCATAATACCAACTGACACCTTACAACATTATCTTTAGTGTCAACCTGCATCTTTTTATCTTTTGCAGTTGAGGTTGTTTTCCTCTAGGGGGCGTCTGGCACAGTGATGCATGTTCAGTGCTGAGCAGCCCGCCCGGTCTAATAGGAGGCGTCACCAATAGGCTGCTCAGACACTATGTAACACCTGAGTGTGGCAGGGGCCTAATGGTGTCCATGTGTCTGCATTCACCACCAGCCTCTCCCTGCATACATGGCTGGTCGCTGGTTGCTACAAACCGCCCCCATGTTATAGGTTGCAGGGGTCTGTGTACCGGTGTCTAGACGCATGTGCTACCTCCTGGGGGAATCTGCAGCCATCTGCTAGATGCAAGGGGTAGAAAAAAAGCGACCATTTTTGGTGAGTTTTTTCAATATAATATTAGTACCTATTCGGTGATTTGTGTTTGACAGCTCCCCAGCGACCAGTTAACGACGCTCTAGCGATCCCGGCAGGTCGTTATCGCTGTCGGCATCGTTGGAGCGATCGTTATGTGTGACAGGGCCTTTAGTATTGGAATCATCACCTTTGCAGATAATTAAATTATCACATGTGCAATACTAAGGAAATCCTGAAAACCTGACCTGTTTGCGGTCCTCGAGGCCTGGAGTTGGAGATTCCTGCCTTAGAGTAAATCACAGGGATAATCAAAAAATAAATGTAACATACACCCGGTTAGGTAGGACTGGGAGTACCATGCTGCCTTAATGACACTATCCAATATGTCTGGGGATTTTAGAAAACATTTACCTAACGTGCTCTATGCCTAGTAAAGTGCAAGAGTACTACTCTATTGACATAGTGAAAATCACTGAGTGCACAGGAGGACCCGTCACTGTCGGTGGGTCAGCACAGTGGCTTACAAACTTATCTAAAGTCAAAATGGTGGAAGGAAAATGAGCGGCACTTACCACAACTTCAAATCTTCTTCATTTTATTTCATCCAGTGAGTACAGACAGGGACGAAGGGGAGTGAAGACGAATGCATGACGGCTGCCGTTTCACGCCTAAAATGTACTTCAGTGCGTCTGGGTCTGATCATTTTCCTTCTATCGTTTGGACTGTATTTGTGGCTCCTGCTCATATTGTACACCACTCGCTCAGCTGCCTGTAAAGCTGTCAGGGTACATTTAGAGGAGTCAGCTTAGGTCCAAAGAATGTGGTGTATACATGTGGTATATACATACTTATCTACCATGCTAACTTCCCCTCCACTGTACTCACACACTCAGCAGTAGGCTACCCGGTGTCAAGCTTTAACAGTAACTGCAGTATTAAGTGAGGGGAAGTTCAGTTCTTTTCCAAATGGCTGCCACCTATCTAAACTAGTTTGGCGCCAAACACAAACTGATTTGTGCACACTTCCCGCCAAATATATCCACGGGTGGCCTGAGCTCAGGTTTTACAATTGAGAGATTTTTCAGTCTCTTTCACTCATCCTGGTCACAGCACGCCTGTACTCCACGGAGTGTGGATCAAAATCTGATTTCCTGAACCTGACCCACCAAAGAGTCTCTTGGCCAACCTGTGCAGAGAACCCTGGTGGAAGGGTAACAACACTACAGGCATCAGCTCCACTGTCTCACAGAGGGAAACAAACAGCCTGTAAAAGCTAAACAGTGCAACATTTTTAATTAAACGTAATTGCAAAGATGAATTGAAGTAAAAAAAAAAATACCGTAATAATTTCTTCCAAGGTGTCCAAATCCTTTAATATCAACCATTGTAAAAATGTCTATAATATCACAATTAAATTGTATTCCAGTGCCATAGATAGCATGGGTCACCGGTCATAAAGGATTTTGCATGGTTATTTAAGTGCTCAGTTCTGCGTAGGTGAGATATAACATTTTACCCAATTATTCTTACATTTGATAGGTTCCGGATACGAAAGATGTGATTTTGAGAGTGATTTATGTGGCATGACATCTGACGGATGGGTCCGGACCAATGGCTTAGAAACTGGAAGTTCATTTTCTGCAAAAAATAATATAACAGGTAGGGAAATACTTTGTATTGTTTTTTAAGCTTTATGGTCGATGGTGCAATACTCTACATTGCATTGAGCGAGACTGCAGCCATCTTGTTCATTTCTGTGTGTGAGTCTGCATATCATATACTGGTAGCCACGTGACCGCCATTCCCGACTCTGACACTAGAGAATCCGCACAGGGTACAGTGCAGACTTATCGGTTTAGACCGGGCAGCCCCTTTAATAATATTTTAATGCTTCATTTGCTCTGTGTCATACTGTATTTCCCCTTTGGTGGCGCTGCAGGAAAAGTGAACGCTTGTTGCTGAATTTCCTAAACATTTTCAGTGGAATGAGGTTGTGCAAGCCGGAAAACACCTCGTGATCAATACTAAGAAACAGGGATTGTGCAAAGTAGACACCCCCTTTTAGCAAGTTCCCATACAACCCTGGGTGATTCATACTCATTGCATTTTCCCAGCAAAAATGGTTAAAAAAAATGAATCAAAAACACACAGTGTGAACATAGCCTAAGTCTGTGTTACTTTTTTCAACAGGCTGCAATACCAGACACCGCCAGTGGAGGTGAGTGGTGCTGTTTCTGAAAATAAATATTAAAAAAGCACCACACATTTTTTCTAATGCTCAAAAACTCTCTGATCCTGCACCCCATTGGCTGAGCTATAAAATGCAATGTAAAAAAAAAAGAATCCAGTTGTGATAGACTCGTACATTGATTACGTATTGTCATTATACAACCTGATGCTATCTTGATCGGTTTTGATAACAGAACTTCACACCGCCGGTGCAAAGTCCTAAGAACAGATTCTATTACAAGAAATATTCATTAACTGACGTCTTGATAATCGCCGGTTACTTCACTGCGAGTGATATGGATTTGTATTAATAATTATGTGCTTTATTAGCTGCTTAAAGAAGCATTAATAGAACATACTTAAAATGACATATGCTACGTCTCATCGTTATTTCCGTGTCTCTGGTTTATTTAATAAGCAATGAGACCAATTTTAAAATTCATTGAAAAATAGAGAAGCCAGTGGAACATGATACATTTTTGTTAATAAATAGATGTACAAACATTACGGGAATAGATTTTTAAAGGACAGATAAAATCACTGAATTGGAAAAAATGTCATCAATGTAACAAATAGTGAGCTTCAAATAACTGTAAAAGGATTGTACATGGTGAGAAAAAAACTAAAGACGGGGCTGCTTTCTAAGATATCCAATAAAGAGAGTGGCGCACATCCAGGTAAAATCCAGAATTATTCAAAGCCAGTACTGAGAATGTGAAGGGGAGAGGACATGGAAGGAAGGGGCAGGGACTACAGCTGTTTTGTGCAACTGCCATTCTACTGGTTCATCAATGTATGGACCATAGAAGTGCAGTTGCACAAAACAGCTGTAGTCCCCACCCCTTACTTCCACGCCCTCTTCCCTGCACTCTTCCCTGCACTCTGTACTGGCTTTTAATTGATCTTTGAATAAATAAGGATTTTACTTGGATGTGTGCCACTTTCTTTATTGGACGTCTTAGAAAGCAGCCATGTTTTTTGTGGACCAGTAGAAGCGCAGTTGCATGAAACAGCTGTAGTCCCCACCCCTTCATTTTACGCCCTCTCCCCTGCACACTTCACAAATTCTGTACTGGCTTTTAATTGATCTCTAAATAAATGTGGATTTTACCTGGATGTATGCCACTCTCTTTAATGGACGTCTTAGAAAGCAGCCATGATTCCCTTGCCTGGGATTCAAAGTGCAGCAACGCCACAGTATTATGTGGGACAAGCATTAAGCCAGAGGACTACTGCATGGTATGCACCTTTATTGACCCTTAAATTCTTATGCTGGTGGTGCAGTTATTGGCCTAAATCTCTTGTTGTTCCTTGTGCTTATGGCTGCTTTCTAAATACGTGCCATATATCATCACTGGATGCTCCTAGTATTGGAGCTCATCTCCATACTGCAGTGTTTTTGGAAAAATACAATCATGTTTTTCCAATGATTCTTAGTTTCAACTTCTTCCTGACCCTTAGGGTACCGTCACACTGTGCGAAGGCACCGCCGATTTCTTAGGCGATGCAGGGGCGTGGCCTATCGGCACCGATATCGCCCCTGGCGATGCCTTTTAGTGGTCGCCTGGTTTCAGAGCAGTGCTCTGAAACCAGGCGGCCGATCTGGGGCAATGTGTACACATCGCCCCATGTAAACGGCCGACAGCAATTTGCCAGGCGATGGGAGCCATAGGCTCCCACGTTAAGGCATCGCAGCCTTAAGAAACCCCAGCAGCGATGCCGCCTGTCAGATCGCTGGGAAGTCGCCCCATGTAAATAGGGGACGGCAACGCTGGCGGGGGCGGCAAAAACGTGCGCGCTCCCGCCTGTCGCTGCCGAAATCTCTGGTGCCATCGCCCAGTGTGACGGTACCCTTAGGGTACACTCACATCTATCTTTTCTTGCCAAAAGTAGCAGAGTGTCATATGTTTTCTTATCCGTATGACATTCATACGACATGCATTATTAACATGGTCTTTACAATGTGGTAAAAAGTTAAAATACATAGATCTCACCAGTCTCTCGCTGCTTGCTACCAGTTAGCTTTTACCATGTATCCTCGGGTGATGTCATTGACTCAATGCTCACACGGCTGCAGCTCTCTGTGCCGTCATTCTGTGCTCAGAGGCTGCGATGAAGGATGCTTCTCCTTCAGTGTAGTAGAGCTGAGATGCGACGTTGGACCTCATGGTGGATTATCGTCAGAGGGTATATGTTGGGGATAATAAATTGGATAATGAATGTTGTGTGTTATATTTCTAATAAAGGGTTTCTTCTCTGTGTGTGTTTATTCACTTAATTAATTGGTAATTGGGGGGTATCAGAAGATGCTTGACATTACCAATCCCCGGCATAATGCCAAGCTGTCAGTCATCAGCTGTCATTAACCCTTTCTATCACGCCAATGCCACTACACTAGGGCATCGGGAAGAGGTGGGCAAAGAGTCAGAAATTGATGCTTCTAATGAATACGCCTATTTCTTGGACTGCTGTGGGATGCTATTCTATAGTGTAGGGGGACTCAATACCTATGGGTCTCACCACACTGAGAATACCATCCCCCAGCTGCCCACTGTCACCTTTGCTGGCAATTAAAAATAGGGTGACTTGGGACTTTCTGTATCCAACTTGAATCACAGGCCGGTGTTAGACTACACTTGAGGTTAACAGTACCATAGCTTTATGATACCCGGGTATCCCTATGTTAAATGTAGAACAGTCATTTATATAGTTTAATGCCTTGTAATTAGTTGTGATAAATTTATACTCCGTGTGCCATCACAGGGGAGTCCATTGAGCACCTTCACCAGATTTACACCCCTCCTTTCTTCAGTTAGTGTAACCCATTGTTGATGTAATGCTTAGGTAAAATTGTTCCGGATCTTGAAGTAATCCATATGAAGTAATACATATAAACTGGGAACCTTGGGATTGGCACATTGATTTCAGCATTCGCTGAGTGTGTGTAATTGATAGAGATATGCCCATTTTACATCTAAGCCTGGGCTGCGTTTTGCTGCATTTGTGTGCGTTTTTACCGTTTTTGCCCCCATTGATTTCAATGGAAAACACATTGCAAATGTATGCAAAAACGCACATGCGTTTGCAAAGATGCAAAACACATGCAGTTTTGCAAACGCAGCCTTAGACGCAGCAGCCTACGTTTTTGGCTGCGTTTGCAGAAGCGCATGCGTTTTGCATTTTTGCAAACGCACATGCATTTTTTTCATGCATTTGCAATGTGTTTTCCATTGAAATCAATGGGGGCAAAAACGCACGTGTTTGAATGTGTTTTTAGCGGTAACAACACATAGAAACGCAAATGCAGCAAAACGCAGCCCTGCCTTAAATGTGAAATAGTGTCTTCAGGGGTATCTTGAGACTGTTACATTGCATTATTTATTTCTGCCTATGTCTCAGTTGGTGACTTACTGGATCTTCTTAGAACCTCCGGTCATTACATATTGACAGTGAGCTGCTAATCAGTGACTGGAGTGTGGTTGGCCTAGCAGACACGGGAGCTGTAGTCCAGGCAGCGATAGTCTGCTGTTTTTGAAACATTTATCGTATTGAAAAAAACAGCACACAGCCTAATAAATGACACATCCCTGAAATCAGTGTCTCAGCCCCTACTGCATTCTGTCCTCAGATTACATAGTAAAATCCTGCTGACAGATTCCCTTTAAGTACCATCCTTGAAATAAATTGATGATCACAACTCATTTTAATTGGATGCTCTAGAGAAAATAATTATAAAGGAAACTCATTTTTTTGTATTCCTCTGATAGCTCATTTTCTGAAGTTCACATCAGAACATGCACCTGGTGCCCAAGCTGTGCTAAGAAGCCTGAACTTCCTTCCAACCGATCCTCACATTTCTTGCCAGGTAATGTATGACTTTATCCGGACATTTTTGTTTTCAAATTTGTGGCTTTAAAGGGATAAAAGATAAAGAGCCTCAAGTGTGAAATGTTACTTTATTCTTATGTAAAGATAGATAGTGAATATTAAATCATCTTATTACCCTACAGAACAATATGCTGATTCAATGAACCCCCTTAAAAAGAGTTGTGCCATGAACAATTGTATATTTTAATTATTAGATCTTCGCATAATAATAAGTTCCACAATTGGATGTGTTAAAAAATGTTCTTCCTGTCCTGAGATAATCTTATATATGTGCCCATGTGTAAGCCTGGATTCACACTGGCGTTTTTCTGTCTTGTGTAGGTGTCCATCAAAATCCTGATCAGGCGTGCGTCCCTATACTTAAAACTCTCTCATGTGGTTGTGAGAGTCACAACCACTATAAAAGCAGATCACGGCTGCTGCAGTCCCCACTGTGGTGCATATAGAGTAGGGGGAAGAAGGGTTAAAAACCACGCTGCCGTATTCCATGAGACATCAAAGAGTGAATATAATATTCATTTATGAGTCAATTAGCATTTCAGGGCTCCCTGGCCCCTTTCTCAGGACAAATCAATATCTTATTGCCATGTTTCAGGGAGCCCAGAAACGCATTGACTAATAAATCAATACTATATTCACCTGCAGTTGTTAACCCTTCATTCTCCCTAATCTATATGCACCACACTGGTGACTGCAGCAGCTGTGATTGGCTTTTATAGTGGTTGTGACTCTCACAACCACACAAGGTGAAGCCTCTGATACCTATTTAGGTCATATTTTATCTTTCAGACCCTTCATCCTCCCTACTTATATTTTCTGAGAAAATGACCTTTGTGATTTTCATTGGCTGTAAGCCATAATCATCAACATTAACAGACATAAACACTTGAAATACATTCCTCTGTGTGTAATGACTCTATATAATATATGTTTCACTTTATGCATTGAATTACAGAAATAAATTAACTTTTTGATGATATTCTAATTCATTGAGATGAACCTGTACATTACACAGGGACACATATATAAGAATATATCAGCACAGGAAAATGTTTTAATACCTCCAATTGTAGAACTTGTTTTTATTTTAAGATCTTACACTGATTCTCTGCTTATTGTATTATATCTAATTACTGTACTGTATTTTTTACATTGTTTCTCTGCTTTAATTATTGTACTTTTTACATTGATTCTCTACTTAGTGTATTGGATTTTTTACATTGATTCTCTACTTTAATTACTTACTGTAATGTATATATTTATTGTTACCTATGACCGTTCGTATATAAACCACTGTGTTGTAATGCGCTGCGGAATATGTTGGCGCTATATAAATAAAGGATATATTATTATTATCTATTATTTGAAATGTTTGTGGCACAACCCCTTTATGGATACAGTCAGTTTTCGTTATGCCCTTAAATGTTTCTTTCCGCTTCTTCTTCCAAGAGCTATAAATTTACAATCTTTTCTTCGATATAGCTGTATGAGGATACGTGTTTTGCTTTGCAGGACGAGCTGTAGTTTTGAAAGACACCATTTGTTTTAGGATATAATGAACTGGAAAACAAGAAAAACACTTGAAATGTTGTGAAATGTTCAAAACAAAATACGATTGACCATTGATTTTTTTGAGTCACTATGGGATAACAATCACCTATCAACATGATTTTTTAGACCAGTACAATCACAGCAATACCACAGAATATTTATACCGTGTTAGAAAAATATATTGCAATCTGTGAGTCCTCAGTGGTTGATACCTTTTAATGGCTAACTGAAAAGATGCTATAATAGCGAGCTTGTGGGACAGCTGTCCCGAAAGCTTGCTATGTTTACCATCTTTTCAGTTAGGCTGGCTTCACATTTGCATTTGTGTCTGCATGCTGATGGCATGCAGACACAAACGCAGTGAAACGCAGGGTCATTTTTTGTGTCTGCAGTGGAGAATGTCCGCCTGCGGACACATCACTGTGGAGCCCGGGCAGCCAATCGGCGGTGTCCGGGGGTGGGCCGGAGCCGGAGTTCAGCGGCAGAAATCTCCTCCTCCCGGCTGCTGGTAAGCTCCGGGACGTGTCAGCGGGGTAAACAGCTGATCTGACAGCTGTTTGAATCTCCCGAGAGGAGATGTTGGCGCGGGAAGATTTAAAAAGCTGTCAGATCAGCTGTTTACCCCGCTGACACCACTAGGAGATTACCGGCAGCCAGGAGGAGGAGATCATCAGAGGCTCCAGCTGATCTCCCGGTGGCCGTCAGTAATCTCCTGTGGCATCACCGGCGGCCACCGGGAGAGATCTCAATGAGATCCGCAGCGTTCTCCTGTGGTGTCATGCAGAGGACACTGCGGATCCATTGAGATCAATGCATTTTTTGTGCGCTTGCGGGCGCTTGCGGATAGAACAAGCGCCGCGAACACACAAAAAAATGCTGCAAGATGCGTCTGGAGTGCGGTCGGAGGGCGCATAAATTGTGCGCATCCGAACGCAAATGCGGCCAAACGCAGCCATACGCAGGCACATGCATTCCCATGTTAAACATAGGAACACATGTGCGCAAGCGTTTGTGGCAGCCTTAGCCATTAAAAGGTATCAACCACTGAGGACTCTCAGATTGCAATATATTTTTCCAGCAATACCACATACGTATAGTTTTCTTTATTGTAGTGTCTTAAATAAAAATCAACAAGTCCAAAAGGGCAAATTAATATTCACTATTTCTCACTGGCAGACAGGCCCCTGTGCAAGAACAACATATGGGGCCTTTGCAGCCCAAGAGCTCATCTAAATGCACAATTCCTTCTGCTTTGGAGGCAGAAATGGGCCCCTTTTCTTTTTGGGCCCCTGTGCAGCTGCACAGTCATCACCCATGATAAGTCCGCCCCTGCAGTAATCAAAAAATGCCAACATTTCAGTAACAAAAGAGGCAATGGCATGCATAGTGAACTTACACACAATTCATGAAAGTAACTTTATTAGTAAATATAATTTAAAAACTACATGTTAAAAAACAAGAGGTGCAAGAGCAACACCAACCAAATACAATATGCACACCACCTATAATCACAACATTACAAGTAGAGAAATACACAATATTAACAGTCAAGGCATTTTTCCAATATAAGGCAAACTATGTATATTAGTGATAAATAGTATTTGATCAACACAAGTTGCCGACATAGGTAGACAAGGATAAAGAGAATTGTACAACAATACCTGCAAATTTCCACTTCATTAAGGAAGTGGAAAAACTCCAGAGCCACATTTAAGCAGCTCCTCAAAATCATAATCGCTTTCCAACAAGCTTTTAATATAACTAAGGGATTTGTGCCAGATCAGAACCCCAAACTACAGACGCTGCGTTTCGGGGTACCTGCCCCTCATCAGTGTAGTGTGTGGGATATTCTGATCTGGCTGAGTGAGTGGGCTAAGACAAAGTCTGGGAACTTGCTATCTACCTTATGGAGACAGCTAAGTAGGTGAGGAGATTTCATTAAGGAAGTGCAAATTTGCATATATCTGAGAAGAGGGAAGTGGCTACAATCTCCTCACCTACTTAGCTGTCTCCATAAGGTAGATAGTAAGTTCCCACAACAATACCTGTAAGATAATTCTGTATATTCTGTGTGTTTTGATGTAGTACATCCAGTGTCCCTCCACCCCGACGCGCGTTTCATCACACTTCCTCAGGGGGGAGTACATGTTGTTTTTTAGCATTAATTTTTTTTTTACTAATTTTGACGTCCGACAGGGGCAACAGGCACACAAGTAGTATCTCAGACAGACTAGACACAAGCCGCTCCGTTAGGCAGAACCAAGGAACCCTGACACCCTTTACCCCTTATACAACGATCTGGATTTACATCACAGTCCAGGAGAATGCTGCCTATGGAATGGCTGCAGTCCAGAGATAGCAAAGATGCCTAGCAGGGTTAAAGTCGGGAGGTCAGGAAAAAGACAAAATTAAGACCTGATAGAGTAGTCAGGGAGCCAGGTCAAAACTGAGTAGGCAGCAAGGTACAAAATCATGAGGCAGGTGAAGTGTCCTAAAAACAGGCCGGGGGAACACAGGAAAACACTAATACAAGACGTGACACTAGCCAGGGAAACCAAAAGCTATTTCTGGCAGCTTCCAGCAGAAAGCTGAAGGTATTAGTTGAGTGTGGTGCTTACCAATAGGCTGAAGCCTAGGAGGTAATACTATAAATAAAACATATCTAAAAGTATACACACATTTGGTATCACCGCATTCAAAAATGCCCGATCTATCAAAATATAACATCAATTAATCAGATCTGTAAACTGTGTAACGGAAAAAAAAGTCCAAACACCAAGATTATGCTTATTTGCTCACCGAAAGATTGCAATAACATGCAATAAAGGGTGATCAAAACAGCGTAACTACCCAAAAAGGGTATGGTTAGAAACGTTAGCTCAAAAATAAAAGCCGTCACACAGTCCCAGATCCTGAAAATGAGAACACTACGAGAAATGGCGCCAAAAGCACAATTATTTTTTATTTAGAAACATCTGAATTTTTTTCACCACAGTAAAAGCATACATGTTTGGTTTATTTTAACTCTTCCCAATCTGAGGCATCATAACGACACATCAATTTTACCATATTGGGAACATGGTGAATAAAAAACACAAAAAAGAAACGTGTAATTTCACTTTTTCACCACACTTGGATTTTTTTCCCCATTTTCCAGTATACTATATGGTAAAATGAATGATTTCATCTGAAAGTCCAACTCATCCCGCAAAAAACAAACCCTCATATGTCTGTATTGATGGGAAAATAGAAAAGTTATGGCTCTTGGAAGAAGGGGAGAAAAAAAACAGAAAATCACTCCAGGGAGAAGGGGTTAAATGAGTATGTGATAAGCTCCTATGCTCCCTCTATTGGTGGCTGCAGGTAGTCAGAATGTTGTATTTTAATGAAAACCTGTCACCTCTCCTAACATGTTTGTTTCCATTTGATAACAAGTCTGGAGCCTTTTTCTTAAAAATCTGGACGTACTGTTCCTCTGTTACTCCTGAATATTTATGGATAATTGGCCTTTACCATTCTATATGTTAAATTGGTGTGTCGCTACACAGTTGGGCACTTCCAGCTCTGATTGGGCAATGTGAGTGTGTTACCCTTGCTGGTAACACCCAGTTTTCAATCTACTTACATAATTGCCTTTTCGTCAGCCTGATTGGTCCGCCTTACCGGCGCCTGATTGGTCCACAAGAAAGAGAGAAAAAACAAAATGGCCACCATATTGGCACACTCAAGTGATGTGCCAATATGCCGGCCACATGCTGCTGCTGTCCTCCGAGTCTGGATCCTCAGTCTGCCGCTGCCTCCTCCTTCTCCATCACAGCCGCTGCCACCTCGCCTCAGAGCCTGTCACACTCTCAATGTGCATGCAGGCTCTGACTCACCGCCGGCCCGTGGGCTCCGGTTTAGACAGGCGTTCGCTTCCTCCTTCATGTCACGGATGGACCGCGCCTGCCGGTAGCGGGGGCCCTGTGGTACAGATCAAAGGGGTTGTTGGCTGAACAGTAGTTGGTTAGTTAACCTTGTCGTGACGCCACCTATGGGTAGTTCGGTAACTTTACCGACGCTGCGGGGCCTCCGGGGAGATGGAATGCAGCAAGATGGAACGCTCCCCACAGGCTGAGCGGTGATCCCCGGAGTCTGGAGCTGCTTAAGATGTTCTGCGGCAGCTGCGGTTACCTTGTGTGTGGACGGATGCAATCATAAGGAAGC
This sequence comes from Allobates femoralis, assembly GCA_033576535.1. Lineage (NCBI taxonomy): Eukaryota > Metazoa > Chordata > Amphibia > Anura > Aromobatidae > Allobates > Allobates femoralis. Next base: position 539,019,474 of record JARQOC010000005.1, read on the forward strand.
ACGGACACTTTAAGTCTCTGTAACGGGTAATTTACTGTAACCAGCAAGCAGTACATGGCATACAGTTAACGGGTAGTGGACCGGGTGGACTCAGCAGTGATGGGTGTCCCTCAGAAATCCGCGGTGTTCCTCCATTCTAGCTAAGTGTTGCCGTTGTCGCCCAGGAATACCAGATCGGGTACAGGGAGGCTGCTTCAATGCCCTATCCAAAATGTACGTCATGGATGTTTTGGGGAGCCTTGGGTCCCTCGGTGGGTACACCGCTGGTTAGACGACTGGATTTGGCGGGTGGTGGGGTGCTCCTGTAAAGCGATCCTCCACTCTTCTGGTTTGCATAGCAGAGCTGAACCGCTACTAGCTTCGGTACCAGCAAATCGGCTGTAAGTTGGGCACGGGAGTCTCAGGTGCTGACACCCGACCCGGTGCGGAGCCCCCGCTCCTACGTTACTCTCCTCTCAAGTTCAAGTCTGTGTCTTCTCTCTGTCTTGGTCTAGACTCGACTCCCAATTGTGTTACACTTCTCCTACACACTACCCTTACACTCCGCCCACCAGGACCTTGATTGGTCCCCTCTACTAGTGATGCATGCAGGGTATGGATCTCTAAGTTAACCACATGACTGCTGGATCAGAGAATATTGCTGCTACTGTCTTGGCTGCAATACCCTCTTGTGATGAACTCGTTGCGGGACGCCACAGCGCCATGTTTGAACACTTGTACACGTGCTCAGAGAAAGCGCATAGGGGGGGGACATCTTATATGAGACAGCACATGAGGGGAGAAGACAGCACACAGGGAGGAGAGAGAGAGAGCAGACAGGAGGGAAACAGGTCAAAAGAAAGAGCACAGAGGGGAAGAGACAGCAGAGGGGGAAGAGAGACAGTATACAGAGGGGAGATAGAAAGTGGACAGGGGGGAGAGCACATGGGGGAGAGACAGCCGCCACTCCCTGTACTAGAGATGTGACCACCCTCCCAATGTGAGAGCATTGGGCTCCCATCTAGTTTATTCATAAAATTCTAGAAAAGGCATAACACAATTCTAGGAATCAATGTCTTATTACAATGAGTACAAGTGTTTACTAAAACAGACATGTCTGAAGGCTAACAGACCAAAGGAGAGGAAAGAGTTAAATCTGCGCAACTGGAGATTCAACTCTTAAACAGGAGTCAAGGTGTACCAAAGCAAGGGTTTATTCGCCAATGTGTTTTGAAGAAAAATCTTAATCAGGACAAGTTTTGTATTGGTGATGAGGAAGACTTTTCTTCAAAACGCGTTGATAAATAAGACCGTACTTCGGTTCACCTTGACTCCTGTTTCATTATTGGCTCTCCAGTAGTGCAGATTTGAACCCATTCCTCTCCTTTGGTTTGCTGTTTTTTGCAGTGTGGTTCTGCAGCAGCCTTCAGAGCTATGTCAGGTGAGCACCATCCCGTAGGCTGTTTGCCCACTTTTCATTTTTGGTGTGCTTTTATATGCGTTTTCTACACCAAAAATGCAGCACCCACAGTTTTGTAATGAATGTCTAAGCGATTTTACAAAAGCTGTGCCCTCATGTGTGTTTTTGGTGCAGAAATCACCTGCATTTTTTTTTATGTGTCTGCAATTAACCTGCCTGTTTTTGGGCTCCATTTTCCCCATAGAGTCCAGTCTGCCTACAAAAAAAAAGCATCACACATGCATGGGTACTCCTTTTCCAGCAATTTCTGCAGCATAAACGCCGCAATACTCAACCTCCCCATCGATCCCCCAGTGATCTCCGGTGTTTTTGGCTCTGTGCACGCCGGCTAAAGGACCCGTGGGAATCGTCCTATCAGAGTCAGAGACTGCACACCATGTGACAGGATTAGTCACATGGTGCAAAGTCCTGGCTGGACAACAGACATCTGCTGGTGTACGGAGGAAGAAACACCGGGGATCAACAGGGGAGGATGAGAAATTGTCTGTTTGTCTGTCTGTGTCTTTTTGTCTGCCTCTGTGTGTCAGTCTGTCTGTGTTTGTGTGTCCCCTTAATCGTGCTGCATTTTTGTGCTGCATTTGTGTGGTGCCCCACTGGTCAGTGCGCCACAGTAGGGGTACTGCACCCACATCAGAGCGTGCAGTATTCCTGTCACTGGGAAGGGTGAAGTCGACCTGAGGCTCACTTCTCAGCATCCCTACACCTAAAATAGGGGATTTTTTGGTTAACCCATCGCTAGGGAACCAGTCCCAGTGGGAGGAGTGTTATGGTAGAAGGAGCGGGAAGCAACTGACAGATCTAGTCTAGTCTGAGGAGCGAAGCAAGGAGGGAGCCCCTAGAGAGGTCTCCTAGCGAGGGCGCCTCGAATGAACAGCGTCCCAGTAAAGAAGAAGGAAACCCAGTGCCAGACCACCGGACAGGTCTGGGACAATCCTAGTCCACAACATAGAAGGGCTTCGAGTAGCGGTGCAGGCGAGTCTATCCCTAAGCCGTCAACATCGGCCGGTCGAGGGCCTATCTATCAGTCCCAACTCCCCCGTCCAGAATGTGCAGCCCACCAGGGACACCAAACCAGGTTGAGCCCCTTAGATGTGAAGAAAGGTACCTCATAGCACCCAACAGGCCTGGTAGTCAAGTGGGCTGTGCGGGGCAGAGCAAAGAAGTAAGGAGGCGCAAGGAAAGCAGCGGGACGAGAGAAAGACAGCAGAAGGTACACTACGGGTGCTTCAAAGAGACTTCATTCCCCTCAGTGACTACCCGGCCAGCTACCGGCTAAAGAACTGTGTAACTGAACCCGATCCATACACTTTTACAAGTAAACACCCATACAGAGTCCATAAGCCACCAGTGTCTTGATTCTGACTTCATCTCATCACAACCTCGGGGACTCAGCTCCGCCTCTGGGGAGCTATATCATCCAGCTGCCCGACCATTATCCCTGGCGGCCCACAGCAGCGCTGGTGCCATAACCAGAAACCACAGGTGGCATCACGAGACTCTTATTATTTCTTCACTTAATCTTCCCTTTTTTAACAAGTGACCCCAGGGTACAGGTCTGGGCAGGCCACCGATGATATCCCCCTTAACAGTAAAACTCCCGGATACCGAGTTCCCGCAGACCCCTGGGCGGGTCATTTGCATGTGCACAAATGCAGCACAAAAATGAAGCATAAAAAGCACAGTGGGCACAAAGCCATACTCTTCTATTGGTTGTTACTTAGGTAAGATTCTATTCTTGTCTTTTCCACTCATTTTAACATATAGAAAGCTAACAGACACACTTTTACTTTAGGTCTGTATAAGGTAGGGGTGGGGATCTACAGTCCTCAAGGGCCGCCAACAGTGCAGGTTTTCAGGATTTCCTTAGCATTGCACAAGGTACTGGAATCATCACCAGTGCAGGTGATTCAATTTTCAACTGTGCAATCCTAAGGAAATCCTGAAAACTTGCACTGTTGGCGGCCCTTGAGGACTGTAGTACCTACCCCTGATAAGGGATTTCAGACTTCAGCCACTCGAAAAGTATATATCAAAGGAGTATTAAGTACATAATTTTTAAAAATGTTGCAGAAGCTTCATTTTAACGTCCATTAATATACTTTTTCTCTTTAAGCTGAGAATATACTACTACTTTGCTGACATTACTTCGATGCTCACGGTGGGACTACAAATTCAGGCTCAAGATCAAGTTAATGACATTTGGAAACAAGACTCAAGCTATAAAAATGAGTGGAGAAGGGCGGTCATTGCTGTTAGCAGCTCGGAGCCATTTCAGGTTAGTTCGGTATAATTTCATTTTTCTCCGTAATGACTTTGATACAATGTTTTCACAAGATCCAACGGGAGACAAGGAAATATCAAGTAAAGTTCTGAATTGTAACAATGGTCACGTCTCTAGTTTCCGTCCTTATGAAAGAGTTCAAGAGAATTTTTGTAACACAGCTGCAGTAAAAATAAGTAAAAGTTTGAGAACTTGAGCTCTCCCATGTTTATATTATGCAAAAGATACAGTTGTGCTCAAAAGTTCACATATCCTGGCAGAATTTTTTTCTTTCTTGGTCTTTTTTCAGAGAATATGAATGATAACACAAAAACTTTTTTCCCACTCATGGTTAGTGGTTGGGTGAAGACATTTATTGTCAAACTACTGTGTTTTCTCTTATTAAATCATAATGACAACCAAAAATATCCAAATGACCCTAATGAAGAGTTCACATACCCCAGTTCTTAATACTATGTATTGTCCCCTCTAACATCAATGACAGCTTGAAGTCTTTTGTGGTAGTTGTGGATGAGGCTCTTTATTTTCTCAGATCTAAAGCTGCCCATTCTTCTTGGTAAAAAGCCTCCAGTTCCTGTAAATTCCTGGGCTTTCTTGCAGAGTAACTCAATGATATTGATGTCAGGAGACTGAGATGGCCACTCCAGAACCTTCACTTTGTTTTGCTGTAGACAATGACAGGTTTACGTGGCCTTATGTTTTGGATCGTTGTCATGTTGGAATGTCCAAGTACGTCACATGCGCATCTTCCGGGCTGTTGAGTGCAAATGTCCCTCCATTATGTGCTGGAAGTTCGATTTTGGACTCATCTGTCCAAATTACCTTGTTCCAGAAGTTTGGAGGCTTGTCTCTGTGCTGTTTGGTGTATTGTAGGTGAAATACGTTGTGGCATTTGTGCAGTAATGGCTTTCTTCTGGCGATTCAACCATGTATCCCATTTTTCTTCAAGTGCCTCCATATTGTGCATCTTGAAACAGCCACACAGCAGTCTTAATGGAGCTGAATTGCGCTGTGCAAATCCGAAACGGATCAGGTCCAGTTGATGACAACACTGGGAACAGCTAATCGGCAAGGATGCCAGGTGTTCCACCCTCACCAATAAGATATTGATGGCTGTGGCACCCCAGAGTCTGGTTGCCACAATGGCATTGTCTCCCTCAGGGGGTGATGCCTTGCTTGGAAGCAAGGAGGGGCATTGACACCAGGTAAGCCCACAGCATGCTACACTTTCCTGACTCCAGACCTGAAGGGGGAGCTCTGCAACCCAAGTTCAGGGGAGCTCCCCTAAAAAATCAGGCCTGGGGGAAGGGTTAGTCAGTTCAGTTCCTAGGAGGACTGTGAAGACATCTTGTGGACTGGAGCAGAGAAAGGCTCATCCCGGGACAGAGACTAGCAAGCGTGAGGGACCTGTAGGAGAGGGTCTGAGGAAGGAGAGAAACAAGCCTAGGGAGTGGAATTGGATACCGGAGCTCAACCAAGTGCAGCGCGCCAGAAGCGGACATCGGAGTCTGAGGTTGTGAGGGTATTCTAGGCCCAGCAGCCAATACCGGTGGGTGGGAGATTCCAAGTCTCCCATCCACAACAAAGCCCAGGAGGCAAAGCGGCATCAAAGAGCTCAGGGAGAGTGACTTGAGGAGTAGTACCTGGGAAGGGCTCGAGCAGTCTGCCATACAAGTGAGAGACTGTATGCAGGAAGAGAGAGGGTCACAGCTAGCTACAGGCAGCCAGGACCAGCTAAGTGAAGCGCAATAGGGAGGCCTCAGAACTCACCAGGTTAGGAGATTCCCAACTTGCTTCCAGGCCACCCGGATTCCCAACATTTCTTGTGAACGATACCCTGGATTGAAGCTGCTACTTCTGCCAGTAAAGGTAATGGAGACTACATACTGTGTGTCTGTCGATTATTCCATGCTCTTGGTCCTGCATCCCCAATGGCCTACCACCGCCATAGACTTTACCGGCTGCCCTGGAGAATCGCTTCACCCGTGGGGAGCGAAACCACCACAGCTACACTCGCATCATCTTCAGAGGTCCCGCACCACAGCATTGGCCACTAATAGCCGCATACCACAGGTGGCGTCACGACAACCATCCCTAATTCACCACCCTGGGCCTTGACCCCCGTGTCTCCCCAGCAGAACTGCTGCCCGGTTCCCAATACCACACAGCCCTAAGACACATCATCACCTATCCAGGTAATATATACAGCCCAGCACTGCTTCCAAATAACATAAATAGCCCAGTATAGCCTCCAAATGATATATACAGCCCAGCACAGCCTCCAGGTAATATATACAGCCCAGTGCAGCCTACAGGTAAGATATACAGCCTAGCACAGCCTCCAGGTAATATTTAAAGCCCAGCATAGCTTCAAGGTAATATATACAGCCCAAAACAGCCTCCAGGTAATATATACAGCCCAGCATAATTTCCAGGCAATATATACAGCCCAGCATAGTTTCCAGGCAATATATACAGCCCAGCATAGCTTTCAAGTAATATATACAGCCCAACATAGAAAACAGGTAATATATACAGCCCAGCACAGCCTCCAGGTAATATATACAGCCGAGCACAGCCTCCAGTTAATATATACAACCCAGCACACCCTCTAGGTTATATATATGTATATACAGTCCAGCATAGCCTCCAGGTGATAAGGTAATATATACAGCCCAAAACAGCCTCCAGGTAATATATACAGCCTAGCATAGACTCTAGGTAATATATATATACAGCCCAGCACAGCCTCCAGGTAATATATACAGCCTAGCATAGCCTCCAGTTAATATATACAGCCTTACACAGCCACCAGTTAATATATACAGCCCAGCACAGCACCCAGGTAATATATGTAGCCCAGCACCACCTCCAAATAACATATACAGCCCAGCACAGCCTCCAAACAACATATATATAGCCCAGTACAGCATCCAGGTATATAGCCACCGCCCATTCCATAATGCTCTCCCCCATATGCAGTCCCCATTCTCAATAGTGCTTCTCCCCCTATGTGGGCCCCCCATTCATGCAGGTTCTCCCTCCTTGTGATCTCCCCATTCATGTAACTTCTCTCCCCATGTGGCCCTCCATTCACACAGCTTCTCCCCCTCCATATAGTATATTGCACCTCATAGTTCTCCATGTAATATAATGCACCCCCAAACTCCTTCACATTGTATAATGCACCACCAAAGTACTTCACATTGTATAATGCACCAGCATACCGTATATACTCGCGTATAAGCCGAGTTTTTCAGCCCAAAAATTGGGCTGAAAAGTACCCCCCTCGGCTTATACGCGAGTCAGTGCTGTATACCGATGTATACATCGGTACATACCGATGTATACATCGGTATACAGCAGCCCCCGCATCCCCGGTAATGCAGGGCCCCCCCAGCGTCTCTCCGGTCACCTGTAAAGGAAGCTATACTTATCACAGTGCTCTGTCCGCGCCCGCTCGCACCCGCTGTCAGCAGCCGACCGGATCCTCCATCTTGCGTCTTCTTTCTTCCTGTTTCTGTGCTCGTCGCGGGCAATGACGTCATTCCCTGCGACGAGCACAGGAAACAGGAAGAAAGAAGACGCAAGATGGAGGATCCGGTCGGCTGCTGACAGCGGGTGCGAGCGGGCGCGGACAGAGCACTGTGATAAGTATAGCTTCCTTTACAGGTGACCGGAGAGACGCTGGGGGGCCCTGCATTACTGGGGATGCCTGTATACTACCGCTGGGGCTGCTATATACCTCTGGGGCCCTGTATACTACCACTGGGGCTGCTATATACCTCTGGGGCCCTGTATACTACCACTGGGGCTGCTATATACCTCTGGGGCCCTGTATACTACCACTGGGGCTGCTATATACCTCTGGGGCCCTGTATACTACCACTGGGGCTGCTATATACCTCTGGGGCCCTGTATACTACCACTGGGGCTGTATATACTACCACTGGGGCTGTATAAACCACTGGGGCTGTATATACTGCTGGGGCCCTGTATACTACCACTGGGGCTGTATATACTACCACTGGGACTGTATATACTACCTCTGGGGCCCTGTATATACCTCTGGGGCCCTGTATACTACCACTGGGGCTGTATAAACCACTGGGGCTGTATATACTGCTGGGGCCCTGTATACTACCACTGGGGCTGTATATACTACCACTGGGGCTGTATATACTACCACTGGGGCTGTATATACTACTAGGGCTGCGTCTATACTACCACTGGAGCTGTATATACCACTGGGGCTGTATATACTACTGGGGCTGCGTGTATACTACCACTGGGGCTGCTGTATCTACCTCTGGGACTGGTGTATACCACACTGCTGGGGGCTGTATACTTGTGCTAGGGTCCACCCTCGGCTTATACACGAGTCAATAGATTTTCCCAGGTTTTGGGGGCAAAAGTAGGGGGGTCGGCTTATACACGGGTCGGCTTATACACGAGTATATACGGTAATCCTCCAAATAAGATATTGCACCCCCATAGTCCTCCATATAGTATATTGTACCTCCAAAGTCCTCCATATAGTATAATGCACCGCATAATCCTCCATATAGTGTAATGCACCCTTAAAGTCCTAGATATAGTGTATTGCACCCCAAAGCCCTCCATATATTATATTGTCTGTCCTCAATTGTCTATAGTATAGTATAGTATAGTATAGTATAGTAAAGTATAGTCTATAGTATATTCTCTGCCCTCCATATCTTCACTCCATGACACAGACAATGCAACCGCTTTCTACAACGCCACCCTCACATCAACCATAGACTCAGTGACCCCTCTCATGCTTGGCAAAGTGCAATGAATGAATAGGCAACCCTGGCACACCAATCTCACCAACAAACTTTGACAACTGTCCAGGGTCGCGGAGCGATGCTGAAATAAAACATACCTGCCAGACGTCTTCACTGCCTTCAAACAAGCTACACTTGCCTTCAAATCAGCCCTCACCTCTGCTAAACAGACTTACTTCACAAACCTTGAATCTTCACTATCCCACAACCCCAAATAACTGTTCAGTACATTCAACTCACTCCTTCACCCACCACTGCCCCCTCCGACCTCCCTCATCTCTGCTGAGGACTTCGCCCCATACTTCAAAAATAAGATCGACCAAACAAGGCAAACCTTTACAGTTTCACCACCCCAACCACTCCATATACCAGACCTCTGCCCTTCCCTCACAACCTCTCTCTCCAACATCACTAAAGGAGAGCTTACTTGTCTCCTCTCCAAATCACACCTGACCACGGGTACACTTGATGCCATCCCTTCCCACCTCCTCCCCAATCTCACTAACACACTAATTCCAGCCCTAACCCATCTCTTCAACCTGATGCTATTTTCTGGTACCTTCCCCTCTGTTTTCAAGCATGCCACCATCAAACCCATCCTCAAAAAAACAAACCTTGACCCGACCAATATGCCCAGCTATCGCTCCATATTGCTACTCCTGTTTGCTTCAAAACTCCTCGAGCAGCATGTCCATGCTCAACTTTCCTCCCATCTCTCATCTAACTCTCTCCTTGACAATCTCCAATTTGGCTTCTGCCCCACCACTCCACCGAAACTGCCCTGACCAAAATTACTAATGACTTACTCACTGCCAAAGCTAACAGACATTTCTCCATCCTCCTCCTCTTTCTAGACTTGTCCTCTGCCTTTGACACAGTCGACCACTCCCCCTACTAAAAATCCTCTCTTCCCTTGTCATCAAAGACCTTGCCCTCTCCTGGATAGCCTCATACCTTTCCAACTGCACATTTAGTGTTTCCCAATCCCACACTACCTCCTCAACCTGCCCTCTCTCTGTTGGAGTCCCACAAGGCTTTGTCCTTAGGCCCCTACTTTTTTCTATCTATACCCTTTGCCTAGGACAACTCATAAAGTTCCATGACTTCCAGTACCACCTGTACGCTGATGACACTCAGATCTACCTCTCTGGCCCAGACGTCACCCAGAATCCCAAAGTGTCTATCAGCCATATCCTCCTTCTTCACCTCCCGCTTCCTAAAACTCCCACCCGATCTATCTATTATGGTAAATGGCATAGCACTCTCTCCCGCACCAAAAATCCGTTGCCTCAGAGTAACTCTTGACTCTGCCCTGTCCTTCAAACTGCACATTCAAACTATTGCCACCTCCTGTGGCCTCCAGCTGAAAATATTTCTAGAATTTGTCCCTTCCTCAGTCCTCAATCTACTAAAACACTTGTACATTCCCTCATCATCTCCCGTCTAGATTACTGCAACATACGCCGCTGTGGCCTCCCTGCCAACTCTCTTGCACCACTCCAGTCTGTCCTTAACTCTGCTGCCCAACTAATCCACCTCTCTCCTCGATACTCCCCTGTTTCTCCCCTCTGCAAATCTCTTCACTGGCTCCCAATTCTCCAATGAATCCTGTTCAAGCTACTAACACTGACCTACAAAGCCATCCATAACCTGTCTCCTCGCAATATCTCTGAACTAATCTCCCACTATCTTCCCTCACTTAGTCTTTGATCTTCCCAAGACCTCCTCCTCTTTTCCACTCTTATACGTTCCTCACACAACCGCCTCCAAGATTTCTCCCGAATATCCCCCATCCTTTAGAATTCTGCGCCCCAACATGTTCGATTATCCACCATGCTTGGATACTTCAGATGGAACCTGAAAACTCATCCCTTCAGGAAATCTTACAGCGTGCAATGACCACCCTGCTGCCTCACCATAACCGGAGCAGCCGCCTCGTCACAACCAGAGCTACTGCCTCACAACCACCGGAGCTGTCGCACCCCGACCTTCTGTCTCGTACTCATTATCCTGTAGAATGTAAGCCCGCAAGGGCAGGGTCCTCTCCCCTCTGTATCAGTCTGACATTGTTAATTTGTTTACTGTAAACCAGATCTATAATTTTGTACGTAACCCCTTCTCATGTACAGCACCATGGAATTAATGGTGCTATATAGATAAATAATAATATTATTGCACCCCACAGTCCTCCATATAGTATACGGTACCCCCAAAGTCCTCCACATTGTATAATGCACTCTCCATATAGTATAATGCACCCCCATTATCCTCCATATAGTATATTGTGCCCCCATAGTCTTTCATATGGTATAATGCATGCTTCATAGTTCTCCACATTGTATAATGCACCCCCATAATCCTTCATATAGTGTAATGCACCCCAAAGTCCTCCACATTGTATAATGCACCCTCATAATCCTCCCTATGGCACATTGCACTCCATAGTTTCCATATAGTATAATGCGCCCTATTGTACTCCGTATAGTATAATGCACCCCCACAGTCTTCCACATTGTATAATGCACCCCCAAAGTACTCCATATGGTTTATTGCACCCCTCAAAGTCCTCCAAATTATACGTTGCGTCCCCATAGTTCATGTAGTATAATGCGCACATCAGTCTCCCATCAGTGATAAAAAAAGGATACTCACCTCTCTCCTTGCAGCTACAGTCTCCCAGCGTATGTCTGCCCTCTGCACGGCTCAGCACGGGGTCGGTAAGTGATGATGTCATCGCTCCCGACGCGCTGAGCTGCAGAGTGCAGTGTAATGAGGCAGGAGCAGATCGCGATGCAGGAAATAGAGATCTGATCCTGCCTCACTAAATCACAAGCTGCGATCAGTGGCTTCCGCTGAGGTTAGGAGGGAGAGAGGGGGTGCAGCACTCGGGGAGGCCCCCAGGGGTGCGGGAAGCAGCGCTCAGGGGGTCAGTGACACCCCCCCTCCTGCAGTCCGGGCCGGGTCCTGCTGCCATGCTTGTGCCGCTCCACATGGCTAATTTGCATAATATTCAAATTAGCCATGTGGACAGCTAGGTGCTGGACCTCGTGGGCCCCTACAGCTGGGGGTCCAGGTTCAATGCACTGCACTGGCTGCAGATGCGGTATTTCCTCCCCTGGCGTCCACTTCCTGGAACTGACCCCGGATTGTCTGACTACACTTTGCCTTTATCCCAGTATGTAGTGTCATTTTTGACTTTTTCTTGTTACTCTAGAGTCCCTGTGTCTATACTTATTACAGTAATCACAGTATTTTTACATTTCTTAGAGGCTATGTGGCATCTCTGTAAAAGTTTACTAAAGACTTTATTCACTGCGCAAATTACTTTTGCTAACACGTTTCCAGTCGGGGGTTACAATCCACAATTACCAAGAGCTTCCTACCCGGTAGTATTGCTATAAAATTGAAATGACTTGCCGAAGTTAGTCAGAACATAAGTGACACAAGGTCTATTACAAAATATTAAGCTTCATTTGCTACGACTTAGAACGTCTCTGAGATGGTTTCCATGCGCTGACATGTATTAACTCCTGACCCAGCTCTGAAATAAGCTGAAATGACTGCACCTTCAGTTATCAGGCGAGACAGATGAAACAATGCGGAAATTCGCTTCTCATTAAGGATCTGTAATGATGCTAATATAATATAAGTTTATATTAAAATAGAGGTCACGTAATAAAAATAGGTTGGGTTTTAGCAATTTTGGCAGAGAGACAAACTCTGGTATCATTTAAAACTGATATACGGCTAATTTTTGTTTTTGCGGTTTCATTTTTTCATTCCCTTCTTCCCAGAGCCATAAGTTTTTTTTATTTTTCTTTCTGCATATACAAATGAGGGCTTGTTTTTTGCAGGATAAGATGAACCTTTGAATGATACCAATCTTTTTTTTCACATATTGTACAGTGAAACGGAGAAAAAAATCCAAATGGGGAGAAATTGTGAAAAAAAACCCCACAATTCTGACATGTTTTGTTAGTAAAGGATTTTAAGTTGTGTGTTTTGGGATAAAAAATAACCTCACAATATGATTCTCTTTAGGACAACTATCCTGCAAACAAATGTGGATAGGGAATAAAAAGCGAGGAAAAAATGATGTGGGGGTATTCCGTAGTTTTGATTACCAAACAAGGAAAAGCAGACAGTGGAGGACTGTTATTATCAGGCCGAGAAGATCCATGGGTACTTGGATCTTTCCAGCCTAAATGTACCTTCAGATGGGCTAATTCTTGCACTTCACCCAAGTTCTTGCTAATTGCCCTGGTGCAGTGGCAATCGGGGTCATTATTCATGGGGTTGATGTCAGCTGCGTAATATCAGCTGTCATCCAGTACAAGGGTCAATATTGGAGAGTGGTCTATCAGACATCCCTGTTAGTAACCCGGAAAGAGTACAGTTATAAAACACACATTAGAAAAAAATTGTTAGAATAAAGACTGTCCCCACACTCTCTCATTCACAAATTAATTAATTTAAAAAAATATTTCCAATTATTAATTTATTTATTAGTTAAACAATGCTAAAGACACCCTTTAGTGCCCCCATGAAAGACACTAAAGGCTGCGAGTGTACAATATGTAGGGGGGACTTTGTCGTTGTTAAGTTCCACAGGGCAGTGTGTGCCGAGCATCGCATCACTGGGTCCTATATACACCCGATGACGTGATGGGGCCGGCCAATCGACATTGCTGTGGTGGGTCTGGAAGGGTCCACAGCTAAAAAGCTTATTGATTGACCACGCTGCAGACTTTCAACAAGCTTTATTTGACTGCTAAACATAAATAGTAAACAGACATCTGCTAAGATATCCGTGTTTGGAGTTTGGCATTGGACACTAGGTGTCCAGTATGAAAAATAAACTTTACCATTTGGGTTTGCTTTCCTAATTTTTTATATACTATATTATTTTTTCCTCTTTTCCTTCACCAAATTTGGGGGTGCGTCTTATAATCAGGTGCGTCTTATAAAGCGAAAAATACGGTAATTATGTGTGATTGTGTTAATAATCTTACCAGTCTTTCCAGGTTTCCAGCATTGCTCCGGAGCTCTTCTTGCCAACATGACCTACAAGCAGACTAAAGAAAGTAAAGCAATATACTTACACATCATTACATAAATGATTAAGACAGTTTATGAAATAAAGATGTGTAGGTACTTCTTCTTTTTTATTCCCTTACCAAAATATGATGTAAAGTTACATCATATGCCATATTTCTGATTCGCTGTGAGCTCCCAAGTTTAGCCCACATCTTACCCGGCAGATGATGGCTGTGGTATTCAGCCATCATCTGCATCTTACAGCCACATGGAGTGGAGCTCTGCCAAAAGTTGTTAACCTATTTAATGCCGCTGTCAATCTGTTAGAAACAGCCATTGACACTACAGTGATGCCATTGCAGGGTATCAATGGATTGCTGTATCAGCTAGGGGCCTGCTGACGATCCCTGCGCCTATCAAAATGGCACTTCTGTGATAGCCAGCCCATAAAAAAGTAATTCGATGCAATTAAACATCATACCTCTTCCAAAAAGGTTTGAATAAACAATTTCTGCTCAGGACAAAGAAAATTAGTCCTCATTCAGCACCATATCCCGAAAATTGAAAATGTTATGGCTCTTGGAAAATGGAGACACAAGTAACATTTTTTATTTTAGAAATGTAAGAATTTTTTTTCACCACTGCCGGTAAATAAAGCAAAAATTATACATCTTAGGTATGCATAATTGTACCGACCTAAATAATCTTATTTCAAGGTAATTTTTGTTGCAAAATGAATACTGCAATTAATAAATTAAATAAAACTATTGTGGAATTGCGCATTTTTTTGCTATTTGGCAATACCTGGAATTTTTTCCTGCTAGCCAGTACACCGCATGATAAAATTGATAGCGTCATTCAAAAGTGCGACTTTTCCCTCACAACTGATTTGTTATTTTTCTATTAAAGAGGACGTGTCACCCCCCTGGTGCTATGCTAACTGAACGCAGCACTGAATGCTGCTTGTTTGCTGCATTCAGGAAAGGGGTCCCCAATGTCTCTGGTCCCCCTGTAAGTTGTTAAAAATACTTCATAAAGTGTACAGATAAGGAGACCGGAGGGACTTACTCAGTAATGAGTCATCGCTACTGCTGGTGTCCTCCCCACCTCCAGCCCTCTCTGTGCCACCTCCAGCCCCCTCTGTGCCACCTCCAGTCCTCTCTTGTTCAGCCTCCTGTATGTGTCATCGCTGTTACTGGCGTCCTCCCCGCCTCCAGCTCTCTCTGTGCCACCTCCAGCCCTCTCTTGTTTAGCCTCCTGTATGTGTCATCGCTGTTGCTGGTGTCCTCCCCACCTCCAGCCCTCAGGAGGCTGAACAAGAAAGGGCTGGAGGTGGCACAGAGAGGGCTGGAGGTGGGGAGGACACGAGCAACAGCGATGACTCATTACTGTGTAAGTCCCTCTGGACTCCTCATCTGTACACTTCATAAAGTCTTTGGCTGTAAGCCATAATCATCAACATTTACATAAATGAACACTTGAAATAGATCACTCTATGTGTAATTACGATATATAATTTAAAAATATTGAAATTTGAGAGTCCTTAGTGATTGATACCTTTTATTGGCTAACTGAAAAAATGGTAAGTGAAGCAAGCCTTTGGGACACTGTGGCCCCTTCATCAGGCTGATAATAACACAAATTCTGAAGACACACACATATTTATAATCACTTACCAATAAATCAGCTGCACACCACATTATATCCTTAAAGGGAATGCCAAAATGGCTGTGTGAATTTATTGCATCATATAATAAATAAAGGAAATATTTGTACACCTACTGAAAGCTGGCCCTAGTTCTAAAGAATAAATGTGAAAGCATTAGTTGATATCATAGCCATGAAATCATAAGCCCAGTAACTGTTTACAGAGTTCTTTCACTATACTGGGTCCTATTCTCACCCTCATGTCTGCAACCTAGAAGTGTGGATGGGAAAATGCCCTAGTGCAGTTAAAAACATGGTCTTAAAGGGAAAGTCTCAAGACTATGTGTGAAACCCTGCCTTTAAAGGGAGTGTGTAACACCTGTGTGAATGTTCTCACATTAGTCATTGGGCGGGGTGCACCTCCAAATATAATAACTAATTGTATATCAATATGGGCGCACACCTCTTTTGAGTGGGTGCAAGCATGAAAAAATATAAATATAATCACTTACCAATAAATCAGCTGCAAACCACATTATATCCTTAAAGGGAATGCCAAAATGGCTGTGTGAATTTATTGCATCATATAATAAATAAAGGAAATATTTGTACAGCTACTGAAAGCTGGCCCTAGTTCTAAAGAATAAATGTGAAAGCATTAGTTGATATCATAGCCATGAAATCATAAGCCCAGTAACTGTTTACAGAGTTCTTTCACTATACTGGGTCCTAACCTCACCCTCATGTCTGCAACCTGGAAATGTGAATGGGAAAATGCCCTGTGCAGTTAAAAACATGGTCTTAAAGGGAAAGTCTCATGACTATGTGTGAAACCCTGCCTTCACACATGTGTTACACACTCCCTTTAAAGGCAGGGTTTCACACATAGTCTTGAGACTTTCCCTTTAAGACCATGTTTTTAACTGCACAGGGCATTTTCCCATCCACACTTCTAGGTTGCAGACATGAGGGTGAGAATAGGACCCAGTATAGTGAAAGAACTCTGTAAACAGTTACTGGGCTTATGATTTCATGGCTATGATATCAACTAATGCTTTCACATTTATTCTTTAGAACTAGGGCCAGCTTTCAGTAGCTGTACAAATATTTCCTTTATTTATTATATGATGCAATAAATTCACACAGCCATTTTGGTATTCCCTTTAAGGATATAATGTGGTGTGCAGCTGATTTATTGGTAAGTGATTATATTTATATTTTTTCATGCTTGCACCCACTCAAAAGAGGTGTGCGCCCATATTGATATACAACACACATATTTATGACACGCCCCACATGGGCCTTAGGATACTCGGAACCTGGCTGTTTTGAGGCTTCATCATGGGGATCACAGGGACCGAGACCCGACTCCGTGACCCTGGCAGTGTCATTTAAAGTTCAGTGTGCGTGGCTCTCTCTCTTAGGGATAGGGATCTGGCATGGAGGGTTGATTCTGGGCAGGAATAAGTGGACCTGGGGATACTTGTTAATTTATACATGACGCCACCCACAGGTCACGGCTATAGATGGCCGCTGCTGCTCGACAGTCTTCCTAGGGGTCGATGATTGGGAGGCAGCAATGTTCTTAAGCCCTCTACGGGTAGAGCTGACCAAAGGTACCTGAGTGAGTTGGTAGTTATGTTTCTGGTGTGACATTGGTGTCCTGGTAGCAGTCTGTACCCCCCTTACCAGTGAGTGGGATACTACACCCTAACAGGAATGCAGTACCTCTGCGGCGACTGGACCCGCAGGGGCGCTACACTCCCCCCTCCTTAAACCCAGCCCGTCCTCAGGCTGCAAGAGAACAGAAAACAGTGGTTTCAAAGACATGCAGTCTTGGGAGGGGGAGAGGAGCTGGGGAGGTGAAATCAAAATTCTGAGATAAGAGGCACAGATAGAACAATAATAGAATGATTAGTGGTCTGACTACCTGAAGGAAGCAAACAGACAACTGACGGACACATGCTACTACAAGAAATTGGAGTCTAACCCCACACAGGACTATCACAAGGAATTAAACAGGCTGGTTTCTTGTCTACCTGACATATCCTTAGGAGCTGATGACCTAATACCAGAAAGTCCAAGAACAGGCACACTCTACATGCTTCCCAAAATTCACAAGTCAGGAAATCCATGAAGACCCATCATTTCATGTGTGGGCACCCTCACCAAACAAATTCCTGGGTAGGTAAAGGGTGTTCTCAAACACCTGGTAAAAGAGACACATAGCTACATTGAGGACACAATTGACCTATTGAATAAACTGTCAGCAATAGGTCCAGGTCCTCCACCAGAAGGTACCATCCTTGCTCTGTACAGCAACATCCCACACCAGGATGGCTTAAATACCTGCAAAACCTTCCTGGAAAACACAAGGATTGATGTCAACTCTGTGGTGTAGCTTACAAAATGTATCCTCACGCACAACTACTTTACATTTGACCACAACATATGTAGCGCCCCACCGGGTAGGTCGTGACCAGCGGTACTGTACTTCTGCAATTAGGGAGTGTTGGGCCTCTGCTCTCCAGGTACTGGGATGGTGCAGATGAGTCAAACACACACACAAAACACACACAACCCGTAGGAATCAGGGATGGTGGGTGGACCCGGAGGGAGCACCCAGGCTCCAAAAGGGGGATTGGAAAGTGTAGTTGTTAGTTAGGAGAGGAGAGACCACCGGAAAAGGAAATTGGGATGGTAGAGGAGGTGTGGTGCCAACTCCCGTGGGCTGTAGCACGACCACGCTTGCCCCGGGAGGGAAAGACTGAGAGAAGTGGAGGAAGAAGGGAGCACTTGGGGTAAGGAATGAGACTTAGATCCCTATACACCAGTATCTGGTGAGACAGAGGGGCTGGAGGACGACACAGGGACCCGGCCCTGATCATGGCGCAGAAGCTTCATGCCCAAACCGTTGAACCCGGAGGCCTCAGACTTCTAACGGGAGCTGTGGCCGAACACCCGAAACAACTTGGGGAAGGCGGCCGAACTAGGGAACAGTGCCTGGGAGGGATACAAGAGCACCCTTGGCTGTCGGTACTTGAGCTCTGTGCTTCAGAGGCGCTATGTAAGGAGCGGCGAGACGAGCTTGTAGCATGAGGGGACCACCAGAGAAAGAAACATGTAGTGAGACAGAGAGAGGGACACCAACCGAGGCTCAACTGCACTAACCTGGTTCTGGAGACAACGCTGAACCAGAGCTTGGCAAGGGACGTACCCGGCTGGCATGTTGAAACCACCAAGTAAAAGTAACAGAACTGCAGCTGTGGTGTGTGAGACATTGTTTAGGGGCAACTACCGGCCGCAGAGGCCGAATGAGACACCGAGGTTCCGATGACCCAGTGAACATCTGCCAAGATACAAACTGACTCCTCCATCCTACTGCCCTGGGAACCGCGCTCCACCTGCGTGGAGCGGAACCATCCAAGTTGCCGATCACCATCTCCAGAGGTTCTGAAGCAGTGGTGGCCGCCCTGGCGGCATACCGCAGGTGGCGTCACGAATACCCTTTACCTAGTCATCCCTGTCATCTACCCCCAATTATTAAAATGACACCACGAGGGTCACGGGATCTCGATCCCCGTCTGTCCCTGTGAAAAGAATCGAGAAATGAAGAAGAACAACTGCTGCCCAGTTCCTGAGTCTTCCCCGACCCTGGAGTGGGCGTGTCACATGTTTACAGGGACTGGCACAGCAATAGGAAGATAATGGCACCACAATATGCAAATCTTTTCATGGACAAGCTTGAAGGTGACTTTTTATCCTATTAGGCCTCTGGCCTACTACCATTATATTGATGACATTTTAATCATCTGGACAGAGTCTGAGCAACAGCTGAAGACATTCCATGAACACTTTAATCTGTTTCATCCCACCATCAACTTAACACTCAACTACTTCTGCACTGAAATCAGCTTTCTGGACACCATTATTAAGTTATGGAAAAATGAAATAGAGACATTTCTGTACCGGAAGCCAATTGACCGTCCAATATATCTCCAATGGGACAGTTTTCATCCAAAACACATAAAAAACTCTATTGTGTACAGCCAGGCCATCAGATACAATTGGATATGTTCCAAACCTACAGATAGACAATCACCTTGACTTGAGGACCTCAGAAAGACCATTTTGAACCAGGGCTACCATCCAAGAGCAATTGAAAACCAGATTACAAGAGCCACCAGAATATCAAGGAATCATCTGCTACATTACTAAACTAGAGAAGAAAACAATCGGGTTCCTCTTGTACTCATCCAAATCTGGAGGTGTTACGTGGAGCTGCACGGAAACTGCAACCACTTCTACAAAAATATGCCCAACTGAAATCAATATCTCAATATTTTGATCCCCCACTCCTGTGTTTTAGACAACCTCTGAATCTAAAATACATCATTGTCAGAAGCGCCCTGTCCTCTCCAGCAACTACAGGAACCTTTCCCTGCAACCAGAAAAGGTGCAAAACCTGTCCATCTATAATGGCAACAGACAAGATAAAGATTCCCAGGACAGGTCAGGACTACAGGCCCCGTCACACACGTCAATGTCGCAGCGATCTGATCGCTGGCGACATTGACGGCTGATTGCTGGTGAGCTGTCACACAGGCAGACACACCAGCGATCAGTACCAGCGAGCGCGCTGGTATCCATGTAAACAAGCGGGTGACTAAGCGCCGTGAATGAATTCTCGTCGCCACACTGAAGAAAGGCGTATGGATCTACCTGTAGAAAAGCATTTTTGCAGCTCTGACCACATGATAACATACCTGAATCTGCTCATTTTAAAAAGTAACTTCAAATCTCAGAAAGAGAGAAAAATTTGGGAATACAAATTGATAACGACCTTTGACACATTCAAAACAAGATTGAATGTCTCACATGGATTCATACATTTGTATACCATTTGAAATAGGATTTGGGGATATCACATCTTCCAACAGACCCCAGTTAGAGGACAATGAACTTTCGGTACTTCTTACGTGAACTGTCTGGCATGGATTTATAGCTTTCTCACTTAGGAATTTTCAGTTCTCCGCAGAC
This sequence comes from Allobates femoralis, assembly GCA_033576535.1. Classification (NCBI taxonomy): domain Eukaryota; kingdom Metazoa; phylum Chordata; class Amphibia; order Anura; family Aromobatidae; genus Allobates; species Allobates femoralis. Next base: position 539,039,746 of record JARQOC010000005.1, read on the forward strand.
CACTAATCATTGTATTATTGTTCTATCTGTTCCTCTTGATTTTAGCTCCCCAGTCCCTCTCCCCCTCCCAAGCCTGACTTTGCTTTACATCCCTTGTCACAGGGGCGGACCTACCACTCGTGCAGCCGGTTCAATGAACTGGCGCCCTGAGCTGGGAGGGGACCCCCAAGGCTACTACACCTCTAGCTCTGTCCACATGGCTAATTTGTAAACTATGCAAATTATCCATGTGGAGCAGAGGCACAAGCAGAGCAGTGGGTCCCGAGGGTGTTGTGGCAGGGCCAGAGCCCGGAGGTGCACTGGCAGCTGCTGTATCAACGACAGTGTCCCAGTACTCAATGCATACTGGGACACTGCCGGTGATGCACCAGCCGCCACTGCAGTTGTCGCGCTGTCACATCCAGGTTCTGTGTCTGTGGAGGCTGGAGCAGCTATCCCTGACCCGGAAGTGACAGTGCTGCAGCGCTGTGCTGAGATGAAACAATACAGGGATGACATGAGGCTGAAAATCCAGGCCTGCAAAATATTCATGCAGGACCTGGCTTCAGACCTCGCCTCTCTAGGTGCCAGGATGGAGGCAGAGGAGAGTGCAGCAGTGCCCCTTAGCCCTGGCAGTGACATGCTACAACTCTCTACACACTGCTCCCGATGCCAGGCTGCAGAGGAGGAGAGGACACATATGGAAGCACTGACAGATGAGCGGTCCAGAAGAGCCGAAGATCAGCTGCAGAATTATTTCAGTTAGATTGAGGATACTTTCCAAGTGATTTTTTGGGAAATTGAGGTACAGTATGGGTAGGTGGGAGACTTTAAAGGGTAATTAGGAAAAATATGGGGCAGTGGGGTGCTTTATAGGGTGATTAGGATTAGTATGGTGTGGTGAGGGGCTTTATAGGGTAATTAGGAACAGTATGGGGTGGTGGTGGGCTTTATAGGGTAATTAGGAACAGTATGGTGCCGTGGGGGGCTTTATAGGGTAATTAGGAACTGTATGGGAAGTGGGGGCTTTATAGGGTAATTAGGAACAGTATGGGTAGGTGGGAGGCTTTATAGGGTAATTAGGAACATTATGTGATGGTGGCCGGCTTTATGGGGTATTGAGGAATATTATGAGGTGGTGGGGGGCTTTATAGGGTAGTGAGGAATATTATACGGCGGTGAGGGCCTTTATGGGGTAATGAGGAACATTATGGAGTGGTGGGGGCTTTATGGGGTAATGAAGTACATTATAGGGTGGTGGGGAGCTTTATGGGGTAATGAGGAATATTATGGGGTGGGGGGGCTTTATGGGGTAATGAGGAATATAATGAGGTGGGGGGCTTTATGGGGTAATGAGGAATATTATGGGGAGATGAGGGGCTTTATGGGGCAATGAGGAATATTATGGTGTAAATTGGGACATAAGGCAATTAGAGAGCGGATTGTTAAAGGAGGCATAGTATAATGAGCAATGGCGGGGAGTTTATGAATAAATGTTGTATGAGGGAGATAATATAGAAAGGAGACGTTTTGGAGGAGATTATGTTAAAGTGCAGATGGTGGGTCTATTTTGGAGGAGGCATTGTGTGTGGGGATTTTTTGTGTAGGAAGCACAGTGAGGGACAAATATTTATTCAGGGGCGCAGTATGGTAGATATTTATATTTTGGGGGCAGTGTAAAGTCTAATTTTAGGGTCACCATGTCAGGAAATGCTGCTGAAGATGGAGAAGAGGGAAATCTGGAGAGAAAAGCTGCAGGAGAGAAATCTCATCATGGCGCCTGTACAACATGGAGACAAAAGGGATGAAAACTTCAATCCGGGAAGATGTCGTCATCTATAAGGTGCCTGGATGTAAAACTGTTAGCAGCTGGTTAATCAACATGATGTCCACAGTGAGCAACAGAGAATGTTCATTTATTGAGAATTAATAACAGCCAGCTTACAACATGAGAATAGGATCAATCTGGTTTCTGGAGAGGGAGAGAGAAATCTGCTGTGACCTTCAGCTTCCAGTTCCACACTAGAATGTACATGCTGGGAGCAGGGGGAGGAACATCCTGTCTCTGAATGAGGACCTTTTTTTTTTGTATAACTTTGTTGACATCTGAACAATATGCATGCAGACATAAAATCATATCATATTAAACAAACAATAGTTGTTGCAATACATACAGATCAATATGCATTAGGCCAACAAAAACATTATTTGTGATACTGACTAATTCTCATCTGTACTGTGGTTCCAGTATAATCCACAGTCGGATGATGACTGGTATCAACAACTCCCAGCAACCCCTTACCATTTATTATAAGTGTCGGGTTCAAATTTACTGATGTACTGGGAATTGTAGTTTCACCTACCAAATGCTTCTGATTCCATATGTTTACCTGAAGTAAAATAAAGCCGGCATCACACACGTCAATGTCATCAGCGATCAGAACACTGGCGACATTGACGGCTGATCGCTGGTGAGCTGTCACTTAGGTAGACTCACCAGCTGTCAGTGGACCAGTGATATCGTGGAAATGATTTAAATATCGTTTCCACGATGTCTTGCTCCCGCTGCCAGGCTGCGGTAAGCAGGAGCCACCTGGTCTCCAAGGTAAACTGCGGGTATCTAGGCAGCGTGCGCTGCCTAGATACCCGATGTATACCTTGGTTAATAGCCTTCTCCGCTCACCTGCTGGTATCCAAGGTACACAGTGGGTAACTAGGGTCCCAGTTTACCCTGGATACCAGCTCCCAGTGCTTGCTGAAAGGCACTGGAGGCTGGCTAATTGCGTCTCCCGGTGTCACACGCAGCGATGCTGCATGTACACCGGGCGACCATCGCCAGGTTTTCGATCCAGTTTGAAAACCTGGCGACCATCATCAAGTGATTTATCGCTAGTTGACATACCATGTCACACGCATCAATATCGATGCAATGTAACATGCAGCAGCAACATTGACAGCGATATTGACGCGTGTGATGGCCCCATAAGACCCTGTACTCACCTCCTGTGCTGGCACCGCTCCAGTAGTGTCAGTGATCACAGTCAGGACTCACATGACGTCATGCAAGCCCCAGTCCTAACACCACCATCTTAAGGGAGGGCAAAAGTATTTCTTGCACAGGGGCCCACTACAGTCTGGGTCCGCCCCTGACCTGTCGTATTTACTGCATTATCTCACTCTGCTTATGTATATATGTGTGTGTCTTCAGAATTTGTGTCATTATCAGGCTGAAGAATGGACCATAGTGTCTTGAAAGCTTGCTATGTTTACCATCTTTTTAGTTATGGTGGGTTTACACATCACGATATCGTTCCGATATCGTATACAACGGTGCGGGAGCGCGCATTTTGTGCCCGGTTTTCTCAGAATCGCATCGGCGGTTTACACGTTGCTATATCGGGATACAACGTCCCTACGATGTGTACGCCCCCGACCCAGGAACGACCATTTAACATGGGAGTTAATGGGTGACGTTGCACTACACATCGGAGTTGGGCTGTCACACAGGATGATCCGGCTCCAACCGGCATCCGATATCGGGCGGTTGAATAGCATGCTCATTCGACCCCCGATATCAGTTTGCCATCGTTGCTACATCGTATTGGACGTTCACACCGTACAACGCACGAACGATATCGATCCAACGCATGAACCAAGTGACTTTTGGTCGGAGTTGGACGCCGATATCGCAACATGTAAACCCACCATAAGGCATTAAAAGGTATCAACCACTAAGGACTCTCAGATTCCAATATTTTTCTATCTACTGGCTAACACGGTATAAACATTTTTTACCATATATAATATATGCATTTCACTTTATGTATTGAATTATAACATTGTGGAATTGCACTTTTTTTTTTGCAATTTCACCACACTTGGAAATATTTCCCATTTTCCAGTGCACTATACAGTAAAATGAATGATGGCTTTCAAAATAACAACTTGTCTCGCAAAAAAACAAATCCTCGTATGTCCATATTGACATAAAATAATAAAATTATGGCTCTTGGAAGAAGGGTGGGAAGAACAAAAATGGAAAATTGTTGGGTGATGAAGGGGTTGAGTACAATGCAAATCTAATTTTCTGTTTGAATTGGAGCCAATCCGCCAAATTTAAACTCTCCCGTCTTTCTGCTCATTATAACATTTGCTGAGTGAGTAGCCAAAGCATTTACTGCTCTTGTGCTAATGAATGAATTAGATCTTAGAATCTCGACAGGGCCTTGGACAAATAATAGGTAATGGCGGTATACTATATAGTTGTGCTAATATTTCAGGTGTTGAATAATCTGGTTTTTTACCGCGGTCCATAATGGTGAAATAATGATGCTGACGGAGCAGTGAAGAGATCTCAGTCTCGGGGGTGGTCAGATGATGAACGTCCTCCGCAGTTATCGGTCTCTTCACCTGTGGCTGATGAATTGCCGCCTCTACATGGTAATTGGTCGTCTTGTGTATAGCGAGTATTAGGATACAGCAGCATCTGGAGGAGATAGATATCATTAAATTGATGTGTTTACTGGGAGGACTGGATTCACGTGTGGTTTCCAGTATTCTCAGGAATGATAACAGCATAATGAAGTTATTTCGGTGCTGTGTTATTTTCTCGCCTTTGCCCCGAATAGTCTGCAGTGATGTAACCATAGGCGTAGTGAGGCTACGGATACAATGCGACTTGTTTTTGGAACTTTTCCATGACTTGCTGTTGATTAATTATTAGTGATGAGGGAATAGTAAGATATTCAAATTTGGATATCTCCAACCGAATACTTTGAATGAGTAGCGAATCCAATGCAAGTCAATGGGGAACTCACTGGGATCCGAACACTGAAGCCGTTCTAAGTATTCGGCTAGAGCTATCCGAACCTGAATATCTTACTACTTGCTCATCACTAGTAATTATCTTAGACCTGCCATTATTGAAAAAAAAAAAGTTGCATGCACGTCATCGAACTTGATCTCAATGGGGGCAAAGTCATGTGCCATTCCTAACCCTGTTGTCTTACCGTGTATAGCATTTCAAGGCCTTGGAGTCTCCCTATCCCAGTTTGGCAGTTTCCCCGAAGGAGAACGTTTACCACTTAAAGGGATTCTGTCAGCAGGTTTTTGCAACAAAATGTAGGCAAAGAAACTCTGGATCCAACGATGTATCACATAGATTTCTGGATGAAGCCGTTCTGTCACAATCAAAGAATTTTGATTCAGGCATGTAGCAGAGCTGGGAGAGCTGCCCCTCCCCACACCAGGCTCTCTATAGAGATTGTGCATGCATTGTGAGATGTCAATCATAGCTAGGGGTGTGTCAGGCTACTGTGAGCGTGACTTTCTAGTCCTGCAATGTTAATCAAAGTTTAATAAAACTATCCCCCTTTTACTTGATTGGAAAGGGACAACCCCTTTAATGGTAGTAATATCATAGGATTATCGGTAATTTGCTACATTTTATATACCGGTATTTTTTTCTTCTTTACTGTTTTAAATAACATACAATGTTTGGTGATGGAAATAAAGATAATAATGGTACATTCGTGTTGCACAGTATACCCAGTACATCGGGCAAAGGGTCAGATCCTCAGGGTGTCAATGGTGGTAGTGACCATGACTTAGTATAAGGGAAGGGATAGTGCTCACCACGGCTTCCAGAGGCTGTTAGTGCTCGAAGTAATGGCTGGTTTGGTAGTGACCATGCCTGCTGCGGTGGATAGGGCACACAGTCTCTGGAGGTGTGAAGGTCAACGCCGTTATGTTACTGTTTCCTTGTGGCTAGATGGTCAGCAGCGTTCCCCATGGTTTTGGTGCAAGGAAAACAGGAAAGTCAGCGGGCAGGTGTGACAGTAAGGGTGCTTTCACATCATGAGTTTTTTGGATCCGTGGCTGCCTGTTGTAAATCGGACAGCCACGGTTCCCATTTTGCCACCATATATCTCTATGGGCACGTATCGGATCTGATTTGGCCTTATCGCCATCCGATTTGTGTCGGATCTGATTCGGTCCAATTTTTCCCTGTGCCCAAAATCGGAGACTGCTCCGATTTTGGGCACAGCGGACCAAATGGGACCGAATCAGATCCGACATGATCTGCAGACTTTAACATGGGGGCCTATGGAGCACGGGTCCGAGAAAACATCGGATCGTTTCTCGAACCCGATTTTAGTGCACTGAGCATGCTTAGTACACTGAAATTGCTCTGTTCCCCTTTAATTTCACTTCCGCAATGTATATACTTTGCGGAAGTGAAATTCTGTAATTGAAGAATTAAAAAAAAAACATCCTCACCTGTCCAACGGTGTCCGATTTAGTCCGCTGTGCCCAAAATCGGAGCAGTCTCCGATTTTGGGCACAGCGGACCAAATCGGACCGAATCGGATCCGACATGATCTGCGCCCTTTAACATGGGGGCCTATGGAGCATGGGTCCGAGAAAACATCGGATCGTTTCTCGGACCCGATTTTAGTGTAAAATTGCTCTGTTCCCCTTTAAATTCACTTCTGCAATGTATATACTTTGGTGTCCAGCGCTGAAAATAGGGGTGCATCTTATGGTCCGAATGAATCTGGCTGTGGGGGTGCGCTCTCCTACAAGTGAATATTAATTCACTTATATAGTGCTATTAATGCCACAATGCTTTACATACATCAGCAACACTGTCCCATTGGGGTTCACAATCTATATTCCCTATCAGTATCTATGGAATGTGAGAGGAAACCAGAGAACCCGGAGGAAACCCACACAAACACAGGAGAATATACAAAACTCCTTGCAGATGTTGTCCTTGGTGGGTTTTTAACCCAAGATCCCAGTGCTACAAGGCAATGCTGCAGTGCTAATTACTGAGGTTGCATTCAACCTATTAGACCTTACTGGGGATACCTCACACAATATAATTTGTTGCATTTGTGGCGCCCCACTGGTCGAAGCGCCACTAAGGGGTTCTGCACCCAGACCATCGTATTTGGTATCCCTGTGGTCAGTGAATGGGGAGGTTAATATGTGGTTTATTCCTCACATCCACACACATACCCTTAGCTCAGGGGACTACAGGGTTAACTCCTCTGCTAGGAGACCCAGCCCCAGTGGGAGGAGTTCAGGGCAAGTAGTGTGATGGCGGGAGGAAGTTAGGAGGAGAGAACGTCTGAGGAGAGGACAGAGAGGATGAGAAGAAGGGGTCTTTCAGGGAAGAGAAGCTGTTTGGGAACCGAGGAGCCGACGAAGTTTCATCCCAAATAGTACCCCAGACACCAGAGTCCGCACCTGCTGGAGAGCTCCAGGCCCAGCAGAGAGTCCTGTTCACCGTGGAGACTACAGTTCTCCCAGGCACCTGCACAGTCAAAATCAAAGGAGCCAGGCACTGCATGAAGACAGATAGCGGCAGGCGATCGAGGGTTATCCCGCAGACAGCAAAGGTGAGAGAGCACAGGAGGCCAGGCCAGGTTTCAGGCCAGCCAGGCTTCACACAGACAAGGACTGGAAGAGTAGTGAAGGAGGGACATCTAACAAAGCCACACGGAGACACCCCGTTTATTAGTCATTACGTAGGCCAGCTGCCTATGCTTAAAGACTGTGTTATACGGTTACCTGTGTTTTCAAGCTGTACTGAACTGTGAACCCTGTATTCCAACTGATGTGTGTTTCCAGTAAAGTACCCGGAGAGAGTGAAACTGCCTTCATGTATTTGTCCTTCCAACACTGAACTTTTATTACTGTACTCTTCACTGCCCCGGAGGCTAGCTTCACCTGTAGGAAGCTGTACCATTCATTGCCACAATACCAACGCCTTCCGGAGGACTGTGACAGCGCTGGTGACCTTCACCAGGTACTACAGGTGGCGTCACAAACTACTCCATATCGCAGTTTTGTTATTGACCCCCAGAGCCACGGACTCGGGTACAACCACTCGTGATAACGTTCCCCTGACACTGTGCCCGAGCCTTGAGTACCCCGGCCTGGGCAGTTCATACACATTCTTGCACATGTTTTGTGCAGACCTTCAGAATCATTACCCCTCATGGCCCCCAGGGAAATACCAGTGCAACACTGACCCTGCCTTAGCACGTTTCTTTATCATTGTGTATATGTTTGTGATATGTATCGTTAATATTTATGAAAATTTTAGCTTTTATTGTATTATTCTGCTCTATATTATAGCCGGTAAGCTTCAGCTTTTCAGCTGAATGTTTTTCATGTTTTACGTATTTGGCATTTAGCTAGTAATTAAAATAAGCTAATTAAATTACAATAGAGCAAACTACTACGAAGACCGGTGTTCATTTATTCACTCACAATGGCTTCAGGATAACAGAAGATTTCTTTGCACTTGGAAATGTCTTAAGAGCATTTTGAGAATAATTTACATTACAGAATGCCAGGTGCTGGAGCGCAGCTGAACTCACTGAACAATAAAACATCCTTAAGAGACTTACTCTATAAAAACTTGACACTTACAATGGAATGTGACCAAATCCAACATCTAAAGTCTAAACTCTGTAAAACTCTGGAACATATCTGATTAAATGAATCTTAATACACAAAGAAATAACTATTTGCCGACCACTACATGAGTTGGGAGGTTCGATCTTTGGTTATCGTCCTATGGATGTTTGACCTTCAGATTTTTTCACTAGTGATGAGCAAACACTCGCAGTTTTCTAAGACTCGGTAAGGATTCTGGACCTTCTTATGACCTTTTGTACATTTTGCCCTTCTCCAAGATGGCATCCCCAGCTTCGTTCCTCTTCATGTGATTTTGTGTCCATGCCTTTATAAGAATCAGTTCCTCTTCCTGCCTCTTGTAGAGTATTTTGCCAAGATCTCTTGCTAGACCATGCATTCCAAGTGTGTGCACCTTTACTAACTGTTCCAGTACAGCGACTCTGTAGTTTGAAGTTCCTGTTGGCCTCGCCGCTTCAAGCTGCTCAGTCTGGAGAGTTTTTCCTGCTTCTGACTCTATCTATTTGGCCCGCTCATGTAAGCCTGTATGTTCTGGTTTTGTTACTGGCATTTCAGTCAAGTTTGTCTATGTGCAGTTGCAGAGATTGGGACTGCTTGGGACTTGTGTTTGTTGCCCTGCACTGCATCCAGCTCTGAACTGTATACCCAATGACTTAACGTTTCCAGGCCTCCCTGCATATGAACTGTTATCTATAGACTCCTCCGTTACAGGCCACTATCAGTGTGCATTGTTAGGCTACATTCACACACCGCGTTTTTGCTTCGTTTTTTGAGGTGCAGTTTTTTTGCTGAAAAAACGGATCAACTTTTCTAAAAAATGGATGACCTAGGGTGTTCTATTCACACTATGTGTTTTTAATCCGTTTTTGCTGCATTTTTAGGTGCTGCATTTTTTCATTTCCAATGGTTCTCAATGAGAAAAGTGCAGTAGACAAACGCCCAACAAACTGACATGCTCATTCTCCATGAGGATCTGTTTTTGAACCCAAAATGATGAGCGAGTACCTTAATAATCGTGCTTGCTATACTCGCAAGGTAGCAGTACTTGCTACTCGTTGGCCAGTTTGCAAGGTCCTGATAGTACATCTAGGACCTTGCAAATTGGCCGACCAGGTGGCCGCTAACGATCACGTGGTTGTAACGTGGCGCCATCTGATTGGCCACATCGCTACCGGCCATCTGATTGGCTGGTAGTGAAAGGTTCTTGTCCACTGATCGGATGGCTTTCCTGCCACTCCCTGTGCAGGCGTCGGAAGGTGAGTATGTAAGTTTATTATTTTTTAACAACTTTTAATTACTTTTAGGCTACTTTCGCAGTGTATCTATAGATACACTGCGAAACTATTAGGACTACTCGCTACTCCCTAGTACACATAAGTACTCGGAGAGTAGCGAGTAGCCCAAATACCGCTACTATTCGGCGAATACTGAATAGTAGCGCGTATACTCGCTCATCCCTATTGCAAACCCATTGGCTTTGCTGGAATGCTCTGGGGCACTGAAAATCACTGCAAAAAATGGATGCTCAAAAAACGCCGCAAAAATGCACAGTGTGGGTGTAGCCTTACCTATAGACGTTCCTTATTGGCCACTGCCGGTGGAAACCTTTAATCTAAAAACTTTCCTGCTAGGTTTTGCTGTGTTGAATTTTTATTGTGCTCCTGTTTGTTTCACGTGTGCTTAATACAGACTTTCACCTTAAATCCAGCCTCAGTGTATCATTGTCTCACGCAAGAAGATTCCTACATTATCCATTACAATTTTTCATCTATAAAGCTGGGTAAGATCTTATTTTTTGTGGGGTGGTGATACCAGATTGTTTTTTTCTAAATTGGAAAAAGATGTAAGATTGGAATATTTATATTTTTGTTTGTCTTTTAAAGATTTTTTTTTACTTTATTTAATAGTCTCCTATATTTGTGATAATTTATTTACTGCAGTGCTATAGAACAGATCATGCAAAGAATGATCTTAAGAAGCCCAGCTTGTGCCTAGTTTTCACAAGAATCCTATAGTTTTGTAGTGGTGGCGTACTGATGGTTCATTTAAAGGGAATCTGTCAGCAGGTTTTTGTTACCTCATAATGTAGGCAAAGAAATTCTGAATCAAATGATTTATCACATAGATTACTGGCTGCAGCTATTCTGATACAAGCAAAGCATTTAGTTCAAGTACACAGCAGAGCTGGGAGATCCGCCCTCACCACACTAGGCTCTCTATAGAAATTGTTTATTCACAGTGAGGTGCCTATCACATCAGGGGCATGTCGGATGGCTGAGTATGTGACAATATAGTCCAATAATGGTAACCACCAGGTGATAAAGCCATTAGTTTAAGGAAACGATAGCACAATGCCTGATAAGAGAGGCACTGTTGATGTTTGTTTTTCAATCCTTAAAGCAAGCTGTCCTCAGCTTACATTGCAAAAACCTGCTAACAGATTCCCTTTAAATGAGGCTGTTAGCAATTGACAGCAGAAAGTAATTGGTTAAAAGCAGCAGTTGGAGATAATTTTGTAACTGCTGCCACAGCAGGGTCTGGCTGGCCCAGGGGGCAGGGGGGCAGATGCCATCCAGGTCAGTGGTCAAGTAGCAGTTTTTGGGCCACCCGGTCATCTGTCATGTTGGTCTTGGAGGCCGCTGTGACCCCGAAGCTCACTGCTCATGGGTCACTGCTGTGTGCTTGCCCCCCAGGCTGAAATTTGCCATCCAGCCCCTGTGCTACAGGCAGATGTTGGCAGTGTAACACAGCCGGTATCTGTCATGTTTAGGGTGGGCTCATCTCCTGATCTCAGCCTTGGGGCAGATGTACATTTGTTCATAACTCATTTTAAAGCTGGAATGTTCCTTTTAGTTCTGATTTCTGTATCTTACATTCTGTCATTTCCTGACACTGTAAAGCTGCATAATTCTTTCTGGTAGAACAGGATGAGCTGCTCAAAGTTATTTTCCAATTTTGTGCTTTTCCAAACGAGTCTCGCACTCTCGCTGACAGGTTCCAGCGTAGTTTTGGGTGGTTGTCCACAGATCATCACAGATGTGTTTTTGCAGGCATGGCGGATGGATTCGGAAATAAATACCATCTCGCGTTGTCATCGGTATGTTTTATTTGACAGAAGCCTATATATCTTGCGGTGAACTCTCGCAGAGCATTGGCCGGGGCCCAGCAACATATAAACATTTCACAGATATCAAAATGTTTCGACCAAAAAAGAAAAAATAAAGTCAACAAATCAGCTGTTGCCAGAAATGCTTTTATTTAGCACGATGTGCCAAATTAAAGAAAATAAACTATAACAATCTCATCCTCTTCCCGTAATGTGCAGTATAACAAGTCCAAATGATTTCCGCTGCAGCTTTTAATCAAATTGCAAATGTTGTTTAACACAAACTGATATAGAAGAGAAGGATAGAAAAAACCTCAGAATATGAGTGATACTGGGGTTTGGACATAAATTCCATATAACCGTGTAGTAAACTGTATTGCACATCAGCTGCAGTTATTCGCTCTTCATATACTGGTGACTGCAATGTGCACATTTATTTCTCCTTTTATTATTAGGAAATTTCCAATCTTCTACATATATGAAAAGTATATGTGGATGATTCCAAAATAATGCAACCAATGCTCAAAAGCAATTGTCACACTTTTATTATCTAACCCAACTGTGCACAGCAGAGTTTTGACGCTGCCAAAGTAAGGAGCTCAGGGTGTGCAAGATCTTTGCTATAGCGCTTGCAAGTGCTGCTCTGAAACTGGCTGGAACACTGGATCCAGACTGCTTCTCGCTCCCTTCACTACTCTGATGCTGGATAGCTTAGCTGTAGTCGGGAACGAGGATCGACACTGGTTGCCCCAGCATGCTATATGTGTAATGTTTGTAGGGGCAAGCATGGGGGAGTAGATCTTGACCAGGAGGGGCATGACTTAGCAGCTATCTCCCCTTTACTGGAGCTATTGATGGAGAGGTTAATGTTATACTGGTAAGTAGCTGCCAGGTGCTTCTCCAGGGGATCACGGTACCTCGACAGCTGACTCCAAGGAAATCGGTAGGAGCTGGCTGGCTGCTTTTGCCCTAGGTGGCACTCTCATTTCTACAGCCCGGGGCCGAGTGAGGAGCTGGTGCCATAGGTACGGCAGCAGGGCTGGAACAGTGGGTACGGCTGCAGGGGTGGCACAGTGGGTACGGCAGCAGGGTTCGTTCAGGCTGGTCCCGTGGGTACTGCAGCAGAGCTGGCACAGTGAATATGGCAGCAGGGCTGGAACAGTGGGTACTGCAGCAGGGCTGGCACAGTGAGTATGGCAGCAGGGCTGGAACAGTGGGTATGGAAGCAGGGTTGGTTCAGGCTGCCACAGATGGTATGATAGCAGGACTGGTACAGCAGTACTAGGGAACAGACACAGGTTAGTTAGCAGTATAATTTAATAAAAAATAATGATTAACAGATTGCCTTTTTATCAATTTATCACGTGAGATCATGTTGTCTGTAAGTACAGGACACTGAATTATTTTCTAATATTTCTATAAATTTTTTTTCATTGTCAGATCATCATCAAAGCTGTTACATTGGGTAATGGCACATCTGAGACTATTGCAATTGATGACATTTCTTTCAGTGAAGGATGTAAACCAGCTAATGGTATGTATTTCTTTATTCAGGAACGTTAAAGCACCAATTAAGCATTTTTTTCAGCGCTGGTTTGGTGCTTTAAAGAGGACCTGTCATCCCCCCTGTTGCATGGCAATCTAAATGCAGCACTGAATGCAGCATGTCTGCTGAATTCAGGGAAGGGGTCCCCCATGTGTCTATGTGCTGTGTACCCCGAGGTATAGCCTTAGGCAAAATCACTTTTAAAAGTCAGGAGGGCAGTCACTGGCGCAGGAGTCAGCTTGATTTACGGGGGCCATTCCCTCCCCCTCTGCCTCTCTGTGCTGCTTCTGCTGTGCTGGCTCTGCCCTCCTCCTCTCTGTCACTCATCCTGCTGCACACAGCATGCAAATCATTTGTCCTGAGGTCAGCTTAAGATTCCTGCCCTGCTGTCTGAACAAAGCATAAACAGCACAGCAGGAGGTGGCACAGAGAGGCAAAGGGGGTGGGAATGGTCCCTGTGAATCAAGCTGACTCCTGCACCAGGGAATGCTCTCCTGACTTTTAACAGTGAGTTTGCCTTTGCCTAAGGTTATATCAGGTACACAGCACACAGACACATGGGGGACCCCTTCCCTGATTGCAGCAGACATGCTGCATTCAGTGTTGCATTTAGATTGCCATGCAGCATGGGGAGTGACAGGTCCTCTTTAAATTTTAGTCCCATCCCCCAGTCTTAAACTCACCCTCAGCATCTTCACTTTTTTTCGGCGCTGCTCTGGTCCTGTAGCACCATCTTGTGCCCGTAATGTCTGATTGGCCCGAAATCAGAAGTTATGTCACAAGCTCTCGATGCAAATCTATGAGAGCCAAAATTGTGCCAGCATAAGGCAACATAGACTTGTATTGAGTTGTGACCTCTGCCCCTCTCCATGAAACACAGGTGGTGACGGCAGGTCATAACCTGGTGGAGACTAACCGGAGTGGAGATGATAACAGAAGAAGATGCCCGAGGGCGAGTATGAGAGAGGGGGCCGGAGACTTAGATTAAAAGCACCACTCCAGGATCGAAATAAAAAAAATTAACGATTAAGTTGCACATGTTGTTTTTTATATCGGTGTTTAGAAGATTTCAAAAAGGCACATTGAATTCTACAGGGTGGGCCAAATGTATGGATACACCTAAATAAAATGGGAATAGTTTGTGTTATCAACTTCCTGTTTGTGGCACATTAGTATACGGGAGGGGGAAAGCTTTTCCAGATGGGTGATGACCATGGCGGCCATTTTGAAGTTGGCAATTTCGGATCCAACTTTATTTTTTTTAATGGGAAGAGTGTCATCAAACTTATTGAGAATTTCATAAGAAAAACAATGGAGTGCTTGGTTTTAACATAACTTTATTCTTTCATGAGTTATTTACAAGTTTATGACCACTTATAAAATGTATTCAAAGTGTTGCAAATTGTGTTGCATTGTCAAATGCAACCCTTTTCTACCACTCTTGACACACTGGTAGCAACACCGCAGAAGAAATGTTGCACAGGCTTCCAGTATCCGATGTTTCAGAGTGTGCATATCTCATATCTTCACAACATAGACAATTGCGTTCAAATGACCACAAAGATAAAAGTCTAAGGGGGTCAAATCAGGAGACTATGGTGGCCATTCAACTGCCCCACAACGACCAATCCACTTTCCAAGAAACTGTTCATGTAGGAATGCTTGGACCTGACATCCATAATGTGGTGGTGCACCATCTTGTTGGAAAAACTCAGGCAATGTGCCATCTTCAGTGTGTAAAGAGGGCAACACATCATCATGTAGCAATTTCAGATATCCAGGGGCATTGAGGTTTCTGTGGTGCCCCTGCAGTCTGGTTGCCACATAGGGCTACTGCACCCATCCCACAGGTGTGGCATTTCTGTTCTCCGGGAACAGGATGGTAAGTCCAGAAACTAACAAAAGCACCCAACACACCTGGTCCCAGGGACGGCGGGTGGACCTGATAGAGGGAGGGTCCAGTTAGTCAGTGGGATGGAGGGAGGAAAGGTGGAGGGTGGGAAGTTAGTTGAGGGCAGTCGAGAGGAAGCAGTGGAAGGAGGAGGATCCGGAGGACTTGAGCGGAGAGGAGCTTGTCCTGGGTCCCAGAACAGCAGACTGCAGGAGGGACGGAGAGGGCCTTAGGGGCACGGGCAGTGAGCAATCCTCCCGTGCGCCCAAATCTGAGCGAAGAGGAGGGGCAGGTTGAGAACCAGGGCACTGGCCGTGAAGGTGGTGAGGAGACTCTACGCTCCAACCACAGAACCAGAGGCCACGAGATCTAGAGGAGCTGTGGCCAACTCCCGAAACATCTGCCGAGAAGGTAGCTTGGTACTGGTCACCCAAGAAGACCCGTGACTGCTGGATTGGGGCACTGTTTGCAGAGGCGTGAGCAGGAGCAAGGCGGACAGGCAGCGTTGAGAGAAAGAGCAACCTGTGAGGGAAGGAACATAAGGGGGGTGTCTTTGATGAGCTATCCTGGATCACTGAGGACTATCTGGACTGAGATTGTGCAAGGACAGTACCTTGTGGTGTCAACGAAGTAAAAGCTAAGTAAACCGGGTATAGAACTCAGAACCGTATGTGAGACTGTTCATTTCCTTCCTGCGGAGCAGTAGACTGATAAGATGCATAGGCTGCTGGAGACCTGCCTGTGAGACGCTCCAATCCCCCTTTCCTGTCAAAACAACCCTGCTGGCCCTCCATCACTGAACATCACACCAGTTGCCCTGGGGAACTGCTCCACCCGTGGGGAGCGTAACCCACCAAAGTTGGACTCCCATCATCCCAAGCGGTCTTGCACCGCAGCGTTGGCCATCAATAGCCGATTACCAACGGTGGAGTCACGACAACTATCCCTAAATCCCGATTCCCTGAACCTTTATTGACACCGCCAGGGCCATGAAGCCGGGTCTCAACCCCTGTTCTCCCTCAGCAGAACTTTAGCCCGGTTCCAAGTACCCCACAGCCCTGTGGGGCATGTCATTTCCATTGATGAAGAATGGCCCACTATCTTTGTACCCCATATACCACACCATACCATCAATTTTTGTGTTCCAACAGTCTTGGAGGGATCTATCCACTGTGGGTTAGTGTCAGACCAGTACCAGGGGTTTTGTTTGTTAACTTCACCATTCACAAAAAAGTTTGCTTCATCACTGAACATAATATTCTGTGTAAACTGAGGGTCCTGTTTCAATTTTTGTTATGCCCATTCTGCGAATTCAGTGCACCCCGGTTTGGGTCATCCTCGTTGAGATGCTGCAGCAGCTGGATTTTGTAAGGGTGCAATGTGAGTAGCTAATATCCTCCGAAGTGATGTTTGACTGATGCCACTCTCCAGTGACATGCGGCGAGTGCTACACTGTGGGTTCTTACTGAATGAAGCTAGGACAGCCGCTGATGTTTCTTCATTAGTGACAGTTTCCTTGCATCCACATTTTGGCAAATCCAAAACTGAACCTGTTTCACGAAACTTGGCAGGCATGTTTGCTAACTGTAGCATGGGAAATGAGTGGTCTTGTAGGTTGTCTTGCATTGAAATCTGCTGCAATGACCCAGGTACTGCATTCACCAGACATCAACACAATTTGTATCTGCTTCACATGTGTTAACCTCTGTGACATGTCAATGGCTGTAAACAAAGAGAAACTTGATGATAATTCATGAAATAAAGCTACATTAAAACCAAGCACATCATTGTTTTTCTTATGAAATTCTCCATAGGTTTGATGTGTCACATGAGCCTCTTCCCATTGAAAAAAATAAAGTGAAATCCAAAATGGCCACCATGGTCACCACCCATCTGGAAACATTTTCCCCCTCCCATATACTAGTCTAGTGTGCCACAAAGAGGAAGTTGATATCACCAACCGTTCCCATTTTATTTAGGTGTATCGATATAAATGGCCCACCCTGTACACTTTCAACTATTTTTCCAATAGTGTTGATCAAGAGAACTCCCACACACTGCACTGATGAGGGGCAATCACTACGAAACGCAGCATCTGCAGTTTGTGGTTCTGATTTAGCACAAATCCTAAGTCATATTAAAAGGCTTGTTAAAGAGTTGATTATGACTTCAAGGATTGCTACCCTTATTGGGTGGCATTAGCGGTTTCCCCTTCCTCACTGAAGTGACAATTTGCATATTTCCCAGAGGAGCATTGTGGCTATGAATCTCCTTATCAGCTTATCTCTCTCCTTATGGCGGCAGGCAGATTCCTCTCCATAAGGTAGAAAGCTAGTTTCCCAGACCACCATTTATCAATGGTCACTGTACAGGCATGACATCTTCACATATATGACAGACTAGATGGCGGCCCGATTCTAAAGAATCGGGTAGTCTAGAATCCATATATAGTTTATTTACTAATAGTTACGGGAGTGCGGTGAAATGAATTGTGTGTATAGAGGCGGCTTTGTGGGTAGCAGAGTGTACAGGCGGCTCTGTGGGTAGCCGAGTATACGATGGCTCAGTGGTTAGCACTGGGCGGTGGCTCAGTGGTTAGCACTGCGCGGTGGCTCAGTGGTTAGCACAGCACAGTGGTTCAGTGGTTAGCACTGCGCAGTGGCTCAGTGGTTAGCAGTGAGTGCCGTGAAAGTGGTCAGCACGGTCAGAGCAGTGCCGTGGGCAGAGTGGTCAGTGCAGTGCCATGGCCAGAGTGGTGAGCACAGCGCCGTGGGCAGAGTGGTGAGTGTAGCGCCGTGGGCATAGAGGTGAGCGCAGTGCCGTGGGCAGAGTGGTGAGCGCAGCGCCGTGGGCAGAGTGGTGAGCGCAGCGCCGTGGGCAGTGGTATGCGCAGTGCCGTGGGCAGAGTGGTCAGCGCAGTGCCGTGGGCAGAGTGGTCAGCGCAGTTCCGTGGGCAGAGTGGTCAGCGCAGTGCCGTGGGCAGAGTGATCAGCGCAGCGGCATGGGCAGAGTGGTGAGCGCAGCGGCGTGGGCAGAGTAGTGAGCGCAGCGGCATGGGCAGAGTGGTGAGCGCAGCGGAATGGGCAGAGGGGTGAGTGCAGCGCCGTGGGCAGAGTGGTCAGCGCAGTGCCGTGGGCACACACACACACACCTATACACATACAGACACCTATAGACACCTATACTTACCACCGGCCCTTCATCTGCTGCCTGCATCCTCAGTCGACATGTCGCCGACCCCGGACGACAGGATCCAATATGGCGTCCGGGAAGTCTTGCGAGACTTCCTGGACGCCATCTTTGAGAAAGTATGTTGCCGCCCCCGGACAACTGGATCCAATATGGCGTCCGGGAAGTCTCGCGATAACAGTTTCACCCAGCAGCAGTAGAATGGCTACCGAGATACCACAAGTGTGAATGTAAAGTTAGGCTTGTTGTTCAATGTAAACAATTTTGAATACAGGTTATCCATGAGGATAGTGATAAGGATAATTAAAAAAAATATACATAACTTTACTCCTCCTTTTTCTTTTGCTGTTAAGTTACGTTATACATAATATTATAAAACTACCAAGTAAAACCTACAAAAGATTTGTCGTTATTTTAGCAGAGGAAGGAGATATATTGATTTCAGACTTTCCTTATGTTCTTTTTCAACGAAAAATAAATTTCCCCTGTGCTCACGATCTCAGAACATACTGAAGTGCCGTGGTTATAGTTCATCTGCCAAAAAGTATTCCGCCATGAAAAATGTTTTAATATATTTTATTTTTCAGGAATTGATACATTTGATGCTGTCATGCTAAAAAACCTGCTAATGTTCCATTATTCTAAAGTTCTACATTTCAATTAGACAATTTAGCAGAGTTAGGGTGCCTTCACATTTGCGTATGGGAAGGCACCCTAATCTTTAACCGTTAGGAGATTACCAGCGGCGAGGAGAAACCGCTGATATGACAGATGTTTGAATCTTCCCGTGCCGACATCTCCTCTCGGTGTCGGCGCGGTAGATTCAAACAGCTGTCACATCAGCTGTTTAACCCTGCTGACACGTCCCGAAGCTTACCGGCGGCCGGGAGGAGGAGATCTCCGCCGCTGATCTCCGCCTCCGGCCCGCCCCGGACACCGCCGATTGGCTGCCCGGGCTCCATAGTGATGTGTCCACAGGCGGACATTCTCCGCTGCGGACACATCAAAATGACCCTGCTTTTCACTGCGTTTGTGTCTGCATGCCATCAGCATGCAGACACAAATGCAAATGTGAAGGCAGCCTTAGCATATATTGATGAAAGGTTACGAAGTAGCGAAACTACCTAATTTATAAAGGTAGTAAAGGTACAAAAATTGTATTTTGTGTAGGTCGAGTAAATTAAGGTGATATTCTTAAGAGAATAACTTAATTTTCCACCTTTCGGGTAGAATCACCCTGGCGTATGACTTGCAAGAGTGCAGTGCGAGAAAATCTTGCAATACACTCGGCCTAATGTTAGACAATGCTCAGATCTGCAACTTTTTTTCCTGAGTTCTAATAGGATTGAGGAAAAAATCGCAACATACTGCAAGTCTAAGCTTAATTGCACTCATACAAAAACCCTCAATGTGGCCCTGATCCACTCCTGCCTTGATTATTGTAATTCTCTATTAATTGGCCTCCCTCTCACTAGACTATCCCCTCTCCAGTCCAACCATAATGCAGCAGCCAGGATCACCTATCTAGATAACCGTTACTTGGATGCTTCCACTCTGTGCCAGTCATTGCACAGGCTGCCCATACACTATTGGATCCAATTCAAACTGCTTGTTCCCACCCACAAAACTCTTCACAGTGCAGCACCTCCATACCTCTCTATCCCCATCTCTGTCTATCACCCCACCTGTTCTTTACGCTCTGGAAGTGACTTTAGACTCACTTCAGCATTACTCCGAACCTCCCACTCTTGGCTCCAAGACTTCTCCCGAGCTGCACCAATTCTCTGGAATGCTCTACCCCAAGAAATTAGGTCTATCCACAACATAGTTTCAGGCTCTCCCTAAAAACACATCTCTTTAGGGTGGCCTATAATGCACCCTAGTCAAAGTCACCCAGACATAGCCTATTCACTCCACCAGACACAAAATGCTTTACAAAGAATGGTTAATGACCAGTCATGATGCTCTTGTGGCGCCTCGCAAATGCAGGCTTCACAGAGGGGTACTACACCCGTAAAAGAGGTGTAGATACTCCAGCTGCAGGTGGACCCTAGGATGGTGGGTGGGACCTATTCCCAGCACTCCCACATTAGTGTAGGGTGGGAGGTTACCCAGGAGGGGATAAATTCACCTCTAGGGGGATCAAGGAGGTCTTTTGCCTCTAGGTCTTTGACCGAGAGTTGGAGGAGAATGGTGGAAGAGGAAAGATATGAGAAACCGGAGGGAAGAAGTGACCTTGAGGAAGTACTGAAAGAGGGCGCCCCACAGGGGTGTCAGGGCCCTAGAAAGAAAGGGAGGTCCTCATAGTGGAGCGCCCATACTCCAAGGGACACTCCAGTCCACCAGGGGAACACCGGGCCCTGGGATCCGGCCAAAGTCCAGCTTTGCAGTTGGCAACCGGCTGCTGTGGCTTGTTCATCAGCCGCAGCACCCTGCCATCAGAGAGGTCTGCTTGCTTCCTCACCAACGAGGGAGGGGACTCCCGGTACTACCTACACAGAGCTACTGGGTATAGATCGATCCAAAGCGGGTTAGTTAACGAAGGTACACCAAGGGTTCCACCATACCACCTGGGATCCACTTGCAGCTATCCGTTAGGCTACCTGTCCTTGTAGCATCTGAATGCTGAACTGTAAACTGTAACTGCTGCTGCTACAAGTTAACAGTAAAGTACCCCGGAGAAAGTGACTTTGCTTCTGCCTGTGTTTCTTCTGCATCAACCTGGTCCCTTCACAGGAACGCTGCCCCAGAGGTCCAGCCCTACCTGTAGAGGACTTTACCAACTAAGCTGCTCTACCATCCACCTCCGGCGGACTGTGGCGGCACTGGTGACCCATCACCAGATACTACAGGTGACATCATGAGAACTGTATATAGATTTCCCCTGTAAATACATCCCTTTTTGAAGTGTCACCCAGGACATGGGATCAGGCGCAGCCACCACTCCCTGTGACACAGGAGTGTTACCCCCTTGGAGTCTGATACCCGAGTACCCCACAGCCTGGGGCTCGACACTCTTATCTATTCCCCATTTCATTAAGTTGGCTGCACCATCACTGTAAATAAGCCCCTGTACTCTGTCACCCCCACCTCACTGTAGACTGTAAGCTCTTATGAGCAGAGCTGTCATTATGAATGCTGGTAACTATGATAAACACCGGGTATCCAGGCAGCGCGCGCTGCCTAGATACCCGCTGTTTATCATAGTTACCAGTGTTCTCCCTGCTTAGCGCTGCCTTACAGGCAGCGCTAAGCAGGGAGGACGCTGACATCGTCTTCAGCGATGTGGGAGGTGGCTCCCATGGCCTGATCGCTGGGGAGATCTGCCTGTTTGACAGCTCCCCAGCGATCAGGTAACGACGCTCCAGCGATCCCGGCAGGTCATTATCGCTGTCGGGATCGCTGGAGCGGTCGTTCAATGTGACAGAGCCTTAAGGGACAGTGCTGAGTTTGTCAGATTGTCAGCACACAGCTCCTTGGATCTTATGTCCTCTGCATTCCCATTGGCTCCGCTCCATGTTATCAGTTGATGGCCTCCACACAGCTCCTCAGCTGATTGCATGGAGCAGAGCTCATGTAAATGCAGAGGAGGTAAGATCACAGGAGCTGTGGGCTGACAACCTGACGAACTCAGCATTGTCTTTTAACCTAAGTAACCTGAGATACCATGATCAGCTGTAGCCATGCTACACAAGCACACTGTGTAGGCCCCTTTCCCACTCTCATAAGGTCATATTCAGTGTGTGGAGATGAATACGAATTTCCCTGACAACGAGCATAAGTCATTTTCAGAAACAGCCTAGGGGGGACATCTTCTAGAAGGTCTTATGAAATATATGTTAAAGTTTATTATAATCACTTGCTCTACATTATTGTTAGATAAAAAAAAATTATGGTAATAAACTGATCACAAAGCTGTCAGTGATCTGTTGCAATCTATTGAGAAACATTAAAGCACCACTCCAGTATGTTTTTTTCAGGACTGGAGTGGTGTGTTAAATCTAAATCCCCTGCTCTTAATATACTCTCCCTTCGGCATTTTTACCTTTTTTTGGCATTGTTCCATACCCTCAGCGCCATCTTGTGCTAGTAAATTCTGACTGACTGGGAATCAGAGCTTAAGTTACAAATTCTCAAAACAAGTCTATGGCTAGGGTCACATTTCCGTTTTGACCCTAGCCTACAACAATCCGGTTTTAACTTAGAACTTTTTCCAGCACCGCATAGCGTTACCGCTATGCGGTGCTGGAAAACGCTGCCCTTAGTTACCCTATGTTTACCTTAACTACCTGTCACACAGGCAGCTGCTCGGAGTGCGCTTTACAGTTACCGCTATGCGGTGCTGGAAAACGCTGCCCTTAGTTACCCTATTTTTGCCTTTACTACCTGTCACACAGGCAGCTGCTTGGAGTGCGCTTTACAGCGCTGCACAGGAAACGTTGCAGACAGCGTTTCGTGTGCGGCGCTGTAAAGCGCACTCCGAGCAGCTGCCTGTGTGACAGGTAGTTAAGGTAAACATAGGGTAACTAAGGGCAGCGTTTTCCAGCACCGCATAGCGGTAACGCTATGCGGTGCTGGAAAAAGTTCTAAGTTAAAACCGGATTGTTGTAGGCTAGGGTCAAAACGGAAATGTGACCCCAGCCTATGAGAGAAAGAACGAGGCTTTCATAGTACTCAGTTGTGACCTTCGGTGCGTTTCATGACGACACTGAGAGTGAGCGGCCAGATGCAACTATCACTTTCTTCTGATTGCTTATTTGTCTGAAGACAGGGACAGTAAAGCCAGTGCTGATTGAGCACAGGGCTCATGTGTCGTAACAACCTCATGTGAGTCCCAGATTAGCAAGTTGAATTCTTTTTGTATTGACAGAGGCAACCATGGAGAAAGAGAAGTTGTTCATGTAGTTGATGACCTCTTTATTTTAGGGCTATAAATTGAGTTAGAGTTAGGGCTCTGGTTAAACTTAGCCTTAGGGAGAGGACTAAACTAATACAATTGCTACAATTAAACACATACATAAATAAAAAGCAAAAAAAGTATAACAGCATAAAACTTTTTATAATTAAAATTTTATTTCTGATTTTATAAAAAAAAACAAACAAACAAAAAAAAACTACGGAGGTCAAAATGAAAATTAACATGTACATCAGTATTTTCCTCAAATTACATCACATGTGATTGGGTATATAGTGGTTCAATATTGGACTGATGGGAATGGTTTATGTGTTTCGCTGGCCCTTGGGATTGGTAACCAACGATATACCAATGGATGGGACAGATCTGAGGACGGCACGTGGTCCACCACTAAGGGCCCCTTTACACGCGG
Source organism: Allobates femoralis (assembly GCA_033576535.1). Taxonomy (NCBI): domain Eukaryota; kingdom Metazoa; phylum Chordata; class Amphibia; order Anura; family Aromobatidae; genus Allobates; species Allobates femoralis. The sequence goes on from JARQOC010000005.1 coordinate 539,063,235, forward strand.
CTACATTTCTAGGGTGGCTACAGGTAACTTACTGGTTGCAGTGAAATCATGGAGACAAGGTTGTATCTTGTTGCTGTGTACAAATGGAATAATCTCTCCATGATTTCACTGCAACCAGTAAGTTACCTGTAGCCACCCTAGAAATGTAGCCGTGTGTAAAGGGGCCCTAAGGGTTGAGATCAATGAGTCCACTGGTGGCATGCAGTAGATTTTATTATGTTCAAACTGATTTGTACTGTCCTTTGCCTGGTGTGTAATAAAAGAAGACATATAGAAGCAATTGTTTTTCAAAAAAATAGTTATGACACAATACCAAAATGTTAAGTAAAAGAAAACTAAAATAAAGATAGAAGCAGGATACCATTTTGGCAATTACTGACTTCTGTATGCTAACTATTATAATGTTTTTAGATGGGGACGCAACCCATTTATCAAAACTTTTAATAGTATTTAACAGAAAAACAAAATACTTTATAGATTTCAATCAAGTAGGAATTTGACTTAAAAGACCTGTATGAAAACATGAGTCCCAGAAAATACTGACATTTTTATATCACCCTAAGGCCATGTTCACAATGTGCATTTCTGATCTGTGTTTTGTGATCCATTTTTGAATCTGTCTTGGTCTCTAGGCCGGGGTGCTCAGTAGGCGGGCAGGCAGGCAGTTTGTATATCACAGTGGTGATTGCCCAGCCCCATAGCCCTGACTGGACATGTAAAAGGGCTAGTATTTAATGGGGATAAAGAGTTTATAGAGTGTGTGGTGACATCAGCTAAGGAATCTGGTCAGAGGTGACCAGCACTGCAGGTAGTAGTCACCAGGCAGTGGATGGTAGAGCAGCTAGATGGAGCACTCACCTCAGCAGGAGCGAGCCCCTGGGGTGTAGAGGAGATGGTGGAGAGGAAGATGTTGGAGGTTGTAGTAGTAGTGAAGGATGCAAGAAGACGGTCTCTGTTCTTTACCTTTTTACTTGTATAGCATTCCATCAGCAGATGAAAGGTACTGGTTCACCGGGCCTAACAATCTGATCAGTATGAGAAGAACTAAGCACCATTATGATGGATGTTATATGGCCTACCAGTTGACTTTCTCCTTAGGTTGAGGTTCTAGGTACTATTCGCTTCGCCATGTACCTCTTCCATCCTCATGGCCACTAGCAGGCAGGCAGGCAGGCAATCACAGACTCGTGGAGACCCTGGACCCACACCGGTTATCTAGTCCTATGAAATTCACTGTTCCCCTGGTAGTCCCACAGTGTGACTTCTAAGCTTGCAGTCCAACAGCCTTCAGTTTAATGCCAGGCATTAAGTCCTGGCAGTTTGAGGTGTGGGCACCTCTTCCACAGCTCCTGTCCTATACAACCTGAAGGCTGTTAGGAGGCCCACACTCATCCACCGTTCGACTATGTATAACAAGTGTCTACGTTACTCCTAATACCACCCCTTCCTACTGCTCAATACAGCTACAGCTAAGCGCTCCCTCCAACCAGTGTCTTTCACTGCCCAAAACAGGCATTTTGTGCCCAGCCCACTGATCGGAGTTTGGGAAGTTTGTGCAATACCTGAACCTCCTCAGATGTGGTATTAGTACCGATGAAGTTAACTACCACTGTGGTGACCAGACTGAAGGGGCGCCAGACATGGAAAACCAATCACTTTCTAGGATGCCAAGCAAAATCAGTGAGTTTTCAGAAATGCTGTTCTGATGCTGCGTTTTTTACTGGTCTGTTTTTGGAGCAGAAAACGCATCCAGAAAAAGAATGAGCATCAATTAGTGATCCGTTTTTCTCCTTTGTTTTCTCCCTTGAAACCATTGTTAATGGAAATAAATGCAACACAGATAAACGGACCCGAAACGGACCAAAGAAGCCATACTTTTTTCTTCAAAAATGGATTCAGTTTTGCTGCTGAAAATTCACCAAAAAGGCAAAAAAACAGGTAAAAGAATGCACAGTGTGAATAAAGCCTTAGGGTAAGTTCACACATACAGTTTTAACCTCGGTTTAGCAGCGAAAACCGCCGGCGGTTTAGCATAGGTTTTATTTAAATTTATGTAAATCCTTAGCAGCTTTAGGACTTACAAGTAACCCTATGCAATTTAGAAACCGCTGTGCACACATAGTCGGTTTATGTGAGCGGATCCGCCAGCGGTTGAGCGGTTTCCGAGCGGTTTAGCAGCATACAACATGTCAATTCTTCCGAGCGGTTTTGGATTGGTTCCATGAACAAAATCCTTCATAGAAAACCGCTGGAAAAACCGCTGGGAAAAACGACTATAAACCGCTGTGCACACGCTGTAAAAAACCGCCGGAAAACCGCCGGAAAACCGCCGGAACACAGCTGGAGACTTCAGAGCTCAGAACTGATAATTTCCAGCGGTTTTCTGACGGTTTGAACGCCACTAAACCTTCATGTGTGAACTTACCCTTAGCCTTCTTTCAATCTTAGCAACTTGAAAAATCTATGTTTTCCACCATTTTGCTTTCCTGACGTCTTTGCAGTTTATTGGGTTTGAAAGGTTTCTTGACTGATTGTGATAAGCTGCATTTATTGGATGTTTATCTTTGCTTTTGTCTATGCAGGGAGATGTCAATAACCCCCATTTCATTTTACTATTTCTATACATTACTGAAAGATAAGATAACGTCCTACAAGAGCGAAACATACAATAATTCTATGGATGAGTTTACGCATAAAGATACAAGCCATCAATTTCGATGTTTGGATGCTTGATTTTTCTTGACTTTATAGATTTTTTTCATTATCACAATCCATTTGTATTCTTGTCAAGATAACGTACAGGTTTGAGGGATTATGTTTTAATTTAACCTACAAAACCTAGGTAAAAAAGAGCAAATATGATGTAATAAATAAGTATATAGTAATAGTACAAGTAAACAACACAGGGTACTTTTGATCAAAAGAGTGTAAAAGCCAAGACAAGCTGTCTAATCAGGATGGACCCTATCTACATGTCTGTAGACCTCAAATTAGACAGGGCCTTGGCCTGAGAGTTGGAAGACCTGGTGGTGGAAAACTATAGAGACTAAATTCACAGTCCAAAAAGGGCGAGCTACTACCCTATGTTTAGGTTTACAAAAAAAAAAAAAACTAAACAAAACCAAAGAAATGAGCTGGAACACGTTTTTGTATGAGCAATGGGTAGGTGCACGTTCATACTGTGGCCAATTAACAGTCAAATGCTACGAAAAAAGCAATAAGCAAATATCCTGCAGTAAGTAAATAAATTCATAGTAATAATGTGGTGCGGTTGCCACAGTGGTGTTGCCTCCTTCACCGAAGGTGATATTATGCTTGGAAGCAGGAGGAGATTCCCACGTCAGGTAACCCCCACATGCACACACAAGTCCTGATCCCTGACCAGAAGGGGGACCTCGGCACCCGAGTTGAGGGGTGATGCCTCTTCCGGCTAGGAGGAGGGGTTAGAAGGAGAGTGTGAGAGAAAGGGAGAGGAAGTAGAGATGGAGAGAGAACTCTGGGAGAGGGGAGCTGGGAAAGCTCACCCCAGAACAGCGCAGCTAAGGACACCAGAGTCCTGGGTTACACAGGGATTGCACACCCTGTGAACCGAATCTGGAGGACAGAAGATTGCAAGTTTCCTGGCTGCAAGCAAGGGCCCGACAGCATAACAGTTTACCGAGAGCCCAGATCTGCAACAAGACAGCAGTACCCATACAGGTTCACACTGTCTGCTAGTTGGGAGCGAAGGCAAAAAGGAAATAAAAGAGCCGCAGAATAGCTCACAGGCAGTTGGGACCCAAAACTGGGAAGCACAGCAGGCAGGCCTCCAAACCCACCTGGCGAGGTGGGCTCTGACTGCTTTCAGTCATATCATCCCATACCTCCCCCCACGACAGTCCCAAGACACAGTTCAAAGTGTGGTGACTTGGTGTGTTTGTGTTCCCGCTGAGTCACCAGCAAACGTGACTTGAGGATGCTGACTTTGTGTCTTCCTGGCCCCGCTGAGCCACCAGCAAACATGACTAGGTGTCTTCATGGCCCCGCTGAGCCACCAGCAAATGTGTTTGGGTGCGACGACTTGGCATTTTCGTGGCCCCACCAAAGCCATCAGCCAGATGCTTGAGAGCACTGACTTGCTGTGAGGTTGCCCGTAGCTACCAAGATACACATGTGCACATACTCCGCTACCGTTAGCAACCAGGCTGCACTTCCCCACCGGGTCGCAATGCTCGCATTCTCCATCATATGTGAGGTAGCGCATGCCCTGGGCACACAGAGGACTCGCTTGGCAACGGAATATGACACAAACTCCCAACTCCCCTCCTGTACGTCTTGATTGTCCAAACATATTGGACTTGTTCTCTTCTGCCCTTTCCATATGTAAAGCGCTGTGGAGTCTGATGGTGCTATATAAATAAATAATAATAGTAATAATTTATCTCATCTGTCAATCTATCTGCCTATCTATCCCATTATCTATTTGTCTATTCATCTATCCATCAATTCATCTATCCATCCTCTATCTTTCTGTCTATCTATCCATTAGGGATGTGCGAGTCTACTCGCTAGGACTTGTTACTCGGCGAGTAGTAAGGGACTCGCAGGACTCGGTACTCAGCGAGTTTCCCAGCGATTACTCGCACAGTAATGAGTCCAATGCAAGTCAATGGCAATCCTAGTTTTGTCAGAGTTTACTTTTTCTCACTCGCTAGACTCGCTATATCACATCGCTATGTAGCTTGAATCTCCCCAAATCGTTTAAACAATCGCACCGCTTCACGGATACCCGCTGTCAGCAGCGAGTCTGAGCGAGTCTACGAATCCGAGTCCTGTATACTGTATTCGGGACTCGCGAATACAGAATCTGTTATGTTCCGACAAAGCTTCCGAGACAGCCTAGCGTGTTAGGTCAGAAAACTTGTGAAGATGGACAAGCATGTTAGCCAATCATATTCAGTAATGCCACAGCCATGTTGGTTGTGCCAGGACTATGATTGGCTTCTGTCCATCGTGATGCCTATGTCATGTATGAGAGGCGAGGCTGTATATAAGCCTTGCCACCGCCATTACCTCCACATTCCTGTGACGATCTGAGCTAGTGCAGGGTGAGGTAGATGCTGGAGCAGATCATAGGGAGTGTCAGTCAGTGTAGGGAAACTTCAAGATTCCTTATATTTAACCCAAACAGCTCTTCTGAGAGCTACCAGGAGGACAGAAGAGTACTGTGTAGAGGACTGTAGGCAGGCAGGCAGGGAGGAGCAGCCTTACAGTGCACACTGGACCGACCTCATAGCTTAGCTTACTCACTCAGCTGTCCTAATAGCTGAAGTCAGAGGCTTAGCTGAGGTACTATTTCTTATTTTTTTGCACCTGATAGATTTTGGGTCATAATAACCCCTTCAGCTTTATTTTCTCTGTGGCAGACCAGTGCGTTGCTGCTCTCCTACCTGCAAATAGCACGTACTCTACCTGCTTGTGCGACTACTTGTGCGCACTTAATAATTTTTGCAGGGACTAGTGTGCTGCTTCACTACCAAGTGTTAGCACACACTTAACCCGCCAAAACGGCAATGCGAGCGCTTTCCGAGACACATCTGCAATTTGTAAATCGCACATTACTCGCTATTACTCGCTTCCCCATTCATTAACATTGGACTCGCTAGACTCTCAACGAGTAGCGAGTCCCGGGCTCGGACTCGCTAGAGTCAAGCGATTCCGAGTAATTTAGGACTCGCCCATCACTACTATCCATCCATCCTTCCATCCTCTATGCCTGTCAGTCTATCTACCCATCCAACAGTTCATTTATCCATTCTCTCTATGTCTGTCTATATCTATCTATCTATCTATCTATCTATCTATCTAGACCATATGTATGAAAAAAGAACTGCAGCACTCTCCTTTAAGATGTTCTCAAGCCTTTATTGGCCTTCAGTCTGGGCACCTGCCTGAAGACCAATAAAGGCTTGAGGACATCTTAAAGGGGAGTGCTGCAGTTCTTTTTTCATAGATATGGTCTGTATATATAGTGGCTGATCCCCACGCAGGACTGATATAGCACCCAACAGGATTGTTAAACGCTGCTCCCAAAAATGTTTTCCTTTCTAAAAATGTTTTTCTATCTATCTATCTATCTATCTATCTATCTATCTATCTATCTATCTATCCAATAATGAAAAAAGAGAGCAGCAAGGCTGGTACAGCAGGGTGCGAAATCAATCCAGCAACACTTCTTCTGCTTTAGTGCACAGGACATAAAAAACGGATTGTCTATATCGTTTATGACCAGCACTCAGTGGTGGGAGGTCGATGGTGCTATGTAGGAAAGGATCTGGTGATCTCTATCGTAGTTATAATAGAATCCAAGCACTCATCTGGTTCAGTTTCAAGTGATTTATTGTGAAGCACACATGGATGGTCAGGTGACAGCAGCAATAACGTTTCGGCCCCCAATTAGGCCTTTCTCAACACGTCACTACTAATGATGTTATGGGAGTAAACATCAGGTATGGAGCACTGTATGGTAAGACGAGAGCCCCTTGCACCATGGAACAGTACATCTGTTGCAGGCCTATTAGACAGTGTATCTGTGCAGGCTTTGTGCTGTACCCATAGGTATGTGGAATGTTCCAGAATGCTGGAGTATCGTCTTAGTATGTTTCTGATAGCCCCTGATGTGGTAGCTCCCAGTGTGTGACCCCTGGTCTGAGGAAGTACCGTTAGTATCGTAGTCTTGGGAGAGCCAGCACCGTCTCAGCCTAGGCATGGACGGTGCTGCCTCTCCCAAGACTACGATACTAATGGTACTTCCCCAGACCAGGGGTCACACACTGGGAGCTACCACATCAGGGGCTATCAGAAACATACTAAGACGATACTCCAGCATTCTGGAACATTCCACATACCTATGTACTGTTCCATGGTGCAAGGGGCTCTCGTCTTACCATACAGTGCTCCATACCTGATGTTTACTCCCATAACATCATTAGTAGTGACGTGTTGAGAAAGGCCTAATTGGGGGCCGAAACGTTATTGCTGCTGTCACCTGACCATCCATGTGTGCTTCACAATAAATCCCTTGAAACTGAACCAGATGAGTGCTTGGATTCTATTATAACTAAAAAATGGATTGTAGCACTCCTTAAGAGAGGTTTGTAGACTCCTTTATTGGACCATCAGGATAGTAATACAATGTTTCAGCCCCAGCAAGCTTTTTTCCATCTGGAAAAAAACCTGCTGGGGCTGAAACGTCACATTACCATCCTGATGGCCCAATAAAGGAGTCTACAAACCTCTATTAAGGAGTGCTACAATCCGTTTTTTATGGTCTGTCCATCCATCTATCCATCCATCCATCCATCCACCCATATCACATTATCCCTGCAGACAGTGAACTCCAGTGGTCTGGCAAAGTCCACATATCTTCTGTTCACCTCGTCCTCTACGAGTGTCATCATGAAATAGGTCAAATTTAATAGATCTATATTTGCTAACAGACGTATATATATATGAGCCTGGCTGGAAAAAAAGATATCAAATTAAAAACAATGCTCAAACATGATGAATGGCTCCCAGACGTCAGCGTGAAAGTAAGGACAGAATAGTGAAAGTGACAATGACATTGACAGTGCCTATTTCTTATACTGAAGGACTAGCGGTGAATAAAACTCCACATCACACCTTCTTTCTTATAGCCCCTCTGATTCTTTTTTTATTGCACCCCTGTAGTGCTGCTTTAAATCTACGTCCCCTCCGCCTGTATTATACTCACCTTCCACCACCATCATGTGACTACTCCCTGACCGTCCCCCTCCTTCTTGGATTTTGCCATGGTCACGTGACAGTCTTCTAGCGAGCTATTAGTTGGGAGGCCTCGCCTATTTTCTTTGCCCATCCAATCAGAACAGTCAAAAAGTGTTGAACCAAAGTTTGAAAACGAGTGTTGTTTGGCCACCTCAGGTTCGCTGTATATCTGCTCCGCCAAGAGCATTGCTTCAGTTCACTATAGGAGTCAGTACTGGAACCAGAGACACGTTCCAGGAGACAAGGGTGAGGGCAGCGTGTGCTTTGTGCCTGGCACCAAAAATGCCCCTCATGTATGGAACAATGTAAGGAATGTCCTGTCCTGCCCTTAATAGATATTGTAATCATTGTATTTTCCTGCAGCCCCCAGTGTAGAGCTTGTAACGTGTCCTGTAGTGGAGCATGGCAGCGCCATCAGGGGGCACTATACACAGTACTGTGGAGTAGAGTCTGTGCCTATTTTGGTGGAGTCAGAGGTTTGGCTTACCAACTGTGCACCATGACTGTGGAGTTGGAGTCTGTGTCTATTTTGGTGGAGTCAGAGGTTTGGCTTACCAACTGTGCACCATGACTGTGGAGTTGGAGTCTGTGTTGGTGTCCATGTTGGTGGAGTTGCATCAAATGAATTGGAAAAGGGAAAAATTGCAGTAAAAATGCAAAAATCAGAAGATTAATATTAATAATTAACAATCTAGGGCATCTGTTGAATGTCCATCATTTGTAAATTGGTGTGGCTTGGGCATGGTTAGGGGAGTGGCTAAAATGTGCATGGTGCGCAGCATGCGCCCCTTCTTTCATCCCTCCTTCTGTTCTTCTAAAGTTGGGAGGTATGCTAACATGTCTTAGTTTCCATGATTTGTGGCACACAGAGGTACGGCAATGCAGGCTGTTGGCACCGCACTGTAAAACTGTCCACAAATTACCCTTTTTGGCCACGCACACGAGCCTTTATATATAAGAACCAATACTGTAAGCTTTTGCTTCTATTTTCCCAGAAACGATCCTATCTTGTGACTTCAATGTGGACACTTGTACATGGACCTCAAAACCATCACTTGGGCAGATCCCCTGGAGACACACGAGAGACGAGAACGTGCCAGATTTGATGTCTATGCAAAACAACAGAGGTAATTATAAGAGTAATAAAACATGAATAAAACATCTGCAGAAATACATCATTTGCAAAGGGACAATCAGGACACCAGAAAATGATTGTTTTTTTAAGTTGAGGAATATGGTGGATGTGTCACTTCCTACAATTTGCCAGGTAAAATAATGCATTTTTGAACGTAGAATTAATTGCCTAATAGGAACATGCAAAAATATCTAATTCTATTTGCATAACACCTGCAGCCGCTCTGGTCGCAGGAGAGAAACTTACTGCCGAGAAGTCTACTAAATTTTATTGTAATTTTCCCTTCCACGTATTCTATTATGTTTCATTTACTTTATGTGTGTGGTGATGGTTTATGTGTACTGTAGGGGGAACGCAGAGCGGAATTAAGTCTGTGCAATGTTTTTGCAATTAGAATTTGCAGTTTACTAACAGTAAAATACATCGACTCCAAGATTTGTTCAGTTCTAAGCAGCCATAAGTCACGTTTATGTCTCACTGATGTAAACCCATGTAGAGCTTTGATAGGATTTACACCCAGCTTTCCCTGCACATATCACCTCATCAAGGGTGGGCATATCATTGGTGCAACCTGTGCAGCCTCGCAAGAGGTAAGGGGGCCACTACCACCTCCAAAGCAGGTGGAATTGTACTTTGTGATGAGTTATTGGACTTAAAAGGATCCCAAGTACTGTTCTTGCTCAGGGGCTCTTTTTTCTCTGTATCCGCCAGCGCATCTCATATCTCGGCAGGAGAAAATTAAAGAGAAGTCACCCCATACAAAGGCGTCTAATTTTAGGGCTAGTGTCTGGGAGGAAAAAGATCAAGGAACTGAAATGCGCAATACCCCTTTTCCCTACTGAATACCTCTCTAGCCTTGTCGATGCCACTTTAACACTCCCCGAATGTCCTTTTGGATGATACTGAGTCCTCTCGTAATCGGCACTTGTTTCCAGAAAGTTGTAGAAAGCTTGGAGGCATCTAGAAGACTTGTCAACTCCTCTAGGACTCAAGAAGGTCTTATTTTTCTTGGAGCCTCTTGGACATTTTAGGAGAGTAAGGCTAGAGTCACACTTAAAAGGCACAATCCAGTAACCGCATCCATTACCGGATGCGGTTTTACTGTGTGCCTTCATACTATCATTTGATAGTAAAATTGCAACCCTCATACAGGATCTGGATGCATTAATGCATCCAGTTTTGGAATGTGGGTTTTTGAAATTATAAAAACCGCATCCGGATCCGGTACCGCAAGGTACAGTTATGTACCTTGCAGAACCTGATTTGGTTCCCATAGACTCCCATTATAAGAAAAACGGATCCGGTTTTGGAACCGGCGTGATAGACGCAGCCTGCATGATTTTTTCCGCAGGCTCCAAAACCGAATCCAGTAACTGGATTGCAAATAGTGCAATCCGGTTTTTCTATTGCAGCTCAAAAACGGCTCAGGATCTGCAAATAAAACCACAGGTGTGACCCTAGCCTTAGCCAGTATGCACATAGGCACATGCTTCAGAGATTCCACCTGCTCTTCCCTCTTCCTTTTAGGCCAAAGGAAAATTTTTATAATGTTCCCTACTTTCCTAGAACTTTATTTCCCAGAATTCTTCAAAAAAATGTGTTTTGCCTTCCTCTGGAACAACATGTCAGGCTATGGATTGAACTAGATGGACTAAAAGTCTTCCTTCAACCTTAAAAACTATGAAACTATGAAATTAATAATCTTGACCCTGTTGACCTACATTAAATGGTGGACTGTTTCCTGCTGTCATCTTCATCATGATCATCCTTCTGACAGAGTACCTCCATTATTCACAGGCTGATGCCTGGAGAAAATAAAAAGGTTTTTAGGGTTCACCATCCAGAAGCCATAATATTTCTAACACATGAGGTCTTTCTGCTCATGTATATTTTGAACAACCTATATTTTTTGTAACACTTTAATTAATATGAATAAAGTTATCCTATAGTGATGTTTTCAGGTTTTAGACTTCTAATATAAAAAAATTTCAGACATGAATTTGTCAAAATCTTTTACTAAAAGTCAGATTTTCATTTTTTATGATGACTTGTCATTTAAAGTGAACCTGTCCGCTCCCCAGGGCTTATTAAACTAAAAGTGTCACCTTCATCAGTGCCTATGCTGCATTCAGTAAAGGTGACTATATTCCCTCTACCTCATCCCCCGTACACCTAAATGAATACTTTATTGATTCCTGCCCTGTATGTAAATGATTACTTACATAGTCCAATGGGTCTTCTCACTGTATCCGGACCTCACTCCTCTTCAGTCTTCCCCACCTCTTGTTTCTTTTGAGCACCTGCTCTTCACTCCTCTGGGCATCTCCTCTTCTATGTACTTAGTGCCTCCTCTTCAGAACTCTTTGTTTACACAGGCACCTTGAATGATGAGCTGACAGCTTTGTCGGTAAGCAGTGATGTCACCCGTGGACGGCATATCAGTTACTATGGCAATGCACCTGAGGTTATCTCAGTTACTGGCAAGTTACTATCCCCGCAGCTCATTCATTCAGTATTATGACACCGTGGGGCTAACGTTCAGGTAACTGAGCTCACCCCAGGACAATGCTGTCCAAGGGTGATGTCACCGCTTATGGCACAGCACAGAATGACATCAGAGCACAGCCGTGAGAGAAACGCTCACTTTACAGCTTTGCTCCAGGTGTTGGGAGATGCTAGGGTTATTGAGTTCATTCTCATGCATGAAGTCAGATAACCTTTGCCAGGGCACTCGAAGCACAGCCTTAAAGTGAGTGTCTCTCTCGCTTATGGCTGTGCTCTGATGTCATTCTGTGTCTGATCTCTTTGCCAGCAGATGGTGTTTGTCTGATGGCAGAGAGATGTAGCAGAGCTGAAGAAGAAAAGAAGACCTTGATTATATCGTTTTATTTCTTTTTCTTAGTAAAGATGGAGTCTCTAAATGTGTTTTGTGTTTTATTTGTAATAAAAAAATTTCTCTATGCTGTGATTTTTTTTTTAACGTTTAATTCAAATTCATGGTGGCCATGTTTAATTTGGCGTGACACTATGAATTTCAGGCTTAATACCAAGCTAACAATACAACGTTGGTATTAGCCCCATCATTATCGAGCATGCCACCCCCCACCAGGGCTGCTGGAAGAACCAGGTAAAGTGCCTGGAAATGGTGCTACAATGAATGAGCCATTTGCAGAGGTGGCTGCGGGCTGCGGTTTTCAGCTTGGGGAGCCCTGAACGCTTGGGCATTACCATGCTGAGGGTCCCAGTTGCCAACTGCCTAGTTTTACCTGGCTGGCGATCAAAATATGACAGGAGCCCAAGCATTTTTTTTTATTATTTATTTAAATAATTAAAAAAATATATTCCCTGTAATTTGATAGCCAGCTAAGGTAAAACCCGGCAGCTGGGGGTGGCAGCCCATAGCTGTCCACTTTATCTGAGCTGAGAATTAAAAATACCGTGGAGCACTACATCATTTTGTTTTATTATTTATTTGTTTTTACACTACTATATGTGATGGACCCAACAGCCAATCACAGACACTGTCACACAGAATGGGCACTGAGTCTTGCTGTTCGAGTAATCTGCAATCAGCCCATACATTCTAGTATGGTAGAATGTATGGGCTGGTTCCAGCAGCTAATCACAGGTGCTCATTCTCTGTCACACAGCCTGTGAGCTTTGATAACCCCAGCATCGCCCTGCACCCGGAGCACAGCCGTAAAATGAGCACTACTCTCACTTATGGCTGTGCTCCGATGTCATTTTGCGCTGTGCTGTACGTGGTGATGTCACCCTTGGATGGCATTGAAGTTACTATGGCAACAATGCCACGGGGTGAAATTAGTTACCCGGACATTAGCTCTGCGGTCCCATAACACTGAATGAATGAGCCATGGGGATAGCGGTAATTGAGCTCACCCTAGGTGCATTGCCATAGTAACCACAACGCCATCCTGCTGACATCCCTTTAAGGAGGACCTGTCACCCCCCTGGTGCTTTCAAAAGTGACAGCACCACTGAATGCAGTGTGTATACTGCATTCAGGGAAGCTGTGTACTAAAGCTGTAGCCCCCCGATACGTCCAAAAAAACACTTTGCAAACTTTACAGTTAAGAGGTCACGGGAGTTGGGTCTGATTAAGAGGTCCTCACTGCTGGCACAATCCTCCCTGCCTCCTCCTTGTGTGTTCTGCCCCCTCTATGTGTCTGCTGCCTCCTCCTCTTGTTCTGGGTCTGCCCTCCTCTTCTGCTCCTGCTCCTTGTGACATCAGCGACAGACACATAGAGGGGGATTTTTCAAAGACAGTCCTTCCAATTGGACTGCAAAAGTGATGGTGCTTACCAAAACCACAACCAAGAGTGGCCATTTTTTAGATGTTCCAGGGGGTAGTATGGGCATCCCTGGCAGGTCCATGAGGCAGGTCTAAAGTACTTTCATTTTGAATTTTGAATGATGGTGTTGATATTTCTTACTTACTATGGTGGGAAAATACCTTAATTTTCTTTAATTTGCCAAGAAGTGGACAGTGAACAATGAACATGGAATAGTCTTGCCTAGTCATCATATTAAATATCTAGATTAATATTTTTGCCTCCTGCTGACTCAAAATGCATGAAAATTGAAATAATAATTCCCTTTACATTGAAGAAAAGACACCAGCCACTGATTACCCTACTGCTTGTCTTTGGAGTGTGTTGATGTTCTCTAGTACTCCATCGTATCTAGGGATGGGCGAATCTACTCGCTAGGACTCGTTACTCGGCGAGTAGTAAGGGACTCGCAGGACTCGGTACTCTGCGAGTTTCCCAGTGATTACTCGCACGAGTCCAATGCAAATCAATATCAATCCTAGTTTTGTCAGAAACGCTGACAAAACTAGGATTGCCATTGTTTGCATTAGACTCGCGAGTAATCACTGGCTACTGTGCCAGTGATAGCAGGGAAACTCGCAGATAACTGCTGTTTCTTTGCGAGCCGAGTCCAGCTGTCTTCTCTGTGCAGCTCCAGGGTCCTAGAGCCCGCCTGCTGCCTGATGTAGCAGTGCTGAGATTGTTCTCAGTCTGCTCATTCCCTGTGTACAGACATGAATGTCTGTGCACAGAGATAATGTAGCAGTGCTGAGATTGTTCTCAGTCTGCTCATTCCCTGTGTACAGACATGAATGTCTGTGCACAGAGATGATGTAGCAGAGCTGAGATTCTTCTCAGTCTGCTCATTCCCTGTGTACAGACATGAATGTCTGTGCACAGAGATGATGTAGCAGAGCTGAGATTGTTCTCAGTCTGCTTATTCCCTGTGCATAGACATCTATATTTATGCACAGGGGATGTAGCAGAGAGGACATCGCGTTTTGGACTGCGTCGGACGGAAGAGGATTTTTTTAATTAAAGATGGAGTCCCTAATGGCTTTTTTTTTTATTTCTAATAAAAATTTTTCCTTGTGTTGTGTTTTTTTTAACACAATTTAATAGAAATTCATGGCGGTCATGTCTAATATTGGCGTGACCGCCATAAATTTCGGGCTTAGGGCCAGCTGATAATACAAAGCTGGCCCTAACCTCTTTATTACCCAGCGTTCCACCGCTACCAGGGCCGCTGGAAGAGCGGGGTTCAGCGCCAGAGGATGGCGCTTCAATGAACGCGCCATCTTCTGGGGCGGCTGCGGGCTGCAATTTGCAGCGGGGGGTGCCCAGAAAGCTTGGGCATCCCTGCGCTGCGGATTCCAGCCCCCAGCTGCTTAGCTGTACCTGGCTAGACATAGAAATTGCGCGGAGCCCCACGCATTTTTTTTTAATTATTTCATGAATTTCAGAGTCTCAGAGTCAGAATCTCAGAATTTCATGAAATAATTAAAAAAAAATGCGTGGGGCTCCGCGCAATTTCTATGTCTAGCCAGGTACAGCTAAGCAGCTGGGGGCTGGAATCCGCAGCGCAGGGATGCCCAAGCTTTCTGGGCACCCCCCGCTGCAAATTGCAGCCCGCAGCCGCCCCAGAAGATGGCGCGTTCATTGAAGCGCCATCCTCTGGCGCTGAACCCCGCTCTTCCAGCGGCCCTGGTAGCGATGGCACGCTGGGTAATAAAGAGGTTAGGGCCAGCTTTGTATTATCAGCTGGCTCTAAGCCCGAAATTTATGGCGGTCACGCCAATATTAGACATGACCGCCATGAATTTCTATTAAATTGTTTTAAAAAAAACACAACACAAGGAAAATTTTTTATTAGAAATAAAAAAAAAAGCCATTAGGGACTCCATCTTTAATTAAAAAAATCCTCTTCCGTCCGACGCAGTCCAAAACGCGATGTCCTTTCTGCTACATCCCCTGTGCATAAATATAGATGTGTATGCACAGGGAATAAGCAGACTGAGAACAATCTCAGCTCTGCTACATCATCTCTGTGCACAGACATTCATGTCTGTACACAGGGAATGAGCAGACTGAGAACAATCTCAGCACTGCTACATCAGGCAGCAGGCGGGCTCTAGGACCCTGGAGCTGCACAGAGAAGACAGGACTCTTCTCTTATCTGTGCGAGTTTCCCAGCCAGCGATTACAGTCCAATGCAAATAAATGACAAAACTAGGATTGCTTCAGGCTGAAGCTTCCGAGACACATCTGTGATTTGTAAATCGCACACTACTCGCTATTACTCGCTTCCCCATTCATTAACATTGGACTCGCTAGACTCGCAACGAGTAGCGAGTCCTGTGCTCGGACTCGCTAGAGTCAAGCGATTCCGAGTAATTTAGGATTCGCCCATCACTAAGTATCGCTCAACACTAGCAGCTGATCACTAGCCTCTGTGTTGTTGTTGAGTGACAGCAATCAACATATGACTGGGTAATGTTATTGCACAAGCTCAACAACAGGACATGATGGACGGTTGATATTTGGCAAATGGTCAGCTCTAAATGTTTAATCATATGGCTGCAGATAAATATTGTCTATGGTCAAAAGAAACCTCTCTGTACAACCTATTAAGTTCTTTCACATCAAACTCCCCCAGCCATGTCTTTATGGACCTCACTTTGTGCACAGGGCATTGTCAGGGGGAACAGAAAAGGGCCTTCCCCAAACTGTTCACACAAAGCTGGAGACTACAATTGTTCCAAATGACTTGGCATATTGAAACATGAAGGTTTTCATTCAATTGATCTAAGAGGTGTATATGGACCCCTGAAAAACAATCTCATAGCATTATCCTTCCTCCATTAAACTTTACATTTGTCACAATGTAGTCAGGCAGGTAATGTTCTCCTGACATTCACCAAACCTAAACTCATCCATTAGATCCCAGGTAGGTAAGTGTGATCCATCACTGAACACAACATGTTTCCTCCAGAGTCCAGAGTATACCATTCTATCTGATGCCTGGCATTGTCATGTCACACACCTTAGGAATCATATAGTGATGTGTTGCCATTGTATTGTTTTCACTATGTTGCAATGTAATAGGTTTGCATTGTTTAGACTTGTGTCTCCTCTCTCCCTGTAGCTGCTCTGATGTCAGTAACCCCTCTCTCTTCTTCCCTATTTTATGTGGTCAGCCATCTTATTAGAAGCATCTCCTCGCAATTCTGATAGAATCATCTTTTTAACTTCTGTACTGTGCATAAACTCAGTTGAAAATAAACTACTTCTTCTGGAGTCTTCATACATGCCTCTGCAGCCGAGTTCCAACTATCTAACAACATTTCTACGTGTGAGGCAATTGTTCATTTGGGCATAAGGAGCAATGGTATCTCAAGCACCAAATACAAGCAGTTGTAGTTGTAGTTGTGAAAGGAGAATAGGCATTGTGCTTGGTGATGTACGGCTGCATGCAGCTGCTCGGCCATGAAGCGACCGGTGGGCACGGTGTTTGTGCTGATGTTACCAGAGGAGCTCTGGACTCTGGAGTTGTGGGGTCAGCAGAGTCTTGGTGACTTTTCTGCCCTCTACTCCTCAGCACTCGGTTCTCTGCTCTGTAACGTTATATGGTTTCCACTTCGTGACTGAGTTGCTGAGGTTCCTTCCATGTTTCAATAATATCACTCACAGGTGGAAGATTGAAGAGTGAAAAAATATCATAAACTGCCATAACTATAAAATATAATAGGTTTAATTTAGTTATATTTATTGCATATAAAATTATAGGTTTTCAAAGTGAATATTTTATTTATTCACTAAAAGTTGGAGCGAGTTGGCACTGTCATATCCCATAGAAGTCAAGGGTTTCTCCATAACTTCATAACTGATTGCTATAAATAGTTTCCGCTGGGCTGTGGTTAATCTGCCCCTTCTACCTCGGATACTTCAAGATGCACTATTGATTACCATTGTGACAAGACGGGTCACAAAGCTTCATTCTAAATAATGGACTTTGTCTCAGCAGTCATTTTATTCAGCATTTCATCCTAGGATGCAGTTTTTTTGCTGCGTTATCAGCTAAAGGTTATTTCTATTAGCATAGTATGTAATTTCACATTACTGTTGGGACTTGCGCACCAGAGAAAAAGAAGTATAATCTCCCCATAAATGTCAAAATTCAGAAAGAAAAGGCTGAAGATTGATCTTTGACATTTCTAGGACTGGAATCATTGCATTAAGCAGAACACAAAGGTCTGGCTACGGAGATTGGGAGTTTGTTTTCTTTGGCATCTCTCATGATAATGTCTTACAGAGTAAAATCTCCTTATCCCAAAAGATAATGCAGAATTGTTACTTAAGTTCTGTAAAGCAAATAATTAAATATTTACATAGCTTTTTGTCTTTTTTTATCACTATGTTGTTACTTTCTAACAGGGGTGTGGAGAAAAATATGTATTCGTAGGGGAATGTATGCAAGCAGCTGTTAGGCATAACCTGTACTTATCCTGATTACAGGAACTGAAAACCAAGGGGGTCTCAATGAGAACACAAAGGTTGAAATTTCACACAACTCTGCAAACTTCAAAAGGATGGAGCAAATGGTCATTGGTGGAAGGGTCGCACATTCTCTATTTGCTATAGGAAAGGGGGTACCTGTAAAACACATGGCATTTAATATGCCATGTATTAATTGCTAAATTAGCCATGGTCCAATCACAGATCTGGGATTAGGATATAAAAATTAAAGGTTGTCCTGGAAATCTGGGCCAAAGCTAAAACATATAAACAGCTAAGCAGACAAAGAAATGTTCATTCACAGATGGGGGTCAGTTGAAAGTGCTGCTGTGATCCATATATCATCTCTTCTTCCCAAAAAGAGTGCAGAAGATAACATTAGACTTGAATTGCTTAGGTATTTGTTTGTTTCTCTCATTTTATAGCAGTTTTGCATATTTATGTGTCCTTTTTATTATTATCTTTTATATTTTGTTATATAATAAGCACTGTAACTTTTATATTAAAGCTTAAAACTTTACTAAGCTTGATCCTTGTATGCTCAAAAGAATCCAGAGCTTTTCGGAGAGTGTGTGACCCTGTTGATTGTCAGACAGTAGTATATTTCAGGGACTCATCATTTCATGTGTTTGATGAGTGCTGGCAGTGTGTTGTGTAGCTGGGGTGTGTGGACTATGTCGGGATGTGATTTATGCTCACTTTACAGCCTAAAACAGAGGTTGAGTGTTAGATTGAGTGAGAAGAGATAAATTAAGCCTTGCAAGCACGCCCCAAGTCATATGCTGAAAAGTGGGTACGTGACAAATTTGGGCACAAAATTTTCATTAGTGATCCAACTTTACTACTGGGTGCTGAGTTGGGATAAAAGCTCCTTTGAGGATGGAGCACCCTTTATGGATTCCGAAAATTGAAACATTTGTAAGGTGCAAATTGACTTTTTAGAGAGAAAGAAGACTTGAACTCTAGCACCACTTAAAGTGTAACCGCCATTTAATTTAATGTTTCTAATAATAATGTAGAGCAAGAGACGTTAATAAACTTTCAAATAGACTTTATAAGAGAATTTTGAAAGAAAACCTTTCAAAAACCTTCTAGATGTCCCCCTTATGCTGTTTTAAAACTACAGATGGGTACAGGAGGTCAGTATGTATTCAGTTTACCTCACACACAGAGTTGGTCAGGCAGTCAGCTCACAGCTCCTGTGATATTTATCTCCTGCATTCAGATCATGTTGCTCCGTGCTGCCCCTACACAGCCCCTCACTGATAAGTAACACCTCCTCACATGGAGCAGAGTCATCAGAAGGCAGGAGACAAGATCTCACAGCAGCTGTGCTGACAGACTGAGCTCCCTGTGCCCAACATAATGTGATACATTGATCAGCTGTTGGAACAGACTGTATGCCGTGCCCCCTCTCTTATGTGGCTATATTCAGTATGAAGACGGATTTCACAGAGAATGAGCTTCACACACAGTGTAGTGGGGACACCTTGTGGAAGGTATATGAATTGTTTTCATTCAGTTTTTATTAAGTATATGTAAAAGTTTATTAGAATCTCTTGCTCTACATTATTATTAAATAAAAATTTAAACAGCGGTTGCGCTTTAATGGAAGCAGCAATCCTAAAAGTCAATATTGACCCTTCAACAAGCCTTGCCATATTACTTACGATAAAAGCCAAACCAGAATCTTAAATTGCAATCACGTTGTTTTGGGGTGTTTCTCATCAAAGCATTTAATCTGAATTGGCTATATGTGAGGCTTCTAACTGGGGTCTAAAGAGTAATGTTTTTCCTTATGGAGAATGACATGCCTTTGTAAGGATACTTACAGTTGTGCTCAAAAGTTTACATACCCCGGCATATTTTTTTTCATTCTTGGTATTTTTCAGGGAATATGAATGATAACACAAAAACTTTTTTTTCATTCATGGTTAATGGTTGGGTGAAGCCAGTTATTGTCAAACTACTGTGTTTTCTCTTTTAAATCATAATGACAACCAATAACATCCAAATGACCCTAATCAAAAGTTCACATCCCCCAGTTCTTAATAGTGTTTTGCCCCCTCTAACATCAGTGACAGCTTGAAGTCTTTTGTGGTAGTTGTGGATGAGGCTCTTTATTTTCTCAGATGGTAAAGCTGCCCATTCTTCTTTGCAAAAAGCCTTGCTCTATACACTCATATTGAGCAAGGTTGTGCCCACTAGTCGGGTTCTGGCTGGTAACATGCATAATCATGGTACTATCCTGGCTTAAAAAACTGGTAAATTCTTGCAACACACAGTGCGTGTGCGGGGATGATTGATAAGTCTGCAATCGGTTGCCTGAAAATTGCTACAAGACAAATGTCTGCAGGACACCCCAACCTAACACCTAACACTAACACCTGACTCCTAAACCTAACCCCAAACCTGTGGGCATTTCTTTTGGGCACTTTTCTGGTTACCATCTGCATTCATATTGAGTGACTGCAGAATTATCATTTTACACCGGACAACCCCTTTAACTGCGTTTATTCTAGGCTAAAAATCATTTTTGCAACTGGTTTTCATCAACATTTTTTAATCCCTTTAGTTTTACAGACTCTTTTTTTCCCTGTATGGCCTTGTTCACACATATCAACGCGTTTTTTTAGCCCTTAGAAAAACTGATCAGTTTTTCGAAGGGTGTCAAATGGTGTCCCCTGTGGTTCTGAACATTTTTGAGAAGTTTTTGGACTTAGTCATTTTTTCATTAAAAACCCATATGCGTTAACGCAGGTGCCTATAAGTACCATGCGTTAACACGCATGCGTTTCCCATAGGGCCCCATGTTAAAAAACGCATGCATTTTTAACAAAACCCATGCGTTTTTTACAGCACCCAAAAAAACGCTGCATGCAGTGTTTTTTGGAATGGTAAAAAAAAACGCAGTGTTGTTAAAAAACGCAGCTACACTTAAGTGCACCATGTGTTTTTTTTAACAGCTAAAAAACGCAGAGAATGCCAAAAAAGCTGATATGTGTGAACAAGGCCTATCCCTGAGAGGACCTCAAAGAAAGATAAAGAAAAGAGTTATGAACTCTCTTGGTCGACCGTGAGATTCTAAGTCAATTCATTCCTGAACCAGCAATGGAAAATGGAAGACAGAAGCTATTGAAGGCAAAAAGTGCAACATTTTTAACTTGCGCAATTGCAAAAAAAGTTTTATTATTTATGCCATCCTAAATACATGCACTTAAGTAAAAAATAAAAAGAAATACATTATCCCTATGGATGAGCGAGTATACTCGCTACTATTCAGTATTCGCCGATAGTAGCGGTATTCGGGCTACTCACTACTCTTCGAGTACTTATGTGTACTCAGGAGTAGCGAGTAGTCCTAATACTTTCGCAGTGTATCTATAGATACATTGCGAAAGTAGCCTAAAAATGAATAAAAGTTAAATGTTAAAAAATAATAAAATTACACACTCACCTGTCCGACGCCTGCATCGGGACCAGCAGAGAAGACATCCGATCGCTGGACAAGGACCTGTCACTACCAGCCAATCAGATGGCCAGTAGCGATCTGGCCAATCAGATGGCGTCACATCACAATCACGTGATCGCTAGCGGCCACCTGATTGGCCAATTTGCAAAGTCCTATATGTACTGTCAGGACCTTGCAAACTGACCAATCAGGTGGCCGCTAGCGATGACGTAGTTGTGACGTGGCACCATCTCATTGGCCAAATCGCTACCGGCCATCTGATTGGCTGGTAGTGACAGGTCCTTGTCCAGCGATCGGATGTCTTCTCTGCCGGTCCCGATGCAGGCGCCGGACAGGTAAGTATGTAATTTTATTATTTTTGAACAACTTTTATTCACTTGTAGGCTACTTTCGCAGTGTATCTATAGATACACTGCGAAAGTAATCGGACTCGCCATACTCGCAACGAGTAGCGAGTAACGGTACCTACTCGTTGCGAGTATAGCGAGTACGAATATTAAGGTACTCGCTCATCCCTAATTATCCCCAAAGGTGGACGAACTCTTCAACATCACTTGCCGAAATTTTGGACTATGAACATAATCATGCAAATATACAACATTTACATCATAATATTTTCTCTCAATGTTGTGATAGTTGTTAGGCTTAGTCCGCTCTCTTCTGGTGTTTCTATCCACACGTCAGTTGCTATCCTTTCTTTAGTGACAATTCTTCTTCAGACTTGACTAAACTTTTAGTGCTTTGATAAGTAAGCCATTTTCTGACAGTGATAGATGAATTTGATTAGCATTAGAATTCCTCTATTCCTGACGGTGCATTCGTGGATGTCTGGGTGCAGGGCAAAGCGGCAAGACACAAGCTGCTCAGAATGTCATGGGAGTGTAAAGTGGAAACAAAAAAGCTGGCATAGCCTAAAGCACAAAGATTGAAAAAACCTGAAATTTACATGCAGCCTTGGGGTCTAAATATGCAACCCCATCACATCTGTGAAAACCGCTACACCTTTGGGACAAAAGAGGGTTGACATGTGGCTCCTGAGAACTGCTGGGGAAATATGAAGTTAATATGACTCCAGGGTAATATTGAGAAATGTGACATCGTTGTCTCTATACCTCTGTGAATGTAAATTTAACCACGCGCTGAAAAACAGCCCTTTCCATAGTAACAGAAAGAGGAGAGTGATGAGAGCAATATGTAGAAAGGACCGTAATGAAGAATGTATTAAGTCATTTTGACTGTCACATACACAATTCTCAGCAGTCAGCATGTGACATGGGCTGCACCTGAAAGGGTTAATTTATCTCCATGCACTCAACCTCTGTTATAGGCTAAAAAGTAAGAATAAATCACACCTGACACAGTCCACACCCCCCAGTCACACAACACGGTGCCACCACTCATCAAACACACAGGGTGATGAGTCCCCAAAATATACTATTGTCTGACAAATCACAGGTTAACATACTCTCTGTAAGGCTATGGGTTGTTTAAAGCATGCAAGGATCAAACATATTCAAGTTTTAAACTTTAATATAAAAAAAACATTGCTTACGATAAATAGGCATAAAGATGAACATAAAACAGACACAAAAATATACCAAGCAGTTATAAAATAAAAAGAGAAAAAATAACAGAAACACTTAAACTTTCCAGTCTAAAGAAGTCTTTTAATTCCTTGAGGTAAGGGCACATGAAATATGGATCAATTGTCTGACCTCCACATGTGAACACAACTAAAATGTGGGTTTTACCTTTTAATAACACCAGTCAGCTCCCCTCCAGTGAGACATGACAGGATTGGTCACGGGATATGGATTCAGTTTCCTGGGGCCACAGGCAGGAGATACTACTGTTATCTTTTCTAACATGATTTTACTTGTTCATAGATAGGAAACATGACGTGGCTAGTATTATCTAGTTGGCAGATGTTAAATTGAAGTTTATGCTCTCACCACACAATTATGAGAAAAAATTAATGTTCTTTTCTCCCATCGCCTTCCACGACAGCATTGGAGGATGTCGTCCATGCCCTATTGGGGGACAGGAACACAGAGAGGTTAAAAGCCCCTCCCCTTCCTCCGCACTCCAGTGTCTTCCTGTCCCCCTTGGGGCATGGAGAGGTTCCAGTGCTGTCAGGCCGGCAGAGGCAGCATTGGGGTGTACTTACAGCCGGGCCAGGGATGGACGTCGGGGGCGGCCTCCTCCTCCTTCTCGGGGCTCCCGTGGTGGGACCATCCGGCCTTCCTGCGTCCTACGGGGCAAAGCAGGCCGTGTATTGCAACACCGGAGGCCTGTTCAGCTCTCCGGCGTCTCCCTCCTCCAGCTGCGGTCCCTGGGGCATGCATCAGAGGTGCCGCAGAGGCACTTCCGGTTTCGGGGATGGCACTTCCGGTTCCGGGATGGCACTTCCGGTTTCGGGCGGTGGCTCCTGTAAGGGCTGTGGCAGACTGGGCGCGGCTCCAGGGAACCCAGCAGGACTTTCGCGCGCTACTGCCCGCGGCCGGTGACCAGGAGGAGGGAGGGAACAGGTGTTCCTCGTTGGGGGCACGGTACTTCTGGATAAGTACCCGCCGGAAGCTACACCCAGGTAAGGCTGATCCCTAAAACATGGAAGGTGATAGGCTTCCACCTCTGCTTCTGCAGAGCCCAGCGTTCCCCCAGCTCATGTAAGTGTTTCTGGGGGTGGTCACAAGGGGTAGAGTTATTTAAGCCCTGCACTCACACTGGGACCCCCTTCTCTTCCCTTTTTGTCTATAGGGAGACGAGGGCCGTCTGTGAAAGGGAGCAATAATGTGGCTGCAGCACAAAATGTCCCTCTTCCTACAACAAGGTGTCGGCCATGACTGACAGGGTTGTCAGGATGGACTCCCCATCCTTGCTTGAGGAGCTCCAATCCATTAGGGAAGAGGTGCAGGCTTCTATCTCGGCACTGCGGGGTTTTGCTGCAGCTTCCGGGCCTTCCCCTTCGTAAGAGAGGAAGCTCCAGGATTGTGACTCTGTGGATCTCATGGAGGCTGGCCAGAGCTCAGCGTTAGAGGACGGCGAGGATATTGCCGCTGTTGCCTCTGTCCAGACACGAGAATCTGGACACTACTATTTTTCCACAGAGTCCATGGGTGCATTGGTGGGCACTGTCCATTGTGTCATGGGAGTAGAGGTGGTGGAATCCCCTTCTTCTGTGCAGGACTACATGTTCAGAGGCCTGAAGGCTAAGCGGCTCACCCCATCCGAGTGGATTGGAGGGTGATGACTTTGTCTGGGAGGTCCCGAAGGTGGACATCCAGGTGGCCAGGGTAGCAATCAGCTGCTATTGTAAACCCATTGTGCATGCCCTTGACACACTGTTGAGGCTAAGCAGCAGGAGCCTCAGTCACGGGCTGGATGAGAGACCTCATGAGAGACCCAATGGGAATCTCTATGGAAGTCTCTATAAAGTCAATGGGACTTCTAACATGAAGGTCTATGGCAGTATTCCATTTGGGAAGCTTAGCATATAAGACCACGTTGCCTTTTGAATATTCCTCCCGGTTGAAGGACCCCCTCGTTCGTAAAATGGAGAGTTTCCTCAAAAGATCCTGGGAGGCGGCAGCTATGTCTTTAACGGTGTACATTTCCTCTACATGTGAGCAGGTCTCTCTTTAAGTGGCTCACCCAGCTGGGAGAATTCATCCTGCAGGGTACTCCCAGGAAGGAGCTTTGGACTCCATTCCACTTCTGAGACGTACTACGGGCTTCCTGGCCGATGCCTCTGCTGAGTCGTTCCGTGTTGGCGCCAGGTGCGCAGTGTTGGCTAACACAGCTCGCAGG
Organism: Allobates femoralis; assembly: GCA_033576535.1. Taxonomy (NCBI): domain Eukaryota; kingdom Metazoa; phylum Chordata; class Amphibia; order Anura; family Aromobatidae; genus Allobates; species Allobates femoralis. Next base: position 539,088,280 of record JARQOC010000005.1, read on the forward strand.
GCAGTGTGGCTTACAATGTGGAATGAGGAGTTCACGTCTAAGCTCCAGCTGTGTGGCCTCCCCTTGCAAAGGGCATTGGATGACATCCTGGAAAAGGTGTCTCCCGGAACAGGAGCCCTTTCGGAGGCAGTCCTTTTGGCCTGAGCGCAGCCAACCCTCCCAGTCTAAAGGGAAGGGTAAGTCTGGTCACTGGGCATTCCAGTATGGGAACAAGACCCGTAATATCTTGCTCCCCCAGCAGCGGCATCACCAGCCGCTCCTAAACAAGGTCGCCTTCCCCATTGCGGGGCGGCTCCTGCGGTTTCTGCCACAGTGGCAAGCGATCTCCTTGTGCCCTTGGATCCTCTCGACCATTTGGGAGGGTCTACGCTTGGAATTCGAGAGCCAGCCCCTCCGTGTCTTCGAGTCCTCTCCCTTCCTCAGGGGGACTCTCGCACGGGTTTTCTTGTCGGGTCTGCGACACATGTTGGATTCGGGTGTGGGGTCCCCGGTTCCTCCTGGAGAGGAGGGCCAGGGGCGCTACTCCAGGTTGTTGTGGACCTCCAGAACACGTATTCTCATGTCCCCATTCACCCGTCCCACAAGCGCTTTCTGCGATTCACGATCTCCGGGGCAGGCGGGACGGTCCATTCTTGGCTTAATGTGCTGCCCTTTGTGATTTCGTCAGCCCAGAGGTTACCAAACTCATGGGGGAAGCGATCACATTCATCCAGACCCAGGGGATATGTATGCTTCCCTATTTAGACGACATGTTGGTGGTGGCTCCTTCGGCAGCGCTTCTGCGCACAAAGGTCTCCAACACATTGGAGATTCTTCAGTCCCTGGGAAGGGTACCCAATCTTTGGGAATTGGAACGGGTGCCTGCAACCCGACGTCAATTTTTGGGAGTCTTGCTGGCCTCCTCCAGACAGACCTCGTTCCTTCCTGCGGAATATCAGCTTTTGCGCCGCGTGAATCTGACCCGCCTCCGGGCAGGGGGGTCGCCCTCCTTGCGGGAAGCAATGTCCCTGTTAGGGGCCATGATGGCCTGCATTCAGTCAGTAACATGGGCTCAGGCTCCTTCCCGACTGCTCCAGGAACACATACTGAGTTCCTGGGACAGACGTCAGGATTCCTTAAACTCGCGGGTCCGGACCCCGGGGTGGGTGGTAATCTCGCTTTCCTGGGGATGAATCCCAGACACCTTCCTGTGACCTCCATTCCCACTGATGCCAGCGGTTCCGGTTGGTGCACGATGGTAGTTCGCACACCATTCCAGGGGATTTGGAGTCGCTTGGTCAGTCGCCAGTCTTCAAACTTCTGGCAGTGGAGGAAGCGCTTCTTGCTGCAGCTCACGTTCTCCGGGGTCATCATGTCAAGGTCCTGTCAGACAATGTGACTACGGTTGCTTTCTTGCGGTACCAAGGCGGTACTCGTGGCTTACACTTGCAGGGGCTGGCAAGACTGTTCTTTTTGTGGGCAGTACGCCATCTTCTCTCCTCCTCGGCAGTACTTCGGAAGGGAATGGCCAATGTACAGGCAGATTTCTTGAGCCGCACGGAGGTCCACCCTGGCGAATGGAGCCTCCATCCGGACGTGTTTCGCTCTCTCACGGACAGGTGGGGAGTCCCTTCAATCGACCTGTTTGCATCGGGAGCCAATGCCAAGGTGCCGACGTATTTTTCCCTGAGTCGGTCGGGCCATCCTCTGGGGCTGGACGCCTTCGCCCATCGCTGGGACTTCCGGTTGGTGTATGCGTTTCCTCCGATCCCGCTGCTCCCCAAGACGTTGCAGAAGATTCGGGCGGAGGGGGTGACGGCTATCCTGGTGGCTCCCCTGTGGCCCAAAAGGGCATGGTACGGCGCTATCCATGACCTATGCCTGGAGGGTCCGATTCGGTTGCCCCACAACCTCGACCTGCTATCCCAGGGTCCTCTGTTTCACCCGGACCCGCAGTGGCTCAATCTGGCGGCCTGGCTGTTGAGGCCGAGATCCTGACGGCCAAGGGCCTCTCCCAAGCTGTAATCCGCACGCTTCAGCAGAGCAGGAAGCCCGTGACGAACGCCATTTACGGGAAGGTTTGGAAACGCTTTCTGTCCTGGTGTGCTCCTTCCATTCCGGATATCCATCATCCTAATGTGGCTCTCAATTTGGATTTTTTGCAGCGAGGCTTGGATTTGGGCCTTCAGCCGAGCACCCTTAAGGTCCAGGTTTCAGCTCTCGGTGCCGTATTTCATCAGGATCTTGCTGGCCATCGATGGATCAAACGATTTTTTACCTCTGCTTGTAGACTGCGTCCCAGGCTTCGGCCTTCCGTCCCTACTTGGGATTTGAACATTGTTCTTCATGGGCTTTCTCGGGATCCCTTTGAGCCCTTGTCTGCTGCTTCCCTTCCATCTCTCTCTCACAAGACGGCGTTTTTGATGGCCATTACTTCGGCCAGGCGAGTTGGGGAACTGCAGGCGCTCTCGATCCAGGCGCCTTACCTCGTGGTTTCCGATGATCGCATTACGCTTCGGTTGGATCCGTCCTTCCTTCCTAAAGTTGTGTCGGATTTTCATCGGTCCCAGGAAGTGGTGCTCCCGTCCTTTTGTCATTCTCCTGCTAATGCAGCTGAGGCCGTGTTTCACACCTTGGATGTCCGTCGGTCCATCCTCCACTATCTCCAACCGCTTCCTGGAGATTAGATCAGAACCTGTTTGTTCAGCATTTTGGGAAAAACAAAGGGAAGAAGGCTTCCAAGGCTACCATCGCTTCCTGGATCATGAAGGCGATCTGTTCGACCTACGTCGCTCAAGACCTTGCTCCTCCGGTGGGGTTGAAGGCTCATTCCACTCGGGCTGCTGCTACATCCTGGGCAGAGCGGGCTGGAGCTTCATCTGAGCAGATATGCAGAGCGGCTACGTGGTCGTCCCTCCACACCTTTTCTCGCCACTATAGGTTAGATCTGTCCTCTAGTCGGGATCTGTCCTTTGGTAGGAAAGTCCTACAGGCAGTTGTCCCACCCTGAGGAGTATCGGTGGTATTCCTCCAATGCTGTCGTGGAAGGCGATGGGAGAAAACTGAATTAGTCCTTACCGGTAATTCCTTTTCTTGGAGCCTTCCACGACAGCATCAGTTCCCCCCCTTATTGTCGATTTTTGGATTCAGGTGTATCAGGTAATCCATGTCTTCAGGTGATCTTGATAATACACTGGAGTGCGGAGGAAGGGGAGGGGCTTTTAACCTCTCTGTGTTCCTGTCCCCCAATAGGGCATGGACGACATCCTCCAATGCTGTCGTGGAAGGCTCCAAGAAAAGGAATTACCGGTAAGGACTAATTCAGTTATTCTGGTAATCACAGTGATGATGGTGTATCTTAAGGTACGGTCACACGCTAGGATATGGGTGAACAAAATTGTTAGCTATGACCGCGATCCTTCCGACATCGTTAGTGCATTGTCACATGCAAGGATATTGTTAACGATCTTAAATTTGGCAACGCACCAGCTGCATGGAGAAGAACGATTGAACGATGTTGCTGCTTCCCAGAACGTTAATTGGACGACGACCGATAGATTTGAGGTCAGGATCTCAAATTTTTGTTGAATGATCCAACGATTTATCCTTCCAACATCGTTCGTTTACACGCAATGACGCACAAACGATATCGTTTGAGCGATCACAAATCCGCGAGGTTTCAACAATATCGTTAACAAGATCCTAACGTGTGAAGTGGCCATTAGAAAACTGTAGAACCTATGCACACCCTGATAGATTAGGGTCACACTTGCGTTAGCCCATACAGCTGACGCAAGCGCTGAAAACTTAGAAATCTTCCCTGCAGCGCATAGCGTTAACGCTATGTGCTGCCAGCGAATGCTGCCACATAGAAACCCTTTGTTTACCTTAGCAGCGGCCACACAGGGAGTGCGCACAGCATACAAGAAAACACTGCAGACGGCTGTAATATTCACTCAATATGAGGCATTCACAAGAGTAAACTTTAACTGTACTTTATTCTTGTCTTCTATCTTTCTCCATCATATTGCAGAACAGTCTTTCCAGCAGAATGCTCCAAAGTGAAACCAAAACTTAATTCCCCACCTCCTTCTTCTCCTTACCCATCATACAACAGACCTAGTTTTCTTAAAGAGGCAGATCTAATTATTGTACATTACAACGGCGTTTCCTGTACGCTCAGCTAAAGCGCATATCCTGTGTGGCCGCTGCTAAGGTAAACAAAGGGTTTCTATGTGGCAGCATTCTCTGGCAGCACATAGCGTTAACGCTATGCGCTGCAGGGAAAGTTTCTAAGTTTTTAGTGCTTGCGTCAGCTGTAAGGCCTGACGCAAGTGTAACCCTAGCCATATTTTTAACTGTATGCTGGTGCCTGAGCGCTGGGACCCTGCTTAGAAGTGCACATTTGGTTTCTGCTAAAGGCTATTCTCTCCACCCTTATGTACACAAACCTCAGACTGGCTGTGTTTCTTACCAGTTTTAACTATTTGTCCATGCTAGATGGTCAATCTTCAATGAAGAGTCCTCTCTCTACTTAATTAATTTTTCTCACCTCACTGTTTATAATTGATCCTATGTTTTCAATGTTTTCAGTGTGTTGGTGGGTGGATTTTTGTCCCTTCATAGAGATATCTCATGGATTTAACACATTTTATGTGTGTTTTTATACTTGTGTTTCAATATAGAAGTATGAATAAGGAATCCAAGCAAACTGATATATCATGTTATGTCTTGTGCTTGACAAAAACATGGCACACATCTTGAGAATTGTGCAGTGATGAACAGAGACAATAGTTACAAGTTTGCTTAATAAGAGCCAAGCAAGCATAGCCACTACAATAAAGGTACAAATGTAATGGTCACACAACTGCGTTGGGACAGAGCTTACTTGCGGTACAACAGCATTGGTACCAAGCTTAATGGTTGCACAACAGAGTTGGTACAAAGCTCAGTGGTTACAGAATAAGGCTGTGGTTCCACATAGAAATCCGTTTTTGGAAGTGATTTTCATCACCAATCCGTTTTTTTCTGGGTGCTTTTTGAGCCTCCTGCACTCCTGAACGTTTTTGGACTTTTCATTAAAAAAACGCATGCGCGAACGCATGCGCAAACGCAAGTGCGCATATGCATGCGTTCGCGCATGCGTTTCCCATAGGGCCCCATGTTAAAAAAAACGCATGCAAACGCATGCGTTTTTTAACTGATGCCAAAAACGTTGCTAGCAACGTTTTTGACTCAAAAACGGACAGGGCAATGTTTGGAGCTCCAGAGAAAAACGGACAGGGTGTTTATTACATCCAATCCGTTTTCTGTCAGTTTTTGGACTTAGAAAAAAAAAATGAGAAAACTGAAGCCAAAAACGGACTGAGGGCTTATGTGGAACCCCAGCCTCACTCTGATACAGAGCTTAATGGTTACACAACTACATGCGTACAGAGCTTAATGATCACACAAATGTATTGGTACCGAGTTTACTGATTAAACAACAGCTTTGGTACAGAGCTTACTGGTTACACAACAGCGTTAGTACAGCATTTACTGGTTACCAGTGGCGTAACTTGAAGCTCATGTGCCTCCAATTATTGCAAATCTTTAATAGTATTAGTCTTTTTCTATAAGCCAAAGGGACTTTTGGGGCCCCCCTAGGCTCCAGGGCCCAAGTGCAATTGCAACCTCTGCACCTGTTGTAGGTACGCCCCTGCTGGTTACACAAATGTGTTGATACAGAGCTTAATGGTTGCACAACTGCGTTGTTACAGAGCTTAATAGGTGTGTTTGATAGTTAAAGAAGCACTGAGATTTTTTTACATCCTTGCACCACCCAATAAGTCAATTCGGACTCCATCTTGAATTTCCGATTTCATTCTGCTTCTTTCTCCTCTATGCTCTGCTATTAATCCGCGCAGAATCAATAAGGCATATAGAGCTAGTGCTACTTGGATAACAGTGTGAATATCCTTTCTATATTTTCTTAAATGATCTAATGTACATTTAGGACGCTGAACTGTGATCTCCTACATTATACCTAGGTGACAGACAGTGGTGGAACTTGAAGCTCATGGGCCTTGATGCGAAAGCTCCAAAGGGGCCCCCAATAATTGCAAATCTTTAATAGCAATAGTCTTTTTCTATAAGCCAAAGGGACTTTTGGGGCCCCCCTAGGCTCCAGGGCCGGGGTGCGATGGCAAACCCTGCACCTATTGTAGTTACGCTTCTGGTGACAGGAGCTGTGTTATAATCTTCACAAACTGTGATATTTGTTTATTGTCACCCCTCCTCCAAATGGAGATTTCTGGTAATTTCATCATCATTATCGAGTTCTAGTAAGTGAAATGGTGACCCCCCCCTTCAGAAAACATAAATGTTCTGTAGCCAATACTATTGGTGGTTGTAGTGTTGACTGCAAGGTCAATAGCTGCAGGTCATTTTAGAATGTCAATAACTGTAATTGACTATACTTATCTCATTAATTTAGATTAAGTTATTTAGCAATTTATACAATAGCCAACAAATAGTTGCCAGAAAGTGACCCTAAACCATAGAAGGCCGTTTGCCTGGTATCCTAAAGGGATGGTGCTCATATTACTCATTTTAAAGAGCCAGAGCGCACATACTTAGCAATCAGAACAGAATCTAAATTTAAAAATTAAGATATAATAATATTTAAATTGAGAATAACATCACTAGTAACTGGTCCAATGATACAATACAGATCAAGGATATTTTATTTTGTAAGAAAATAGATGATAAAAATCAGCAAAAAAGCAATCACCCCTAGAAGATAACTTGCAATAAAACCATGCAAATGCACATATTCCTCCCAAACTGTATATTATTATAAAATTGCGATATTTGGCAAAATATTGATCAAGCATTTGAACCTCACTACCACGTCAAGGTAATCTAATCAGGGTGTCCTACTCTATATATTTTTATTTTAGTTGTGCCATATGGCCTCCAACATACACATAAAGGAGACTATTAAAAGCAGCATTTGCTTGGTGCATCTCAAAACCCACTCGCCAGACTGGCCCATGTGAATAAAGGCAATTCAGACCCCTGCACATGCAGCTGATGCCACATATACCTGGGCTTTTCAGAATTAACCCTCACAGCGCCAGGCCAGCCCTCATGAATAAAGGCAGGGCAGGGTCAAGCAAATGGAGCTTGAATTAAACTGAGCTTGAAGGCAAGGTAATATAATTGAATGTGAACAGTTACCAAGATTTTCCACCAACAGCACACATTGGATAACAAGCCGAACCTGATGTGCAGGGCCTAGTGGGATCAGCCACAAACCAACAACAAAATCCAGCAAAAAATCCTGCACCACCAGAAAATAGCTTGCAATAACAAGATAGATGATACTTGCAGATTCAGCCCTCTGACACATGGCCTTTCTGAAGACATTGGAATTGGCTCATTGAGGGTCGTCAATGGCTTGCAGAGCTAGTTCTAGGACTGGAAGAACCCTTGCCGATAGAATCTTGTGGGCCCAATTTAACCTAAGCAACTTATACTGGCCAATTTATTTACACTGTTTTTGTCCTATCTCCCTCATGTAATGTTTATTTAATTGCCTTTTGCACTCCAATTTTCCAGTTCGTGCTCTGTACAGGTAGTATGTGAGTAAAGCCCCCGTCACACATAACGAGATCGTTAGCGAGATTGTTGTAACGTCACAGGTTTTGTGACGTAACAGCGATCTCGCTAACGATCTCGCTACGTGTGACACTTAGCAGCGATCAGGCCCCTGCTGTGACATCGCTGATCGCTACAAAGTGCTCTGGCTCATTTTATGGTCATTGCGCTCCTGCTGGGAACGCTGGATCGCTGTGTTTGAAAGGGACAATGACCAACGATCTCAATACTACGCCTAAGAGTGACAATTCCCAACGACCTCTGTATCATTCCGGATCGTCGCTGAAGTCGCTGGTGAGATCTGACTGTTTGACATGTCACCAGCGACCCCAAAGGGACATACCAGCGATCCCTACCAGGTCGGATCGTTGTCGTGAGCTTTACAGTCTATGTAAAGTAGTCTTTTCCTCAAGACCATTTTCTCTTTCCAGCAGTTCAGTTCATAAATTGCATTTATATATGATTCCAGTATCCACTGGCTTCTTTCGGGTAAAACAACACCCATGTGTCATCTGATGAAACTTGGCCCAACTCAGCAGAACAGAGGGAAACAAAAACAACCTTTGTACAAGAATCGGGCATCACATGTAGATATGGAAACCTCAACCAGATTTTATAGCTGCATTGTATAGCTCCGCACAACTCACTGGCACAGAGCTGTAATTCATGTGGTCATACACATAGCAAAAGGAAAAACAGCATTATAACATTGACTCAAAGACATATCCCCGAAGATGCGAGTTAAATTCAAAGCATCCTCATCTTTAGCAAATGTCGCATCTGATTATAACTTGGCAGGAAGAATATAATTAAAGCTATCATTTACATTCCAAATGCTTCGAAAACATCAACAAGTCATTGTCTCAGTTTACGGTTTATGATTTTGGAATAGACCTTTAACATACAAGAAATAATTATAGATCCCATCCCCTGATAGACGAGCGATGAAGCCAAATCTTGGAGCAATATTTATTATCCATGAAACCCTGTGTCCTGTGGGTTAGGGAAGGAAGAGAGTAACACAATGGAAATGTGATGTTTCCTCCCTAGAGTTTTAACCTTTTCGTTATAATGCATTTTATTAAAAAGCATTTGTGGTAAAGTAAAATGTCACCAACAGCTTCTACATGGCTTCCATAAAAGCTCCAAAAGCAATCATCTCCTACCTTCACTAGACTTGTCAATTCCATATGATACTTTCATATTTGTATTTTTGTACATATTTTATTTTTTCCTGAAACTTTAAAACCACGTGCACACGTTGAGTATTTGGTGAGTTTTTTTACCTCATGATTTATAGCCAAAACCAGGAGTGGAACAATCAGAGGAAAAGTATAATAGAAACACGTCACCACGTCTGTATTTATCACCCACTTCTGGTTTTGGCTACAAATACTGAGGTAAAAAAAATCACCACATACTAAACATATGCCCAACAATAGTTCCCTGTAAGTCCACATGCACACATTGAGCATTTGGGTAGTTTTTTACCTCAGGATTTGTAGCCAAAACCAGGAGTGGGTTATAAATACAAAGGTGGTGACATGTTTCTATTATACTTTTCCTCTGATTGTTCCACTCCTGGTTTTGGCTACAAATACTGAGGTTAAAAACTGACCAAATACTAAACTTATGCCCAACAATGGTTCCCTGTAAGTCCACATGCACACGTTGAGTATTTGGGGAGTTTTTTACTTCAGTATTTGTAGCCAAAACCAGAAGTAGGTGATAAATACAGAAGTGGTGACGTGTTTCTATTATACGTTTCCTCTGAATGTTCCTCTCCTGGTTTTGGCCTACAAATAGTGAGATAAAAAAAACTCATCAAATACCCAATGTGTGCACATAGTCTTATACTTTCCTCTGATTGTTCCATTCCTGGCTTTGGCTGAAAAATACTGAGGTAAAAAATTCACGAAATACTCAATATGTGCCTGTGGCCTTACAGTCTGAAGCCTTACGTTTTAGGCCAAGTGCACACTTTTGGTACTAAGTGAATTTTTTAGCTCAGGATTTGTAGCCAAAGCCAGGAGTGGGTGATAAATACAGAAGTGGTGACAAGTTTCTATTATACGTTTCCTCTGATTGTTCCTCTCCTGGTTTTAGCTACAGGATAAAATCCTAGAGGGTTTTCTAAGAGATGCTATACTGGAGTATCTGAAGAAAAATAACCTCATGACCCATTATCAACATTCCTTCCAAACTAATCTGATAAGCTTCTATGAAGAAGTAGGTTCTGGACTGGACCAAAGAAATGCATTGGATGTGGTGTATATGGACTTTTCAAAAGCTTTTGATACGGTGCAAAGATTGATACAAAAAATGAGAGCAATGGGGATAGGGGAAAATATGTGCAAGTGGGTTAAGAACTGGCTTAGTGATAGGAAACAAAGGGTGGTCGTTAATGGAACACACTCACAATGGGTCACAGTTAACAGTGGGGTACCACAGGGGTCAGTGTTGGGCCCGCTTCTTTTTAATATATTTATTAATGATCTTGTAGGGGGCATACAGAGTAGAATCTCAATATTTGCAGATGACACTAAACTCTGCAGGGTAATCAATACAGAGGAGGACAATTTTATATTACAGGAGGATTTATGTAAACTAGAAGCTTGGGCTGCTAAATGGCAAATGAGCTTTAATGGGGATAAATGTAAGGTCATGCACTTGGGCAGAGGAAACAAAAGGTATAATTATGTGCTTAATTGTAAAACACTGGGCAAAACTGTCACTGAAAAAGACCTGGGTGTATGGGTAGATGACAAACTCACATTTAGTGGCCAGTGTCAGGCAGCTGCTGCAAAGGCAAATAAAATAATGCGATGCATTAAAAGAGGCATAGATGCTCATGAGGAGAACATCATTTTACCTCTATACAAGTCACTAGTGCGACCACACTTGGAATACTGTGTACAATTCTGGTCTCCTGTGTATAAGAAAGACATAGCTGAACTAGAGCGGGTCCAGAGAAGAGTGACCAAGGTTATTAGAGGACTGAGGGGTCTGCAATACCAAGACAGGTTATTAAACTTGGGGTTATTTAGCTTGGGAAAACGAAGGCTTAGGGGTCATCTTATAAAAATGTATAATTATATGAGGGGACAGTCCAGAGACCTTTTTAATGATCTCTTTACTCATAGGCCTGAGACGGAGACAAGGGGGCATCCTCTACGTCTGGAGGAAAAAAGGTTTAGTCATAATCACAGACGTGGATTCTTTAATGTAAGAGCAGTGAGACTATGGAACTCTCTGCCACATGATGTTGTAATGAGTGAGTCACTACTAACATTTAAGAAGGGCCTGGATGCCTTTCTTGAAAACTATAATATTACCGGTTATATATACTAGATTCTTTGATAGGGCGTTGATCCAGGGAATTAGTCTGATTGCCGTATCTGGAGTCAGGAAGGAATTTTTTTCCCCAATGTGGAGCTTAGTGTTGCCACATGGTTTTTTTTTGCCTTCCTCTGGATCAACATGTTAGGCTATGGGTTGGACTAGATGGACTTAAAGTCTTCCTTCAACCTTAAAAACTATGTTACTATGTTACAAATACTGAGGTAAAAAAAATCACCAAATACTCAACGTAAGAACGTGACGCTATGGTTTGCCAAAGATTACTCCATTCCTGACTTTGGTTTAGGCTGGGGCCACATTTGGAAGGCACAGTCCGGTAACCGCATCCATTACTGGATTTGGTATTACTGTGTGCCTTCACATTTGGCATCACATTGCAGATCTGGATCCAGTAATGGATAAAAAAAACAGATCCGGTTTTTCAATCGCTCCTAAAAATGCAGCCTGCAAAACCGGATGAGGTAACCGGATTGCATTAAGTGCAATCCGGTTTTTCTATTGCAGCCTATGGCTTTGGCACCAGATCCGGTTTTGACCATTTCTAATGGTCAAAACCTGATCCGGTTTTGAAAACAAAACCGCAAATGTGACCCTAGCCATATAAATACTGAGGCAAAGAACTCTCCAAATACTGAACGTGTGCATGTGGCCTACAGTATGTGATTCCATAAAAAGACATCACTTTAACTGGCAAAAGCAGCTATTAAAGTACATAATCATGGAACCATCTATGCGGACAGGTTTTCTTGATGTGCATACCGACAGTACTATAAAAGCATAGCATAAATCCAGGCTGATTAGGAAATAACATGATTATTAATGTGTAAGGATTTAGAACTAGTGATGAGCGAGCACTACCATGCTCTGGTGCTCTTTACTGAAAAACAAGCAGTTAGACGTTCAGATGGGTGAGACTCCAGTACTGAGGATAATGGAAGTTGACGGGAAACAAGCATTTTTCCAAAAGATCTTCCAGAAAAATGCTTGAGTTTCCCATTAATTTCCAATATACTGAAGTACTCAAGTCATGCCCGTCCGATCGTCCAATCTGCTATTTTGAAGTATCGAGCACTCGTGTACAGTAGTGCTCGCTTATCTCTATTTAGAACATTTATCTTTGAAAAATGGTACTCAGTAAAGAATTAAGAAATATTGTAAACGCAAAACCAATAATGTGGTTATGTGCAATCAGAAGAATAAATGGTCTCTTTGAGACATTACCATATCTGTTCATGGGTTGTGTCTTATTAATGTGATGCACAGTGTCTGGAATACAGCCTATTGATCACGCCCATACTATTTGATCAGCCAGGCTGACCAGTACTATGGAAGTGTACCCCACCAGGAAAGACACCCCAATTTACCCAGCAAACACTAAGGGACCCATCTTCATATTTTATAAATCTATTATAACATGGCCAATATAGGTCATAAAAATTTGAATAACTTGATACCTTGATATCTGTGATCTGATATCTTATTCTAGAGAAATTCACATTTTTCCCATTATGTAAATGAGCTATTAAAATCTATGGACTGGACATAGATCTCCCTGAGAGTCTGCCTCCAGAGATTATTTTAAATGAAAGGAGCATTACCAGTATGAGAAATGTAGATCAGGAGAGCAGACGGTCAGTCATTATATGGCTCACACTGGTACTACTACCTTTTTATTTACAATAATATCTGGACGGGGAGTCTCATGGAGATCTATGTCCGGCCCATAGATCTTAACAGCTCATTTACATATTAAGAAAAATGTGGATTTCTTCAGAATAAGACATTGAGTGGCAGATAACAAGGTATTATTTTATTCAGCTTTCTATGACCTAAATGAACTTATAGATAGATTAGGAGAGTTGATCCTACTGAGGCTGCCTTCACACTGCAGTCAGGTCAAATCCGGGGCTGTCAGGGGTGACAGCCCCGGACTGGATTTTGGCCCCATAGTATCCTATGGGACTGGATGAAGTCGGATGGCAGCTATCTGCCATCCGGCTTCCATCTCTGCGGAAGAATCCGGGAGAAGTCAGATTTTCCTCCCGGACACAACAACATTGCTTGCAACGTTTTTGTGCCCGGGGAGAACAATCTCCCCAAAACTGGCATCTCCCGGATCCTCCTGGATTCCCCCGGATCCTCCTAGATCCTCCCAGATTCCCCCGGATCCTCTCGGATCCTCCCAGGAGGATCCAGGAACCGGACACCTGCAGCTGCACGCTGCTGTTATCTCAGGACCGCGGCTCGCTCCCTGCGAGCCGCGGTCCTGAATCATCAGCTGCGGCAGCTGCGTCAGGCTGCACAATGGACCGGAGGGCATATTAGCCCTCTGGTTCTGTGTGCTGATCCGGTTCGGGGCTGTCAGGTTCACCCCTGACAGCCCGGGATCAGAGCTGACTGCAGTGTGAAGGCAGCTTGACAGATTCCCTTTAACTCACACTATATACTAATTGTCTTTGTTGAAGCTTGTTACCTTGTAAAGACTCTATAACCATCAAACTCATTGCTTCCCAGTGATTAATATCTACTAGGACAGTTGCTGTTTTTTTGTATATACATTGATACCTCGGTTTTCATCAATAATCCGTCTAGAAACTATCGACAAAAACGGAAATTGACAAAAACCGAGGCAATGATTTCCATGGGAATCAATGGAAAATCAATTAATTTGTTTTAGATACTCCAAACTGCATACAAGACCCACATTTTATAGAGAATAAAGATAGCGGTTAGTACCAGAAACACTCGGAAATTAATGTGAAATGTTTAAGAAAGTTTAATGTAAAAGATTAAACATTTAACTTTGTATTTGTATTTTACTTTATTAAACGCTCTTTTTTGGAAGGGGAGGGAGGGGTGCACATGATATTTTTGGAAGTGGAATCATGTGAGTAACCATTTTTTATTGCAAAATTAGCAGCAAAGTATCAATGAAAACCGACAAAAACCGAAACACATTTTTTTGTTGAAAAAAATGACGGAAACTGAAACCGACGATGACCGATATCAATGAAAACCGAGGTATCACTGTATATTGTGCTATGTTTATTCTTATGCCTGCGATCAAGGACTTTTGTTTGAAATGTGTCAATGAGCTTTTTTTAAACTTTGCATTAGTCAATAAAAAGTTGAACATTTTACAAGAGGAACAAATGTTGCATTCATCTTCTCTTTATTTCACTTAATTGAAAATGGATGCCAGGCATTTCAATCCTATGCGCTGGTAGATTCATGACGGAATTGATGGGCAACTTTTGCATTCCTCGATTCCTAAATGTTAGTCTCTGATTTCTGTCTACATTCACCATTGCTGAATGTGATAGACGTTCCGTCTAGAATAGGCCAGTACTATTTGAAAGGGCGCACTACATCACCCGGTGGAGCTTTACAAACGTCTACTGTGACATTTTCAGTTTCTAAGGAAGGCTGGTTACACACTATCATTTTTCGGTATCTATGTGAATCCAGCTGGATCTGGATGGATTCACATCCATTTTCAGCACGTTAACTTTTAATGGGGAAGCAGGAACTTGTGGGTGCACAGTTCCCTTTGATCTGGGTGTCCACAGTTTTTTCGATGAGACCAAAATTGCATTTTGTTGTACTGTTGGCGTCAGTTTCAAAACCGTGAACACCCAGACCCGGGGCACTATGGGTTCAGTTTGAATATGGCTCTATGGAATCTGGATCCAGAGGAATCCAGATCCTGCTGGATCCAGATTCTTGATCCGGGTTTTAGGACTCAGCATGCCCAGAACCCAGTTGTAAATGACACGCCCACTAGTGGGCGTGTCATTTACAACCGGATTCAGCAAATAAAGGTAATTATCCGGATGCAACGGGATGCTCCTGTACTGGTATTATATCACTGATCTGTGAGATGGATCAGTGATAATACAGGTGTGGATGCATCCAGTTGCATCATGTTTTACAATTGCAGGGCAATTTAGGGGAGAGCAGGTTTTACCAGCATCCCCCAGGATTCCAAAAACCGGTAGTGTGAAACTAGTCAAAGTTGACCATATAAAGTGTTGTTGTTGATTTTTAAGGGGTTAAATGAAGAGATTTCCCAGCCGACGTTGTGTGTGGGCTGCTGGAAGCGGAATAGTCATCATTAAGTAAACAAATAATAACCACATAAAGCATGTAATTGCAATACTATAGAACTGGAGAGAAAATACCCTCAGACACCAAAGCAAAGGCACAGCACATTATTTTCAGAGTGCAATAAATGATAAGTCTGTGAATTGTGAAGCCGTTGTCTGCGCTTGTCAATGATTTCTTTTGATACTTGTTAAGTTCTACATTGCGAACAGACGGGCTTAAAAGGATCTCTTGTAAATGCAGGAAAATCACCTGAACTAAGAGAAACAATTTCATCATTTGCAGCTGCATGAAATTCTTCTGAAGGCACGGAGAAAATAAAACGAGCAATTATGTACGTTTATCCTGGCCTATGTTCCACGTCATACTTTTCCTGCAAAAATATATTCATAGGAAGCTTTTTTAACTTATCTGGATACTAAATTTTAGTTCAAGCCCAGACACATAAATTGAGAACCATTGTAGGATCACCTTTTGCTGCAATTACTGTTGCTAGTCTTTGGGGCATATTCCTACTAACCCTGCACATCTAGAGGCTGAAATTGTTTCCCATTCTTCTCTACAAAGATATCTCTAAGGCCGGCTTCACACTGCGGCGTGATCCGGTCTGGGGCTGTCCGGGATGACCCAGACAGCCGCGGTCCGGATCAGCACACAAGACTGGGGGGCTATTATTCCCTCCAGTCCGGTGTGCAGGGCACGCAGTTCCCGCTGCTGATAAGTCAGGGCCGCAGGCACCGCAGTCCTGACCTGTCAGCGGCTGCTGCTGCGTGCACTGCACACCGGACCGGAGGGCATATTAGCCCCCCTGTCCTGTGTGCTGATTCTGTCTGCAGCTGTCTGGGTCATCCCGGACAGCCCCAGACCGGATCACGCGGCAGTGTGAAGCCGGCCTTAGTGAGATTGGACGGAGATGTCTATGATCAGAAATTTCAAGTCTTATCACAGATTCTCAATGGGTTTTAGGTCTGGACTGTGACTGGGCTATTCACACACTTGTATGTGTGTCTTGATATAAACCATCAATTATAGATTTGCAAGATGTTTATGGTTGTTGTCCTGCTTCAAGGTGAATCTACACCCCAGTCTCATGTGTTTTGCAGCCTCTTACAGGTTTTCCTCCAGGAATGTCACCCTGAATTTATCTCCATCCATCTTCCCATTACCTCTGACTAGCTTCCCTGCCTCTGCTGAAGAAAAGTCTCTCTACAGCAGGATGTTGCCTCCACCATGTGTGACAATGGGATGGTGTTTTAAGGGTGATATGCCATGTTCATTTTCACATTTAGCATTTTCCATTTAGCCAAAAAGTTTTATTTTGGTCTCATCCAACCAGAGCATCTTCTTCCACATGCTAGCTATGTCCCCTTCATGGAATGTGTCCTTGGAAAATTACAAAATGACAATACATACCCAGACATTTTTTATTTGCAAATTTCAGAATTTTGTTCTCACCAGCAAAATAAAAAACTGGCTACCGTATATACTCGTGTATAAGCCAAGTTTTTCAGCACAAAAATTGTGCTGAAAAGTGCCCCCCTCGGCTTATACACGAGTCAGTAATGGCTCCCCCTCCCTGTGGTAGTATACAGCAGCCCGCCCCCCTGTGCTATATACAGGCCCCCTGTTGCTGCCGTCGCACACCTGTAAAAGAAGAGCTTCCATACTTACCCTCCTGTGACCGCGCGCTCATCCCCCGCTCTCCTACCTGCTTCTACCCGGCGTCCATCCACGTGACCGCGCGCCTGTAATGACGTCATTATTTGTGCGCGTTCATATGGATGGACGCTGGGTAGAAGCAGGAAGGAGAGCGGGGGATGCGCGCGCGGTCACAGGAGGGTAAGTATGAAAGCTCTTCTTTTACAGGTGTGCGGCGGCAGCAACGGGGGGCCTGTATATAGCACAGGGGGGCGGGCTGCTGTATACTACCACAGGGGGGCCTGTATATACCACAGGGGGCAGGCTGCTGTATACTACCACAGGGGTGCCTGTATATACTACCACAGGGGGGCCTGTATATACCACAGGGGGAGGGCTGCTGTATACTACCATAGGGGTGCCTGTATATACCACAGGGGGGGAGGGCTGCTGTATACTACCACAGGGGGGCCTGTATATACCACAGGGGGGAGGGCTGCTGTATAATACCACAGGGGGGCCTGTATATACCACAGGGGGGGGACTGCTGTATACTACCACAGGGGGAGACTGCTGTATACTACCACTGGGGAGACTGCTGTATACTACCACTGCAGAGGCTGCTGTATACTACCAATGGGGAGACTGCTGTATACTACCACTGGGGAGACTGCTGTATACTACCACTGCGGAGGCTGCTGTATACTACCAATTGGGAGGCCTGTATACCACTGGGGGGGCCTGTATACCTTTGCTGGGGTCCACCCTCGGCTTATACACGAGTCAATAGGTTTTCCCAGGTTTTGGGGGCAAAAGTAGGAGGGTCGGCTTATACACGGGTCGGCTTATACACGAGTATATACGGTAAGTTTAATATGATTGCAATTGTACTGATGTGGTGAATTATGTTGCCGGGTCATTTATGCCATACAATAAACACCGTAAAAGCATAACATAAAAAACAATGTCAGAATTTAGGAGTTTTTTTATTTCTGTGCCCTTGGATTTTTTCCTTTTTTTTCTCCATTTTCTATTTAAGAAATTAGTAATTCCTACTTTTTTCCACAGATTTATAGCATTAAGGTACCGTTACATGAGGCACTATCGCCGGAAAGAAAAGTGACATAGTCATCGCTGTTGCCGTTGAAATCGCTAGTGCGTTGCAACATGTTACAGGGCGATTCAACTGCGAAAAGTTGCTTGAGCGGAGTTGCCAGGTTTATGAACATGTTCTGAAACCTGGTGATGTTGCTCAGGCGATCTGCTAGTATCATAGCAGGGAAACATATATAAGATTATCTCAGCACAGGAGATGTGGTATGATCAGACCATGTCCCTGTATGGTCAGACACATCTGTTACACAGTACATAGCAGGGACACATATATAAGATTATCTCAGCACAGGAGATGTGGTATGATTAGACCAGACCATGTCCCTTAACGGTCAGACACATCCATTACACAGTACATAGCAGGGATACATATATAAGATAATCTCAGCACAGGAAAATTTTTTGTAATCACATTCAATTGTGCAAATTATTATTATTCCAAGATCTATTGATTAAAAGGAACGTTGTTTTTAAGAAAACTCCCTTAACACATAAATACACATTTCCCTCTAATTCTGTGGTTTTCCACTAGTTATACGAGTACACCAGAGGATTCATGCTGTATGAGGGGTGTCCTCTCACTGTTCCTTTAAATCAGGGGTGGGGAACCTTTTTCCAGGTTTGCTAGGATTATAGACATCTCAGGAGAGGCTGGGAGCATATATGTCACTATAGAGACTGAGGCTGGGAGAACCTGGATTTCACAGGCAGGCAGTTGGCGAAACGTGTCTGCCAGCCTGAGCCCTCTGGTCCCCAGGAAACTGCCGGAGGGCGGAAGAAAGTGTCATCAAGGGCCGCATGCGCCCCTGGGGCCTGAGGTTCCCTACCACTGCTTTAAATGAACATAATTTATTACACAGGGGCCACTTCATTTGGTCTGTGTTAATCCTGATGAAGGCAAACAGCCACATAGAGGTAAAACCACAATTTCTTCCCAAATCTATACAGGGAAAATAAAATAAAATCCTGGATCTACTCTCGATCTTCAGTGATCTAATTATTCACTGTTAAATGTGATTAAATTGCAGTACCAGACAAAAACTGTAACCATGGGTGGCGCCATATCAAGAAAACAAAAATGTAATCTCTTGCGACTCCTTTCTTGAATTCCGCTTTGTATTCTATTTTGCTGCTACACCATAACCTTAGTGATTATCCTCTCAAGAAAGACTTCAAAAGACATGACATGCTAATAGCTCCGATACTTTACTGCCATGAAAAAAAAAAAAGTTCACATTTATTTTAGAAATACAAATCACTCAGAAATTCACCCTGATGACAGGCAAACCTTAACCTGAGACTGAAGCAATGCGTCGGGGTGCGTTCCAAGAGCAACATTAGTATGCAGCAATTATCATATTCATGAGGAGTTTAAATACAGAATTATTTATAACGTTCGAACAATAAGAAAGCAAGCGTCAGCTCAGCTACATACAGCAGAAAAGCGAAGAATAGAAATGACATACACTCCGATCAGTCCGCTAATCTATACCACTGTTCAGTCGCTTTACATTAGTAATTTGTTTGCATATGCATTAAGTAGTCTGGAAAGCCAAACCATAGACAGATTATTGTCGGAAAATGCCAGTTGTAAGGAAGTAATCAGGAAGAAAAATGAATTGTAATTTAAAAGGGGCTAAATGATCTTTGAAAGTATGCGCAGGCCTGAATAGACGGGAAAAAATAAGCAATTTGATGCATAATCAGACTAATAACATTTCCAAAATGTTAATCGTTGCGCCTTTAAAGCTTATCTGTTGTGGAGACGGACATCAAATAATTCTTTTCAACCGCTCCTGAAATCAGTTTACTTGCTGAGTATGATAATGTAAGGAGATAGACTTATTGCCTATGTTTCCCCTTGAAGATACCGTTATATTGTTATGACGTGTAATGTGAATTGTGATTGCCTATATAATGTTTTGCACTGTCATGTGATCAAGCTGTGTTCTGTCCAGCAAGAGGTAGCGAGTAGGTATTGATAAAGTTAATGTTTGGCAATAACAGAATTGAAAGGCCTAGGTGAGAAGCTAGCATAGAGTTTCCTGTTAGAATGTCAGATAGGGCCCAGCATGTCAGAGAGACAGACCTAAGGTCTGGATAGTTGACTAAAGAATTGGGAAAAACCCTGACACAGGAGGAGGAATCCGACAGTTTGTGGTGTGCCAGTGTTTTTTCTAATATTTACGTGACTGATTTTACCCCGAGCACCCTGCTATCCAGTGAGCTGGACATCATCCTTGAACATTGGATAGTTGACGAATATATATATTCCATGTGTTGGAATCGGCTGTGCATATACTATATGTTCACTGTGAATGTGCCAAATAATTAGCCTAGTGGCAAAAGCCTCATCAATCAATCATCAGTTGATTGCATATTGTCCTGATGATTGGAGGTTGCGAAGTGCTTGCTGTTCATGACAAGTTGGTGACATCAGTGGAAAATCTGTGTGATCCCCCAGGCTGGCTTTGTGACATATGTGGGAAGGGATTAAAAATCAACTGTACACATATAGGATGTATTGTCTCTAACTTTTATTGTGGTCCTGCACCCTGAAACTAAAAAGTAATTATATATTTGTCACATATAGTGACTCTTTATTGTGTGCTCCAGAGTTCTGATTCTTTTGCATCCAATATGGCCACCACAATGACAGGGGGTCACAATGGCAGGCAACTTCGATGCAGGAGGAGACAATGGAGGAAAATTGAAGGTACCATGTCAAATAAATATACATGACAAATGTGCAGCCATAGATAACTGTTGTGAATTCTGCTTGTGGGCTCCCTCCTGTGGTTGTGGTTGGTAATGCAGTTGATCCTGTTCAGTCTTGGTCAGGTGAATTGAGTAATTGGAATTCAGACTGGGGTATTTAGGGTTTGCAGGATCCCTTAGTCCTTACCAGTTGTCAATTGTTCCTGGAGGTGTTTCACCTCTGCCTGGTCTCTTCCTGCCCTGCTGCAAACTTCCAAGCTAAGTGAAGGGTTTTGTTTTCTTGTGGCACACCTGCTGTGTGCTTGTTTTGGAATTGTCTATTTCTGCTCAGAGTTGTGGGTTGATATTTAGTCTGCATGTCTGTCTTAACCTGCTCTCTGTTAGGAAGTTTTCTTCCTAGGATTTATGTGCTATTCATTTGTTGTTGGCTTGTTCAGCTTTTGATTGGGTCAGCATATATTTAGCCTAATTGGATTCACAGGAGTTCTGCAGATATAGAGGGCGCTGAGTTTTGAGTAGACTCAGGGGTATTTTTGTATTATCTGCTGTGGATATTTTTTAAAGTATTTTTATACTGACTGCAATAGTATTCTATCCTGTCTTTACCTATTTAGCTAGAGTGGCCTCATTTGCTAAGCTCTGTTTTCTGCCTGAGTGTGTCTTTTTTCCTCCCTTACTCACAGTCAATATTTGTAGGGGGCTTTCTATCCTTTTAGGGTTCTGCTCTGAGGCAAGATAGAATTCCTGTTTCCATCTTTAGGGGCAGCTAGTTCTCCGGCCGTGTTGAGGTGTTTAGGGCATGGTTAGTCACATCCCATGGCTACTTATAGTTGCGGTGTTAGGTCAGGAACTGTGGTCAGTATAGGTACCACTTACTCCTGTGAAAGATATTCATGCAGATCCTAGGTCACCGGATCATAACAGAGAACATTGTGAGCCACACCCATTGGTGAAGTCCATAAAAGTTAGCATCAGATAAAAATACTTATATCTCTAAAACCATATGGGGGATAAAAAAAAAGTAAAATCGAGGGAAACAGTGTGAAAGAAAATATGCTCAAAAAGTCACTTTTGACTTGTTGACATATCCTCTAAAACATTGGTCTACAACCTGTGGCCTTCCAGTTGTGGTGAAACTACAGCTCTGTAATAATTTTAGTGGATAACTCAGGAATCTTTGTGCATGAAGCAATGACACAACTGTAGTCTGTAACAAGGTTTTTTGGCGTGAAAGTCTTCTTTGTAACACGAGGTAATTAAACAAAGTGCGGCACAAAATCACAGTTCATAAACACAGTGATAATCTTCAGGAGAAGCCTTTAAAGAAAAGTCTCTGAAATAACCTTCAGGTAGATGCTGAATAACAGAACAGTCTTAGAGCTCTGTGCATATTAGGAGATGCTGTGAGCATAAAAATCTATTGGCAAAGTTTACTCAAAAGGATGCTGTAGCAACAGTTTTAAAACACAATTCATACCCAGGAGGCCTGAAAACGGAAGTTTCAGAAATACTAAGGTTAATACTAGATGCAGTTTAACCTAAAGTCCCGCAAAGTCCCGGAACACTGCTATTGCATCAATATAACACAAGGTAACTAAAGAGAGCTTATAGCGCAAACAAGCTTACATGACACTTGGCAGGCAAGCAGAAACCAAAGCAAGAAAAAGAAGCAGCTTGGAGAACTGAGGAAGATGTGGTAGCAAGTGTGAGTAGCTGAACCTCTGACGTAAAGTCACTGGAGAGCCAAACAGGATTTGCTGCAGAAGGAGGAGCAAACTTGAAATGCATCAAAAAGCTGAAATCCTGGCAGAATAATCAAGCTGAGGACTAGGAAATGGACTTGGGTTTATAAAGGCATGGAGACAAAAAACATATGGGAAGGAATGAAGCAGAGGACACCATCTTGGAAAAGTCTAGAGGGGGTTTTGGGGTGCAGCTACCCAGGTGTACAGTGTTCTGGGTGCAACAACACAGAGGTGGAAAAAACTGAAAGGGAGAGAAGTAATCTTGGAAAAGGGCAAGAATGCACAAAAGTTAATCAGAGATCTGGAGTCCGGAAAAATTCCTAGGTTATGGCTTACTGAGCATGCTGAAAGTTAGAATTTCAAAACAGCAGAACGTCCATCGGTAACTTGTCATTGCTTTTGGTCATGTTTTTTTAGTCCAGGGGCCCAGATAACTCTTATGCTGCCCCTTCTGTGAATTCAGTTTCATGGCGGTATGGCCTCCTCACAGATCTCTAGGAAACTCAGAGTCCACATTATCATCTTAAACATTTTATTTTTCCCTTCATAACCATTTCTGAATATTTATTGCAGTGAGGCAGGAGCATTATCTAGTATTTTTCTCCCATATAACTATAATATCACTGCATTAATAATGCATATATTACCAGGAATCTGTAGGCAGAAAAAGTGAACATATGGAAAACATATAGATTTTAATAACAAATGTAATCCTGCAGAACATGTGCTTTTGTTTTAGATTATTAAAAGATCCAGGCAATTCTTTGGAAGATTATATCTAAATGATAAAGTTTATAACCTAGAAATCATCAGACCTAATTGAAAAAATGACAAAGGGCAATATATACTTATAGGGTAACAATATATTTTATAGTTTAGCATAGTGTGGGTTGCAACTAGGAATATTACAGATGCTCTGATACTATGTGCATGTTCACTTCTTGTAAGCTACGTGTTAGATGAACTCTCTGCAGTGCAAGGTAGACACAAGAATGCTTATAATGTAAATTTTCAGCTGGTCTATTGCAACTTCATAAACCGGCCCATCAAAGCAAAAGGGAAAGTATTGACTCGATTGTAAGCCTAGTGGGGGAAATGAAGCAGACTCTCATCATGGTATACAGCCCCTCTGATCATGATAAATGGCCCCCATTACTGGTATATAATCCCCCATCACAGGTATATAGGACCTACATCACTGGTATACAGTTCCCCCCCCATCAGAGGTTACAGCCCCCATCAGTGGAATATACAGGCACCCCATCAGTGGTATATACAGGCCCCTCCATCAGTGGTATATACAGGCCCCTCCATCAGTGGTATATACAGGCCCCTCCATCAGTGGGATATACAGGCCCCTCCATCAGTGGTATATACAGGCCCCCCATCAGTGGAATATACAGGCACCCCATCAGTGGTATATACAGGCCCCTCCATCAGTGGTATATACAGGCCCCTCCATCAGTGATATATACAGGCCCCTCCATCAGTGGTATATACAGGCCCCTCCATCAGTGGTACATACAGACGCCTCCATCAGTGGTACACACAGGCCCCTCTATCAGTGGTATACAGACCCCTCCATCAGTGGATATACAGGCCCCTCCATCAGTGGTATATACAGGCCCCTCCATCAGTGGTATATACAGGTCCCTCCATCAGTGGTATACAGGGCCCTCCATCAGTGGTATATACAGGCCCCTCCATCAGTGGTATATACAGGCCCATCCATCAGTGGTATATACAGGCCCCTCCATCAGTGGTACATACAGGCCCCTCCATCATTGGTACACACAGGCCCCTCTATCAGTGGTATACAGGCCCCTCCATCAGTGGGATACACAGGCCCCTCCATCAGTGGGATACACAGGCCCCTCCATCAGTGGTATATACAGGCCCCTCCATCAGTGGTACATACAGGCCCCTCCATCAGTGGTACATACAGGCCCCTCTATCAGTGGTATACAGGCCCCTCCATCAGTGGGATATACAGGCCCCTCCATCAGTGGGATATACAGGCCCCTCCATCAGTGGTATATACAGGCCCCTCCATCAGTGGGATATACAAGTCCCTCCATCAGTGGGATATACAGGCCCCTCCATCAGTGGGATACACAGGCCCCTCCATCAGTGGTATATACAGGCCCATCCATCAGTGGTATATACAGGCCCCTCCATCAGTGGTACATACAGGCCCCTCCATCATTGGTACACACAGGCCCCTCTATCAGTGGTATACAGGCCCCTCCATCAGTGGGATACACAGGCCCCTCCATCAGTGGGATATACAGGCCCCTCCATCAGTGGGATATACAGGCCCCTCCATCAGTGGTATATACAGGCCCCTCCATCAGTGGTACATACAGGCCCCTCCATCAGTGGTACACACAGGCCCCTCTATCAGTGGTATACAGGCCCCTCCATCAGTGGGATATACAAGCCCCTCCATCAGTGGGATATACAGGCTCCTCCATCAGTGGGATATACAGGCCCCTCCATCAGTGGGATATACAGGTCCCTCCATCAGTGGGATATACAGGCCCCTCCATCAGTGGGATACACAGGCCCCTCCATCAGTGGGATACACAGGCCCCTCCATCAGTGGTATATACAGGCCCTTCCATCAGTGGTATATACAGGCCCCTCCATCAGTGGTACATACAGGCCCCTCCATCAGTGGTACACACAGGCCCCTCTATCAGTGGTATACAGGCCCCTCCATCAGTGGGATATGCAGGCCCCTCCATCAGTGGGATATACAGGCCCCTCCATCAGTGGGATATACAGGCCCCTCCATCAGTGGTATATACAGGCCCCTCCATCAGTGGGATATACAGGTCCCTCCATCAGTGGGATATACAGGCCCCTCCATCAGTGGGATATACAGGCCCCTCCATCAGTGGGATATACAGGCCCCCCTTGCTGCCGCACACCTTTAACATAATAAATCATCCATTTTCACTCTGATCGCTCTGTCACGGCGCGTCCTCTGGTCTTCTTCCTGCTTGTACCCGTTTCTATTCCCATGGCGAGCGCAACAGCGATGACGTCATTGCTTCTGCACCGGTCAAATGACGCCGGGTACAAGCAGGAAGAAGACCGGAGGATGAGCGGTGACAGAGCGATGGAGGGTGAGAATGGATGATTTATTATTTTAAAGGTGTGCAGCTGCAAGGGGGGCCTGTATATACCACTGATGGGGGGACAGGGGCGCTTACATAGTGGAATGTAATATGCACCGCTCCCCCTGCCACTGATGGACAGGGGGATGCAGTGCATATTGCATTGCACTAATGAGCGGGGCATGTGACCGCCCACTCCTACTGCAGTCTCCCCCCACCTCCTCCAGCTCCTGATCACCACCCCCCCCACTGATCCTTCACACTGTGACTCGAGTATAAGCCGAGGAGGGCACTTTTCAACACAATTTTTGTGCTGAAAAACTTGGCTTATACTCGAGTATATACGATAATTTAGGGCGCATTTATACTATATGATTGCAAGGTAAACATGCTTTCTTAAGAACACTCGTCTCCTGGTAATCAGGCAGTGTAAACTGGCTGTCAATCGCTCGGCAAACAGGCAAAATGCTTTGTTGATCAGCTGAAGTGCTTTTAGATTGGCTTAAATATCATTATTCTTGGCAGCACATCATCTTGTGTAAACAGGATATGTGCTGCAGAGAACCATGATAACCTATCTGCGCTGAGTGATCTATTGTAGTGCACTGTGCAACCAAAGTAGTTAGTCAACTCATTAGGCCTTTGCGCAACTTGTCCCAATCTGAAGTTCCTTACCAGACTCGGACTGGCCCAGAGGACAACGGGAGATCCTCTGATGGGCTCCTTTGCCTTAATACATTTACCTCCCCTCTTCCAGCATCATCAGTAGTTGACACAATACACTACATAACGATAAATGAAGCATCTCATCATTCATTTTACAAACTACCCAGTATATTATGATATAGATGCATAGGTATATTTATGAATGTAATATTCGTATGAAGTTGATCAGTGGCCCCTGAAGTCAATGCCAATAGTGAGCCCCTGCCGCCCCAGACTGACACTGCTTTTTATCAATACAGAGCTGATAAACATCACATCCCCCCTATATGCAGTCTACCTAGTCGCCAATTTGGTAAGTTGTTGTTGAGTTAGGCTGGGGTTCCACATAAGCCCTCAGTCCGTTTTTGGCTTCAGTTTTCTCATTTTTTTTTTCTAAGTCCAAAAACTGACAGAAAACGGATTGGATGTAATAAACACCCTGTCCGTTTTTCTCTGGAGCGCCAAACATTGCCCTGTCCGTTTTTGGCATCAGTTAAAAAACGCATGCGTTTTCATGCGTTTTTTTTTAACATGGGGCCCTATGGGAAACGCATGCGCGAACGCATGCATATGCGCACTTGCGTTTGCGCATGCGTTCACGCATGCGTTTTTTTAATGAAAAGTCCAAAAACGTTCAGGAGTGCAGGAGGCTCAAAAAGCACCCAGAAAAAAACGGATTGGTGATGAAAATCACTTCCAAAAACGGATTTCTATGTGGAACCACAGCCTTAGCTCACCATCTTTCTCCATGATGGATCCGTCAAGTAGACCATTATCAGTGCTCTTTTTTAGAGGTCTCCTAAATACACCAGCCAACCATTTGTAGAGCTTTATGCACATCAAAATCAGGTCTTAATTTACCTCTGGCTGGAAGTACGTCATGCTTCCAAGCCATTGAATACACACCATAACTAATTTTTTGTAACAAAAAAATAGAGTCCAGCAGAGAAACCCTTAGACTTTTTACATGTATAACTAATTTTTACCCTATAGGTCAATAGCAGCTCCAGTAAGAGGTACAGAATTTCCCAAAATTGACAGTTTTCAATTATTCAAAGATATAGAATTAGTAGGAGCGCTACTGTTGGTGCACCCTCCGATGTTGGGAACTGATCTCAGCCATGGCTCAGCTGGTAAATCTTACATGTAATGATGGAAGTAAGAAATAGAGACCAGTGGTGACCAGCTGAACATCTAAATGGAGTCTGCAAAGAAGACAATAGGAGACTCTCCAAATCCCATCTTGTTAGTGCATTTTCAGCAATCATAACTGATTGAAAGTTCCTTGAAAAAGTATTCAGACCCGATGAACTTTTTTCACCTGAAACTTAAACTTGTGTTATTGAGATTATATATGAGATACCAACACAAGTTAGCATTTATTTGTGAAGTATAAAGGAAATGATACATGGGTTACTAAATATATTAAAACTATAAATCTGAACATTATAAAGTGCATTTGTATTCAGCCACCCTGACTCCATACTTTACAGGACCATTACTTTGCAGGCAATTACTGCTGCAAGTCTTTTGGGGGACGTCTCTATCAGCTTTGCACATCTAGAATATCTAAAATATTTTGCCCATTCTTCTTTGCAGAAATAGTGCTAGCTCAGTGAAATTGGATGGAGACCTCTGTGAAAAGCAATTTTCAAGTCTTGCTAGAGATTTTCAGTGGGAAATACTAATGAAATAAATTACTTTAATAAATACAATAAAAGTTTTAGATCCATGTAACAGAGGATATAAATATGGGATGTGTTGAGCTATACATGATAGAGTAATCAAAATATATCCGATAGATGGTGGAGTACACAATAAACAATAGCGTTGTGAAGCTTAAAGGGAATCTGTCAGGTCAAAAATCCATATGTAACTGGTATCATTTTCTAATTCCTTTC
Source organism: Allobates femoralis (assembly GCA_033576535.1). Lineage (NCBI taxonomy): Eukaryota > Metazoa > Chordata > Amphibia > Anura > Aromobatidae > Allobates > Allobates femoralis. The sequence goes on from JARQOC010000005.1 coordinate 539,116,306, forward strand.
TCTAAGCTCTCTCTATTCATGTATTTCTAATATTTATACTTCCCTCTTATCCTGTGTAAACTTCAAAATAAAAGATAAATTCCATCTGTCAATCACAGTGAGTTCTCTGCTGCTCGCTCTCCAAGGAATGAATATTCATGCAGCACTATACAGTCCTGCCTTTCTGTGATCTGTTATGCTGTGTTACTCATTGCTGAAGGGCAGAAGGTATGTGGGACCTTAGAGATCTTCATTATGTGTATCCGAGACATATTTGTAGTGTGTACAGTCTGAGATATTGCTATGTGATTATAAGAACATTTGATCATTTGCTCAGACTACATATCTGCAGAAAAACCAACCTTCATATAATGAAATCTTACAGATAGCACAGTGCATCACAAAACACCACCCCAGCACAGAGCACAGAGGGGAGGGACAGGACACCAGCTTGGGTGGGTGTGGATATTTAAAGAACACCAGCCGTACGTCTACAGACGTCCGAAAAAAAGGGTACTAAAGCCCAGCCGTACGTCTGTAGACGTACTGCTAGAAAAAGCTCTATAGCGCCGCCCCTGGAGCTAATACCTCTAGGGTGTCAGCGTACCGATTGTAGCTGACACCCTAGAGATTAGTAATTAGCTCCTTTTGTACCCGCACCTGTAATGTGATGACCGGTAAACACCGTTTACCGATCATCACATTACAAAAGTGAAAGTGCTTTCTAAAAAATGCTTTCACTTTGATCCGACATGAAAACACATGTCGGATCAAAGTGATCCATTGACCCCTAAGGCCCCTAAGACCCCTCGAGCCCCCCCCCGGGCCCCCTACACCTCCATCCACCCCCCCCGTACCATTCAAAAATGGCGGCGGTGCGCTGCCTTCCCTGCATCTCCATGCAGCCTGACATGTCACACATGTCAGGCTGCATGGGAATGTCCTCCCCGGTGCTCCTTAGTCCCCCTCTGGGTCCCCCAGCCTCCGGACACCCCCCGCTCCCTCCCCCGGTGCCCGGTGTCCGGTAACCACGTTCCTCCTTCCCTGGTGCCCATATGCCGGCCCCGCCGCCTCTAAACTCCATCCGATGTGATCAAACATCACATCGGATGGAGTTTGCAGACCCCCCCGTTCCTCAGTAAAGTCCCCCCCACCTCCCCCTCACCACTCTTACCTACCAACGATCCTGATTCCGGTCCCGGGGTCCTCCGGTCCTGGGGGCTTCTCCTGCCGGCGGCTCCTGCTGCTCTCCTCTGAGACGCGCGCCTCCTCTGTGCGCGCAACCAGCTGTGCGCGCACCCTGGTGTGCGCGCACGGGCGCGCCGCTGTTCTGTTAACCCCTGCTGTGCGGCCCAGGGAATGACAGGTCATGAACTCAGTGAGTTCATGACCTATCAGAATCCTCGGGTCACAAGGGGTTAACTGTGCTGTTCATGGTGGTCTCCACATCAGATCACCATCACTGGTGATCTATCAGGATCCTGGGATCCCATAGGGATCCTGGGATCACCACTGATGGTGATCTGATGTGGAGACCACCATGAACAGCACAGTTAACTCCTTGTTAACTGTGCTCTTCATGGTGATCTCCACATCAGATCACCATCAGTGGTGATCCCAGGATCCCTGTGGGATCCCAGGATCCTGATAGATCACCACTGATGGTAATCTGATGTGGAGACCACCATGAAGAGCACAGTTAACCCCTTGTTAACTGTGCTCTTCATGGTGATCTCCACATCAGATCACCATCAGTGGTGATCCCAGGATCCCTGTGGGATCCCAGGATCCTGATAGATCACCACTGATGGTAATCTGATGTGGAGACCACCATGAAGAGCACAGTTAACCCCTTGTTAACTGTGCTCTTCATGGTGATCTCCACATCAGATCACCATCAGTGGTGATCCCAGGATCCCTGTGGGATCCCAGGATCCTGATAGATCACCACTGATGGTAATCTGATGTGGAGACCACCATGAAGAGCACAGTTAACCCCTTGTTAACTGTGCTCTTCATGGTGATCTCCACATCAGATCACCATCAGTGGTGATCCCAGGATCCCTGTGGGATCCCAGGATCCTGATAGATCACCACTTATGTTGACCTGATGTGGAGACCGCCATGAAGAGCACAGTTAACCCCTTGTGACCCGAGGATTCTGACAGGTCAAGAACTCACTGAGTTCATGACCTGTCATCCTCCTGATAATGAACCTGCTTTTATAGCATATGGGGGATGCCCCATATGCTATAAAACTGAGAATCGTCGCGGGACCTCCCACTGGACTACGTCGGACCTTCCCACTGGACTACGTCGGACGAAGAATGAATAATAAAGATGGAGTCCAAGTAGTGTTTGTGTTTTTTTTCTAATAAAAATATTTTTCTCTGTCTTGTGTCTTTTTTACAAATTACTAGAGATTCCTAATGGTCCGGTCTAATATTGGCCAGACGTTATGAATCTCGGGCTTAGTACCAGCTGAGAAAAAGCTGGCATTAACCCCTTATTACCCAGTCTGCCATCGCTACACGGCAGCTGGAAGAGCTGGATACAGCGCCAGAAAATGGCGCTTCTATGAATGCGCCATTTTCTGGGGCGGCTGCGGGCTGCAATTCACAGTGGGGGGGGCCCAGAAAGCTTGGGCCTCCCTACGCTGAGGATTCCAGCCCCCAGCTGCCTAGTTGTACCTGGCTGGCCCAAAAATATGGCGAAGCCCACGCCATTTTTTTTAAAATTATTTCATGAAATAATTTTAAAAAAAGGGACTTCCCTATATTTTTGGTTTCCAGCCAGGTAAAACTAGGCAGAAGGGGTTGGTGGCAGCCCGTAGCTGCCTGCTGTACCTGGCTGGACCAAAAATATGGCGAAGCCCCACGTCGTTTTTTTTTTAAATTTAATAAAGAAATACTAAAAAAAAATGCAGGGGAGGAGACAACCAGGACACAGTGTCTCCGTATCTTGTGCACATGCTCTAAAAGTGAGAAATTGTGTGAAAAAAAGAAAATGTTCAATATGACATTATCAAATTCTGTGAAGTAGCTGTAGGTTCCAAATGCTCACTATACCCTAGATATAATCCTTGAGGTGTCTAGTTTCCAAAATGGGGTGACTTGTGCGGGAGCTCCAATGTTTAGGCACATAGGGGCTCCCCATATGCGACATGGTGTCCGCTAACTATTGGAGCTAATTTTCCATTCAAATTGTTAGCGGACACCATGTCGCATATGGAGAGCCCTGTGTGCCTAAACATTGGAGCTCCCCACAAGTGACCACATTTTGGAAACTAGACCCCCCAAGGAACATATCTTGATGCATAGTGAGCACTTTCAACCCCCAGGTGCTTCACAAATTAGTCTGTAAAAAGGAAAAAAAAGAAAATTGTGAAAAAAAGTACTTTTTCATTTTTACGGATCAGTTTGTGAAGCACCTGGGGGTTCAAAGTGCTCACTATGCATCTAAATAAGTTCCCTGGGGTGTCTAGTTTCCAAAATGGGGTCACTTGTGGGGGAGCTCCAATGTTTGGGCACATAGGGGCTCTCCATACGTGACATGGTGTCCGCTAACAATTGGAATTGTAAGTGGATACCATGTCGTGTATGGCAAGCCCCTGTGTGCCTAAACATTGGAGCTCCCCCACAAGAGACCCCATTTTGGAAACTAGACCCCCAAGGAACTTATCTAGATGCATAGAGAGCACTTTGAACCCCAAGGTGCTTCACAAATTGATCCGTAAAAATGAAAAAGTACTTTCTTTTCCACAAAAATTTTCTTTTTTCATTTTTACGGATTCATTTGTGAAGCACCTGGGGGTTCAAAGTGCTCACCACCAATCTAGATAAGTTCCTTGGGAGGTCTCGTTTCCAAAATGGGGTCACTTGTGAGGGAGCTACAATGTTTAGGCACACAGGAGCTCTCCATACGTGACATGGTGTCCGCTAACAATTGGAGCTAATTTTCCATTCAAATTGTAAGCGGACACCATGTCGCGTATGGAGAGCCCCTGTGTGCCTAAACATTGGAGCTCCCCCACAAGTGACCCCATTTTGGAAACTAGACCCCCCAAGGAACTTATCTAGATGCATAGAGAGCACTTTGAACCCCCAGGTGCTTCACAAATTGATCCGTAAAAATGAAAAAGTACTTTCTTTTCCACAAAAATTTTCTTTTTTCATTTTTACGGATTCATTTGTGAAGCACCTGGGGGTTCAAAGTGCTCACCACCAATCTAGATAAGTTCTTTGGGAGGTCTCGTTTCCAAAATGGGGTCACTTGTGAGGGAGCTACAATGTTTAGGCACACAGGAGCTCTCCATACGTGACATGGTGTCCGCTAACAATTGGAGCTAATTTTCCATTCAAATTGTAAGCGGACACCATGTCGCGTATGGAGAGCCCCTGTGTGCCTAAACATTGGAGCCCCCCACAAGTGACCCCATTTTGGAAACTAGACCCCCAAGGAACTTATCTAGATGCATAGAGAGCACTTTGAACCCCAGGTGCTTCACAAATTGATCCATAAAAATGAAAAAGTACTTTCTTTTCCACAAAAATTTTCTTTTTTCATTTTTACGGATTCATTTGTGAAGCACCTGGGGGTTCAAAGTGCTCACCACCAATCTAGATAAGTTCCTTGGGAGGTCTCGTTTCCAAAATGGGGTCACTTGTGAGGGAGCTACAATGTTTAGGCACACAGGAGCTCTCCATACGTGACATGGTGTCCGCTAACAATTGGAGCTAATTTTCCATTCAAATTGTAAGCGGACACCATGTCGCGTATGGAGAGCCCCTGTGTGCCTAAACATTGGAGCTCCCCCACAAGTGACCCCATTTTGGAAACTAGACCCCCAAGGAACTTATCTAGATGCATAGTGAGCACTTTGAACCCTCTGGGGCTTAACAAATTGATCCGTAAAAATGAAAAAGTACTTTTTTTTCACAAAAATTTTCTTTTGTCCTCAATTTTTTCATTTTCACATGAGCAACAGGATAAAACGCATCCTAAAATTTGTTGGCCAATTTCTCCTGAGTACACCGATACCTCATATGTGGTCATAAACCACTGTTTGGGCGCACGGTAGGGCTCAGAAGAGAAGGAGCGCCATTTCACTTTTTGAATGGTAAATTAGCTCCAAAAGTCAAATTGCGCTTCTTCCCTTCTGAGCCCTGCCGTGCGCCCAAACAGTGGTTTATGACCACATATGAGGTATCGGTGTACTCAGGAGAAATTGGCCAACAAATTTTAGGATGCATTCTATCCTGTTGCCCATGTAAAAATGAAAAAATTGAGGTTAAAAGAACATTTTTATTGGAAAAATTAAAATGGCCATTTTTTGTTTCCACGTTGCTTTAGTTCATGTGAAGCACTTGAAGGGTTAATCATTTTCTTGAATGTAGTTTTGAGTAGCTTGAGGGGTGTAGTTTTCGGAATGGTGTCACTTTTGGGTGTTTTCTGTCATGTACACCCCTCAAAGAGACTTCAAATGTGATGTGGTCACTAAAAAAAAGGTTATGTAAATTTTGCTGGAAAAATGAAAAATTGCTGATGAACTTTGAACCCTTATAACGTCCTGACCAAAAAAAATTTTTTTTCAAAATTGTGCTGATGTAAAGTAGACATGTGGGAAATGTTATTTATTAACTATTTTGTGTCACATACCTCTCTGGTTTAGCAGAATAAAAATTACAAATTTGAAAATTGTCAAATTTTCAAAATTTTTGCAAATTATTTTAAATTTTCACAAATAAACACAAAAATTATCGACCAAAATTTAATACTAACATGAAGCCCAATATGTCACGAAAAAACAATCTCAGAATCGCTAGGATCCGTTGAAGCAATCCGGAGATATAACCTCATAAAGGGAGAGTGGTCAGAATTACAAAAAACGGTCTGGTCATTAAGGTGGAAATTGGCTCCGTCACTAAGGGGTTAAAGGGAATCTGTCAGGTCAAAAATCCATATGTAACTGGTATCATTTTCTAATTCCTTTCTCTAAGCTCTCTCTATTCATGTATTTCTAATATTTATACTTCCCTCCTATCCTGTGTAAACTTCAAAATAAAAGATAAATTCCATCTGTCAATCACAGTGAGTTCTCTGCTGCTCGCTCTCCAAGGAATGAATATTCATGCAGCACTATACAGTCCTGCCTTTCTGTGATCTGTTATGCTGTGTTACTCATTGCTGAAGGGCAGAAGGTATGTGGGACCTTAGAGATCTTCATTATGTGTATCCGAGACATATTTGTAGTGTGTACAGTCTGAGATATTGCTATGTGATTATAAGAACATTTGATCATTTGCTCAGACTACATATCTGCAGAAAAACCAACCTTCATATAATGAAATCTTACAGATAGCACAGTGCATCACAAAAATCCACCCCAGCACAGAGCACAGAGGGGAGGGACAGGACACCAGCTTGGGTGGGTGTGGATATTTAAAGAACACTTATACAGCAGCCAGACTGTTTGGGTTTGAATATAATGGAGAGGACTAATGTACAAGCTCCCTGCAGGGTCTAAAAATGCTTATAGCATGGAAACTAGAAAGAGTACAATAATGATTTTACATGTTTTTAAAAGGTCTGCCCAGGCACTATTCAAGGGTAATACTAGTATCATACTGAAGAATGACCTGACAGAGTCCATTTAATAACATGCTCATCTAGCCATATAGTGAGGATATAGCTGATTTATTATATCAATGTTATAAAATATAACAGTAGACGTCAGTAAGAAATCTGCATAGAAGAACATAATGTTTCAAGTGAAAGGATAGGAAAAATCAGTAAAGGACATACTGTAGAATATAATTCAGCACATGGACACTGGATCCCAGACCTCTGACGTACAGTCATATGAAAAAGTTTGGGCACCCCTCTTAATCTTACTCTTTTTTTTGTTTAAAATAGTTTTTTTGCAACAGTTATTTCAGTGTGATATATGTAATAACTGATGGACACAGTAATATTTCAGGATTGAAATGAGGTTTATTGTACTAACTAAAAAGGTGAAATATGCATTATTTCAAAATTTGACAGGTTCAAAAGTATGGGCACCTCAACAGAAAAGTGACATTAATATTTAGTAGATCCACCTTTTGCCTCTAGTCGCTTCCTGTAGCTGTTAATGAGTTCCTGGATCCTGGATGAAGGTATTTTTGACCATTCCTCTTTACAAAACAATTCCAGTTCAGTTAAGTTTGATGGTCGCTGAGCATGGACAGCCTGCTTCAAAACATCCCACAGATGATCAATGATGTTCAGGTCTGGGGACTGGGATGGCCATTCCAGAACATCGCAATTGTTCCTCTGCATGAATGCCTGAGTAGATTTGGAGCGGTGTTTTGGATCATTGTCTTGCTGAAAGATCCATCCCCGGCGTAACTTCAACTTTGACACTGATTCTTGAACATTATTCTCAAGAATCTGCTGATACTGAGTGGAATCCATGCGACCCTCAACCTCAACAAGATTCCCGATGCTGTCATTGGCCACACAGCCCCAAAGCATGATGGACCCTCCCCCAAATTTGACACTGGGTAGCAAGTGTTTTTCTTGGAATGCTGTGTTTTTGTGGCGCCATGCATAACGCCTTGTTGTATGACCAAACAACTCAATCTTTGTTTCATCAGTCCACAGGACTTTCTTCCAAAATGAAACTGGCTTGTCCAAATGTGCTTTTGCATACCTCAGGTGACTCTGTTTGTGGCATCTTTTGCATCACTCTCCCATACAGCTTCGCCTTGTGCAGTGTGCGCTGTATTGTTGACCGATGCACAGTGACACCATCTGCAGCAAGATGATGCTGCAGGTCTTTGGAGGTGGTCTGTGGATTGTTCTTGACTGTTCTCACCATTCTTCTTCTCTGCCTTTCTGATATTTTTGTTGGCCTGCCACTTCTGGCCTTTACAAGAACTGTCCCTGTGGTCTTCCATTTCCTTACTATGTTCCTCACAGTGGAAACTGACAGGTTAAATCTCTGAAACAACTTTTTGTATCCTTCCCCTGAACAACTATGTTGAACAATCTTTTTTTTCAGATCATTTGAGAGCTGTTTTGAGGAGCCCATGATGCCACTCCTCAGAGAAGATGCAACTAGGAGAACAACTTGCAAGTGGACACCTGAAATAGCTTTTCTCATGATTGGATACACCGGGCTATGAAGTACAAAGCTCAATGAGGTTACCAAACCAATTTAGTGCTTCAGTAAGTCAGTAAAAAGTAGTTAAGAGTATTCAAATCATGAAAATCAGAAGGGTGCCCATACTTTGGCACATGTCAAATTTTGAAATAATGTATATTTCACATTTTTGGTTATTACAATAAACCTCATTTCAAACCTGAAATATTACTGTGTCCATCAGTTATTACATATATCACACTGAAATAGCTGTTGCAAAAAAACAATTTTAAACAAAAAAAAAAAGAGTAAGATTAAGAGGGGTGCCCAAACTTTTTCATATGACTGTATGTTTCGCTTGATAGCTTTTGCTTATGTGCATATTTTTGCTGACCTCTAACTGTTATATTTTATAACATTGATATAATAATCATCTATATCCTTACTATATGATTACATTTACATATTATTAAGCTTCACATTACTGTTATTTATTCTGTACCCCGCCATCTATCGGATATATTTTGATTACTCTATCATGTATAGCTCACCACGTACCATATTTGTATCCTCTGTTACATGGATCTAAATATTTTATTGCATTTAATAGAGTAATATATTTTATTATTACGTTTTAGAGTTTTTTCTATTTCTTTTTTGTTGTTTACATATGTATTATACAGAGTGGGCCATTTATATGGATACACCTAAATATAATGGGAATGGTTGGTGACAAAACAATTTCCTGTTTTTGGCACTTTAGTATATGGGAGGGGGAAAACCTTTCCAGATGGGTGGTGACCATGGCAGCCATTTTCAAGTCGGCCATTTTGGATCCAACTTTATTTTGGAACCAAAATGGCCGACTATTTTGGATTATTTTTTCAATTTGATGAGGGTCATGTGACCATGGTCTCCTGATATGACCCCCTTAGACTTTTATCTTTGGGATCATCTGAAGGCAATTGTCTTTGCTGTGAAGATACGAGATGTGCAGCATCTGAAACAACTGATACTGGAAGCCTCATTTTATAAGTGGTCATAAACTTGAAAATAACTCATGAAAGAATAAAGCTATGTTAAAACAAAGCACATAATTGTTTTTCTTATGAAATTCTCAATAAGTTTGGTGTCACATGATCCTCTTTCCACTGAAAAAATAAAGTTGGATTGAAAATGGCCGACTTCAAAATGGCCACCATGGTCACCACCCATCTGGAAAAGTTTTCCCCTTCCCATATACTAATGTGCCACAAACAGGAAGTTGATATCACCAACCATCCCCATTTTATTTAGGTGTATCCATATAAATGGTCCACTCTGTACTTAGTCTCCATATCTTGGAGAATTCTACCCCTACTATACCACAGAGACCAAGATGAACATGAGAGTTGTTTTTGCATTATGCAGTTCTATTTGGACTCAACTGAACTTTGTCTGATTATATGCTTTTATATCCATTTGCTATACCCCACTAATAACTCCAACCCCCCACTAAAATCTAAGATGGCATAAATGTTTCTGGAAACAAACCACATCTGTGTAGCATTCACAGGTATCAATGTGCAAGGAAAGGTAATCAAAAGAACCAACGGCCAGAGACTATTGTCGTGACCAATCAGATCCTGCAAAAATTCATTGGCACCAACTCTATCTGCTACCTATGTACACCAAACAGATCTGTACTTTACTTTAACATATATGGGCACATACATCAACTACTGTAGGTCACCACATGCACATCCATGTTTCCTAGATACTTGCCTCTCCCTGGGTTCTTCTCTTTGCCACAGACTTCACTGGCTTCCCATTGCCCACAAACTCCAGTTCAAAAGTCCAAGTATAACATACAAAGCCATCCACAACCTGTCCCCTCCATGCATCTATGACAAGCTCTCCTGTTACTTATCTGCATGCAACCTCACAAGATCTCCTTCTCCATTCTCCTCTTATCTCTTCTTCTCACAATCGCATATGTCGAGCCCACTGGGACGGGGGTACTCGGACAGTGTCTACTTCTGGGGAATGTCACGGGGTCCTGGTCCGGACCGTGTCCCGGGCCCTGGCAATAATAAGGGTGTATTTACAGGGGAGAATAGTTTATCGTGACGCCACCCACAGTGTGTGGCCAGTAGTGGGGCCACCGCTGCCGCAGAATCTCCGGGGATGATGTGATGGCAGCTAAGATGGGATAGTTCTCCGTGGGCAGAACTGAGTTCCCCAGGGCAGTGTTGGTAAAGTGTATGGTGGATGTGAATAGTGGAGACGGGTTAAGGAATACACAGTCACGTTTTGTAGTTTCCAAAGCTTTACTGCGATGTTGTTGCAGATCGTCCACGGAGTCTGTACGGGGGCCGGGTTTTCCTCCCACCCTGTCCGGGTCCTCAGCTTCCTTGTGCTGCGCTGTGTGTGTGTCCTTGCTGCTGCATCTAGCTTAGCTGCTGGGACTGTTTCACTCTCTCTCTCTGCTGCTGCTGGTACCACTTGGCTAGGCAACTTGAGTCTTCTGTGCTGTACTGACCCCGCCGTGTTACTTTGCTCTGGTACGGTGGTGGTCTACAGACTCCACTACTCCTGGATTCACTGTGCTGTGTGTGTCAGTCACAGTGCCAGATCCAGTGTCTGTTCTGTGCACTTCTCTGGGGCGAGTGGTAGTGGCACTCAAGCTCCCAGATGTGTTCCTCTGTTCTTAGTTCTCCTTCCCTCAGACCCTAACTAGGCCTGGAAGCGTAGTGAAGCCTCTCGCAGCTCCTTGACACTACAGTCTCTCTCCTCTTCACAGTACTGCCTCGTACTGTACTCTGCACTAAACTCCCTACTTCCTGTGAACCTGGAGTATATAAGAGAGCAGGTTGTGCTCCCCCTCCTGGCCCAGAGGTGCTAGTGTAAGTCAGTGTGTTGTGGGGAGGGAACCCATGTGATGTTACTGTAGCAACTTAACCCATCGGGTGCCACACATACAAGATTTCTCTTGTGAATTCCCCATACTCTGGAACTCTCTACCGCAACACATCAGACTCTCGCCCACCATGGAAACCTTCAAAAGGAACCTGAAGACCCACCTCTTCCAACAAGCCTACAACCTGCAGTGAGCCTCAGTCTGCTTTACCGCCGCACAACCAGCCCTACCTTCACCTTTTGTTTCCTCATCCATCCCTTTAGACTGTGAGCTCTTGTGGGCATGGTCCTCTCCCCTCACCTACTGTATCCTCACCCATCCCTTGTAGACTGTTAGCCCTTGTGGGAAGGGTCCTCTCTCCTCACCAACTGTATCCTCACCTATCCCCTGTATAATGTGAGCCCTCGCGAGCAGGGTCCTCTCTCCTCCTATACCACTCCATCTATTGTTCATTATTATTATATTTGTTTTTATGCGTACCCTATTTCACATGTAAAAATGGTGCTATAATAAAAAATAAGAATAATAATTTGATACAATTCATAGAGCATACAGCAATGATGTGAAGAGCCCGGAGTTAGCAGATCCTTTATGAGTGAATCCCAATGTGCTGATCCTATGTCTGGAAATTAATCATGTTTACCGCTTTGATATCACAAATAAAGGACTGTCTAGGCAAAATTAAAACACTGTATGTATTATATGTATTAGTTCTTATTGAATGTTTTAATTTCCCATGCAAAATACCATAAATTCAATCCATAGAGAGGGTCTATATCTTATAGTTGCAGTAAGAGTTTTCATAATTTGACATCCACTAGACAGACCATTGAACCATAAATAATAGTTAAATATCCGGTTAATTCAGTGTGAGCCCCGCCATGGCGCTGGCTTTCCTGGAGAGCTGAAGGAACTGACAGCTGCGTAAGTCATGCTCCTGTATTCTGTTCCATGTACCAGGAGCCAATACTGGCTGAGGCTCCGAACATCTTGGAAGAGACAGATGTTGGAGCTGTAATGGGAAATTTCAGCACAAAAGTATAAAGTGTCAAATTATCTTTCAGTGGGTCTTGTTAGAAAAGGTCACAGGTCAGGCTTGAGTCCCGTAATGTCATGCGCTGCGGATGGGAAAAGACTGGGTGGCTGACAGATTGGAACACTGGACCAGCCAGCGGTCTGCGGCCGGAGATAGCGCACCGAGGAGATGAGTGAATAGGAACTGTCAGGGTGATTTTTATTCTCTAAAAGGAAAATAAAAAAAAAGGATCCCTCTGAAAACAGCCATGATTGCCAGGCAAGACTGAATAAAGGCTAGCGATAAAGCCTGCACATCCAGATAAAGAGAGAGTTACAGCTTTAGGTATGAGAACTGAGCTGAGACACAAATACTCCATTTCTGATTAGATATAAAATGAGTCAACCTCATAAAACATTTATTTATTCTTTTATTGTGAATAAATAGTTACAAGGATAAGATCATAATGGTGCATTTACTTTATATACTGACCGACAGTCAGTTACCACAAACTCCAGAACTATTATGAACCTGCTCACACACTCACACAGGTGAGGCTAGTTTCACACTGGCGGTTTTTGGCATCAGTGTGAATCCGGCTGAAACTCACATCCATTTTTGGCCCCATTAAATTTCAATGGGGCCGCAGGCCAGTTCTTCCCGTTTGCAGCTGATCCGAGTGTCACCAGTTTTTGCATTGAAACTAAAAATGCATTTCGTTGTGATTTTGGTGTCTGTGACAAAAAAAACGGGAACACCGGGATCAGGGGCACTGCGGGTTGAATTAAAATGTGTCCCTGTGGGATCTGGTGGACTCTGAATCCTGCTGAATCCAAATGGTGAATTCCCATCTTAGTCTGTACTGAAGAATGCAGTTCTAAGTGAAAAGCCCATGATACGGATCAGTGATAATACTGGTGTGGGTGCAACAGTGTTTACAATTCCGGGGAATCCGGGGGAATGCAGATTTTACTTGCATCTCCCCAGATTAAAAAAAAAACCTGTGTGAAACCAGAAGAAAGAAAAGACTAACAAGATGAAACGGAACACCTGCATCTAATTGGTACCTGTAAGGACTAGAAAAGACCCAAATCACACAACTAACAATACCTCCTCGGACCTGGCTTCTTGAAAGGCTGCCAAGTTGTTTATCATACCTCATAATTAACCAGAGCAAATACTGTAACACAATCCTAACAAAGGAAGAGAGAAGCTTAATGGGAGACATGAGAACCTAAGATGAGAAATGTACACAAAGGATAGAATGAGGGAATATAAACAAAACCAAAAACAAGTGGAATATGTGAAATCTCCCAGACACCCAAGCAAAGAGATAGGGAAGAGGTGCCAGTAGGGAAATAATTCACAGATTCTCTGTAGAGAAAACAACTGGGGTTTACCATGAAGGATAAGCCCCTAGCTGAGGAGCTGGATCTCCAGCCACCTATCTACCTGGAAATATAACCAGCAAAGAAGAAAGGTGCAATGCAAGTATAAATAGCTCCATCCAAGATGTGATAGGACAAAATAGGAAAGTGAGAAGACCTGAATAACAGCAAACCAAAGGAAAAAAAGAAAAGATAAGAGAACCATCAGCAGTTAGGCAGAGACTGACCAGGCTGTGGCTCATGAGAGAGGGAAATCGACCATGCAGCAAACAGGCACTAGATTGAGTCTCGAGACTGAGGCATGACACCGTCACATTGTGCATGCAGTCCAGTCTGTGGACAGCATGGTATAGAGGAGAAGGTGAACATATTAATATACAGGTTTTTTTGCAATAGATTCAGTATAGTTTATACTTTATTCATTGAAATCACAGGTGTTTTGTATGTATTTGAGTCCAGTGGGTGGTCCTACTGGTGATTGACTGCTATCTCTGCACAGTCATATAGGGAATGCAAACATTACATAGTACCACCCGCTGGACTCATAGGCATATAAACACTGGACATGCCAAGAAATATAACACAAGTTTTACTGAAACGTTTCTCAAAATTCATAAATCTGATCAGTTCGTCCTGCCTGCAGATCTGATACCATTCTCAACATGACAAGTTTATTTTCTTTTCTTTTCAAAATTCTTTTTATTGAATTATTTTATGAAAATAGAACAGTAACAGAGTATTATTTGCAAGATAATCTTCACAATAACAAAAGCTCAATACGTCCAACAGTAAGTATAATGTTCCTTGTGGCCTATTAGCGGACTAATGTCCAATCAGGGATAGAGGAGCCTTAAAAAACTCCAAGCGTTGTACATACGTCAGAACTATGAGTCTGTTAAAAGTTCTCCCAGTCAGGTTTGACGTAAGCATAGCTGTGGCTCCCATCGTAGGTTGGCTAGAGATCAAGCCAGTCGGAATTGGTTCCCATCTGGTAGGCTTTACATACACCTTGATGTATTGGCTTATTACTTCAAAGTATGTAACATAACAACATAAAAAAAAAAAAAAGTAAACTATGCGGTCTAAATAGTAGTAGAGTAAAGAGGAAAGAAAAGGAAGTTTAGAAATGAGGGTAGAATAGAATATCAGGGCAGTTCGAGGTGGGGGAGAAGGTATAGAGAGGTGTGAGAGTAGAGGGGGAGGGGAGGGATGGGGCAGGAAGGGGGGGGGGGGGGTAGGCACAGCCAGTCCCTAGAGACTATTTAGTTGTCAATTAGTTTCTGTGGGTATTACCCTGCCTGTGTTGAGTGAACGTATGTAATCCAAGGGGTCCAGATGTTGAGGAATTTCGGGGTTGTAGTATTCACCGCGGCCACTACTTCGGCCACACGGTATAGAGAGTGTATCTTCTCTTCCAGTTGGGAATGAGAAGGTAAGTTTGAGGATTTCCAAAACAGAGGGATTAATAGATATTAGCACAGTCTGGCCAGATTGGGAAGTGTAGAAAGGTCATTTCAGGGCTAAGTCGGAGGGGTTTGGACGTGATGGTCTGTATAAGTCGTTCCACTCGTTTCCAAAACTGAGCAATTGTCGGGCATTTCCACCACATGTGGAAGTAGTCAGCATCGGGTGCGTCACATCTCCAACATGTTGTAGAGTGGTGGGTGTCCCATAGCCGGATATGGTCCGGTGTGTGGTACCATCTCGTTATGATTTTATAAGCAGTTTCCTGAGCTTTCACACACTGAGTAGGGCCGTGTGAGTGCCTGTAGATATGTTTCACCTGTGTAGCAGTAAATTTGTATCCCAAGTCCTTCTCCCAAAGCGCAATGTATGCTCTTTTGGGGCTAGTTTCTGCCTCCAGTAAAGCCTGGTAGATTTTAGAAAAAATTTGTTTCGGCTTTGTCACAGCGGCACAAAGGTGTTCAAAGCTAGTTAACTCCCTAGAAAGATCTGAGCGTCTCAGTAGCGGGCGGAGGACACTGTGTATTACTTTGTAGTGTAAGTAATTCAAGTTGGAGAGGCCAGGTAGTGTTATTAGGTCTGTATATGGTAAAATAGTGCCGTCTTGTAGTAGCTGGTCAATGGAATAGGTAGAGAGGTTTCGACTTGGTCCTGGGACAGTGTTATGTGTAGTCCCTAGATGGGCCAATATGTCACAAAGGTCAATTAGGGGCGAGAGGGGTGGTGCCAAGTATTTCGTATGGGTACGCCATATCTGTAAAGTAGCTCTGGTATGCAGATTCGGGAGAGGCATGTACTGTTTCAAGTTGGAGTGTATAAGGAAAAGAGATCTAAGGCTGCAAGGTGTCAACGATTCCTCAATATTCAACCAGTGTTTCTCTTTGTTTCGTCTCAGGATGTCAACAAGGCGGGTGATTTGCGCTGCTTTATAATATAATTTAATGTCAGGGGCTCCCATCCCGCCTAAATGTTTTGGGAGGGTCAAAGTGCGTAGTGATATTCGGGGCCTCTTGTTTTGCCACATGTAGTTAGTGAAGAGCGTATTTATTTTAGAGAGAAAGCTTAGTGGGATCGCTATGGGTAGCATTTGGAATAAGTAATTAAATTTAGGTAGGATTAAGCTTTTTAATATATTCTTCCTCCCCATCCACGAGAGGTAGGTATCTCTCCAAGTCCGGATAGTTGATGTCGTGGATGTCAAAAGAGGGAGAACATTCAATTTAAATAAGTCTTGGTAGTTTCCGTTTAGTTTCACTCCCAGGTATGTAATGTAGTGTGTGGGCCAGGAAAGTGGGTATAGTGTTCGTAAGTTTTTAAGGGTGTTCGGTTTGATCTGTATTCCTAGTGCTTCAGATTTTGACATGTTTATTTTGAAGCCCGACAGGTCGCCATATCTCTCCATCACATTCATGAGAGTCGGGAGTCCCTTCATGGGCTTTGTTAAAAATATTAAGAGGTCGTCTGCAAAAGCTGCTGTTTTATAGTGAACTCCTGCTATTCTGACGCCCTCTGTTTCCTGATTTCCCTGTATCGCCATTAGGAGGGGCTCCATCGTTAACACAAACAGTAACGGGGAGAGCGGGCATCCCTGTCTGGTTCCATTCCCAATTGTGAAGGGTGTTGTCAGTGAGTCATTGATTTTGATACGTGCTGATGGTCGTTGATACATCGTCATAATAGACGTAACTAGTGCTGCAGGGAGATTAAATCTAAGTAGTGTCAGTCTCAAGAAGGTCCAGTCCACCCTGTCGAACGCTTTCTCCGCGTCTGTGCCCAGGAGAACTAACGGTAATTTGTGTGCTTTTACATATTGGATTAGGTGTAAAACTTTATGCGCATTGTCCTTTCCTTCTCTGCCTCTTACGAAGCCTGTTTGATTTGCTGAGATCAATTGTGGTAGGAACGCCGCCAGTCTGTGTGCAATCATGCCGGCCAAAAGCTTCAGATCAACGTTCAGTAAAGATATAGGTCGGTAGTTGCTACACTGAGTTGGGTCTTTCCCCTCCTTATGTATTAGTGAGATCTTAGCTTCAAGCATTTGAGTAGGCAGTGCTTGGCCAGCAAGTGTGGCATTGCACAATGCTAGTAAGTGCGGCAAGAGTAGGGATGGGAAGGTCTTATAATACAAGGCCGAGAAACCGTCAGGGCCAGGCGCTTTTCCTTTAGGGCAGCGGGACAGGGTGGACTGGAGTTCAGGGAGAGTAAAGGGTCGAAGGAGTGTTTGATGGTCAGCGTCAGTTAAAGTTGGGAGGTGTATGTCGCTCAGGAAGTTTTCAATTTCTCGGGTTCTATGTTGCGTGAGATCTTCCGGATCCCCAGATCTCAGATTGTACAAGCGTGTGTAATAATCTAGGAAAGCCCGTTCTATGTGGGACTGGTCCTGAGAGTCCATACCCTCTGTATTCTTTATCGTGTGTATTTGTGTGCGGGCTTGTTTTTTGCGTAATAGAGAGAGCATGAATTTGGATGCTTTATCACCATGGGCATATAGTTTAGTTTTCCATTTTTTATATTGCCGCGCTGATGTTACGTTAATTAAATCTTTCAGGCGTTGGCGCTTGGATGTCAATTCTTTGAGAACCTCTGGGCGCTGGGATTTCTTATGATGAAGTTCCAGTTCTGCGATCTCATCATACAGCTGTTGTGTTTCGGTATGCCGTCTCTTATTGGCGTATGCCGCCATGGAGATCAGTTCTCCCCTAATCACGGCCTTATGTGCTTCCCATAGGGTTTGGATAGAGGTATCCTCATTTTGGTTGTTCTGGAAATATTGTTGGAGGCATTCTGTTAGTCGTTTTTTTGTGTCTTGGGAGGTTAATAGGGCCTCATTTATCTGCCAAGATCTGCATGATGAGCGATGCGCAGAAGCGGAAATAGACGTTATGACTGCTGAGTGGTCTGAGAAAATGCTAGGGGTTATCACAGAGGTGCGTATTGATGGTAGCAAGCGCTTTGAAACTAAGACATAGTCTAGCCTGTGGTAGGATTTATGGGGATGTGAGAAATATGTGTAGTCACGGGTCGAAGGATTGACATAACGCCATGAGTCAATTAATTGCATAGTTTGTAAGCGTGAACGAATTCTTGATAGGTCCCGATGGGAAATGGAGCTTTTTTGTTTGGTCGTGTCCAGAAGAGGTTCAAGTGCCACATTGAGATCACAGCCAATGATCACCAGTCCTTCCCTAAATCTCTCTATTTTATTCATGGTGGCTAGTATCCATTTTAATAATTTTTTATTCGGGGCATAGAGGCTACCAAGCGTCACTAGGGTGCCATTTAACAGGCCTTTGATCAGTATGAATCTGCCTTGAGGGTCTATCCAAGACTCTCGGTGTTGGAAGTGAACATGTTTTCTAAGTGCTATTGATACGCCTCTGGCCCCAGTTTGGCTGGAAGTGGAATGATACCATCGGTCGAATGCTGACTTTTCAAAATTAGGGATTTTATTTGGTTTAAAATGAGTTTCCTGGAGGAAGAGGACATCAGTTCCTTGTTTTTTGAGTGCATGTAATGTCGGGTGTCTAGTGCTCGGTGAATTCAAACCATGTGCATTAAGTGAAGCATAAGTGAATACGTTACCCTCAGCCATGATCTTCTAGGATATGCGGTCTCCGATGGATGAGTCGAAGGGGGGTTCGGCTGTGCCTGTTAGGAGAGGTGGGGTTGGGGGGAGACTTAGGGAGAAGAGGAATGAGCAAGAGAGGGGAAAGATTGTGAGAGGTGGTAGAGTCAGAAAGAAAAAGAAAAAAACATTAGCAATTGAGAGTACAAGTCACAGGATAAATTCGTTATTTCCATCAATGTGAGCATGTCTATTGCTACATAGCAGCATGGGGGCGCTTCTTCATATATTTTTTAGAGAGCAGATCCAGTTATAACACTCAGGATAGGGGAGGTTGGTTCTTGGTAGCAATGAACCTCTTGGTTGGGTTAAGGGGGGGGCATAAAATCCGGCGTACACGTATCGGTCGCTACCTCGTTGGGTAGCGGGCTGGGGGGTTGCAGATGATGGGAGGTGGGGGGAATGGGGGTAGGAGGGGGGGGGTAAGGTGGAGAAGGAAGGGAAGGTGGGGGGTAGAGGGGGGGGAAGGGGGGGAAGGGAGGGGAGAAGTGGGAGAGGGGGAGGGGGGAGGTGGAGATGAGGGTGGGGGGGGGTGAATGGAGGGAAGGTGGGGATGGCAGGGGTGGAGGGGGGTGAATGGGGGTGAAGAGGGGGGGGTGGTGGAGGGTAGGACGAGGGGGTGGGGGGAGAGAGGGGAGGGGGAGAGGGGGTGTTGGGACGTGGATATACGATGGGATGGGTGCTGTTGGTAAGGTTTAGATATTAAAGTACAACAATGCCAACTATATATTAATATTCTTAACAAGTGCAACGAGCTTATAACATAAACATAAACATGAGGGCGTTATTGTGGCCCTCCTTCAGAGTAAGAAAGGTTATAAACCATAGAAAGTTGGCCTAATCAGCAGGGTCAATATCGCCGAGCGTAAGGCGATTTAGAGCAAGGAGGCCTGAGAAATAGGGAGAAATAAATCTGTGTGTTCGCGCCTCAGGTAGCGTCATCTGGGCCCTTCAGCGATGGTGATTTAGACAGTTTCTTTTTTGCTCGCTGGGATTTTGGTGTTAGCATCTGTTGCCAGGGTGTCGGGGTCGGCAGTGGATGATAGAGAGAGGCCGAGTGGAAAGACTCCAGATCCGGGTATTGGTCGAGCACTATGTCCATGGAAATGCATGCCTTTTTTATGTCAGCAGAGGTCCTGGCGGTGATGATTCTTTCCCCAGCTGTAACGGATATCCCGAAGGGGAATAGCCAGCGGAACCTAAAGCCCCTCTCGAGGACCGCCCCCGTAAACGGTTTCAGCAAGCGTCGTTTCCTCAGTGTTATGGCTGAGAGATCTTGGAATAGAAGGACCTTAGAGTCCCCATAGGCAACCTCCTTTGCCTCCCTGGCTCTGCGCAGTACTAATTCTTTTGCTCGGTAGTCCAGGAACCTGCATAAGACATCCCGGGGGGTTTCCCCAGGGGCTGGTTTAGGGCGAAGGACACGATGAACCCGGACTAACTCGATGTCTCGTGGATCTCCGTCTCTCAGCAGTGCCGCAAACATCTCTAGGACTGTTTTGCCCAGGACTTCAAACGCCACTGATTCAGGGAGGCCCTTAATGCGGATGTTATTGCGGCGCTCCCTGTTTTCGTGATCTTCGAGGGTGGCGTGGATTTGGTGCAGTTGTTGTTCATGTGACATCAGACACTCTAGCTGAGTGTTCGTCTGGCGGAGTATCGTACTTTGTGTCGTCTCCAACGCCTCGAGTCTATGGCCTTGTTGGGCGAGATCTTGTTTGATGTCAGCTAGGTCACGTCCTATGGGTTCCAAGGCCTTTGTCAATATGCGTTTCAAAAAAGATCTCGTCACCATAGAGTCCTTTTTTTTAATGCTAGTATCTGACTCGCCCTCCATGTCTGAGTCCGAATCTTCGTCAGGTTGGAGAACAGAGTGCTTGAAGGGGTTAAGAGAGTCTGAGGAGTCGGTTTGCTTCCTCAAGAAGTGGTCTACGTCTGCTTGGGTTATGGATTTTGATGTCTTTGTTGTTAATTTGGGGGTTTTTATGGTTGATTTCCCCATGTTTCAGAAAGTTAGATATTACAAGTGGAAAAAAGAAAAATGGAGAACAAAAAGAGATGAGTGTTCTGGATCACACTGATGTGGTCTGCTCGCGCCCCCTGTTGCTTGCTTAGGGGGTTTACATGTCACAAACTGATAAGTGACTTGTTAAATATAAGAAACAAATGTCTTTGGAGATCCTACTGGATTTGGTATTAGACACCAGTTAAGGAGGGTACGAGGTTTATATTCGGAGTGTATCAGCAGGGCACGAGTTGGGGAGGGAAGCACATAGGGTGGATCGCAGATGAAACAAAGGGGCAATGCAGCAGGATGTAAGGATTTGATGGAAATCCGTCTATTTCTCTCTGTCTACAGCAAGGTTTCCGTCACTCTGGTGGGAGTAGGTGATAGGATGTACCAGTCTTATAAGATCTCTTTAGCCTTATAGGGTAGCAGGATTACAGATAGCAGTGTGCAGAGCTTTGGCAGATGTAATAGAGTTTATCACTGCAGCTTGTGATGTCTGTCTGTAGATACGTGGATCTTGCTGCTGTGTATCTAGGCAGGAGATGGTAACAATAAAAAGCCCACTGCGTTGCCTCTGATCTGATGGGTGTGCTTCAGGGGCACTAATGTGTTGTGGCCCCTGGCCCTATGGAGCTGGGTCTTTCTTGCTGTGATCGAAGATTGCTTGTATGTGCCCTTTCCCTTGTGTCCCTCTCACCTTTACACTCAGTGCCTCCGATTCCTCTGTTCTCCCCTGTGCCTCGCAGTTCTTGGCTCCTTGTGCCGAGGGCTCGTGCTGCAGGGCTGTCTCCGGCTTATGGCGTCTATCTCCAGGCCTCTCTTGCAGCCCAGCTCCGGGTGCCCCCTCTCATCCGTCGGCGTCTGTGGAGGAGACCGCCGCAGCACTGCGGCGCGGGCTCAGCTGAGGCCGAGTATAGTCACCAGGGCATCTGCAGGGCAGGGATCACTCGCCTTAAAGCCCCGTCCGGAGCCGGCACCGCCGCAGCTCGTGCGGCTCCCTCGTGACCGGCCTCGAGGTCCAGACCGCGGGGATCCCGCGACACGGGTAAAGTAATATAAGCTTCCAGGTGCAGGGGAGTCAGTCACCGACTCTTCTAGGCGCCTGGGAGTCCCTCCAATGTTCAGATGGCGCGGATGTGGGTAGATTGCTAGGAGAGCTGTGAAGTACAGCCTCCCTCATCCGCGGCCATCTTGGATCTCATGACAAGTTTATTTTAATAGAGAACTTGTTTGTGTAGCCTAAATCACTATAAAAATAATAGTAATATATAAGTGTTATAAACTAAACTAAACTGAGTGATATTCAATTAATAGCTGTATTGTACACACTTTGCAATCAATTTTTGTAAGAAGGGCCCCTGAAAATAAATTTGTCCCTGGTTGTCCATGGGATCAGTTGTAATCTGTAGTGGAACCCAAAAACAAGAGCTTAAAGGAAGCCTGCCAGGACAAAGTGACTATGACGCACCCAGGGTATGGGTACTCGGGTATCTGGGCCCTCTGCTGCGGTAGGCTACCCAGACTCATGGCCCTGGTGGTCTGCATTCAAAAAAAAGAAGGAGAAAGATTTGAAAATAATAAAGTATAAAGTTCTCATGACGCAACCTGCAGATTTTGGTGACTGGACACCAGTGTCGCTTCAGACCTCCGGGAGGCGATGGTACTGCAGCTTTGATGGAACAGCTCCCTGCAGGTGGAGCTGGGTCTCCGGGGCAGGAGTGCACCGATGATGGGGATGCAAACTGTAAATATCAATGATCAGCAGTACGATAGAAGAACAAACACATGGAGACTCTGTCACTCTACCCGGGTACTTTAGTGGAACAGTTCTGGTGGCAATACAGTTCACAGTGCAAAGCAGTCTTTCTCGAGAGGTAACTGGCCGGATAGCCACAGTGGGCTGCAAGGTCTCCCAGAGACTCCCATGGTATGCCTTCTTTAGTCGATCCCGTGTCCTGCTGCTGATCCCCGTCCTCACACTACCCCTTACTACTAGGCCCGTTGGGGTGCTATTGAGTTCCTGTGCTTCCCAGCTCTTGTGAAGGGGCTCGACCTTGGTGGGTGATCCTGGTGAGGCGGTGCTGTTTGGGCAGGGTGTCGGGGCCGGTAGACTGACCGGCGACGGCCGGTATTGGTGGCTCAGGTGCTAGACTCCCTGCACCGCCTCCTCGGAGCTGACTCCCCGTGGTGGACTGAGGTTCTTCCGGAGTATGGGGGGTTCCCTCTCTCTGTTCCTGGGCTGCCTGTTCCTCTCTCAGGCCCCCTCTCTTGGAGTCCCCTTTTCTCACTCAGGGCTCCCTTTTCTTCTTCTCCTCGGGGCAAACTAAAACTCCCAATTTTACTACCTCCCTCCTCCCCTAACTTTTCCCCCAGGAACTGGGCTCCAACCATTTGCCTAGGCTCAAGTGCGGGAGTGTCGGGGTGGGAGCCTCCTACAAACCTTGCATTCCCACTGTGTCAGGGATAACCCCACACTCTTTTATGGGTGCAGTGCCCAAACTGTGACGCCTGACCAGTGGGGCACCACAACTACTCAAACCAAGCACAGGCACTCAGTGGCATGGACGAGCAGTTCACTGCACCTTCCCACCTACCTGTTATCCTTCCCTCTATGCCGATCTTCTCTGTCTCCTGTAAACACAGGCTTGGATGAGTTGGATGGAGATAGAAGCAAAACAAATATGGTAAGTAGAAAGGTGCAGTGAAATGCTCAATTTTCTGATAATAGACTCCCTTAATTCCTGCAAGGCAAGTGAAGTACTATACTGTGTCCATGGAAAACGAGATCCTTTTATGGTGATATTTACTTTGGCTACGATTCTTAGTAATGTTTCAGTATATTATTTATGCAGCCATAGTATTGTGTGTTTAGACAACTCTAGAGAGGTATTTCTTGGCAATGTTTTTGGACACCGTATAACCTTTATAATTGTGATATTTATTTCTATATACCCTCACCAACTATATCCTCACCCATCCCTTGTAGACTGAGCCCTCGTGGGCAGGGTATTCTCTCCTCACCTATTGCATCCTCACCCATCCCTTGTAGACTGTGAGTCTTCATGGGCACTATCCTCTCTCCTCACCCATCCCTTGTAGACTGTGAGCCTTCATGGCTAGGGTCCTCTCTCACGTACTGTATCTTCACCCATCCCTTGTAGACTGTGAGTCCTCATGGACAGTGTCCTCTCTCATCTACTATATCTTCACCCATCCCTTGTAGACTGTGAGCCCTCGTGGGCTCTCTCACCTAAAATATCCTTACCCATCCCTTGTAAACTGTGAGCCCTCATGGAGAGTGTCCTCTCTCATCTACTATATCTTCACCCATCCCTTGTAGACTGTGAGCCCTCGTGAGCTCTCTCACCTAATATACCCTTACCCATCCCTTGTAAACTGTGAGCCCTCGTGGGCAGGGTCCTCTCTCACCTAATATATTCTCACCCATCCCTTGTAGACTGTGAGCATCATTCTAGACATTTTTTTTTCTAAGTCCAAAAACGCATATGCGTTAACGCATGGTGCACTTAAGTGCCATTGCGTTTTTCAACAACACATGCGTTTTTGTTCAGTATTCAAAAAACGCTGCATGCAGCATTTTTGGGTGCTGTAAAAAAACGCATGCTTTTTTTAACATGAGGCCCTATGGGAAACGCATGCGTTAATGCATATGCGTTTTTTAAAAAAAATTACAAAGTCCAAAAAACGTCCAGGGACACAGGAGGCACGAAATGCAGCCTAGGAAAAATGGATTTGTCATGGAAAACACTTAGAAAAACGGATTGGCATGTGTGACCCTAGCCTAAGCCTTCATTTTACACAAAATATGATGATCATACTTAGAGAACAGCAATGACTGTAGCACAGAGAAAGATTAAAACTACATTTTCACCAATCAGTAGGAAATGTGCAGGCCTTTGCTTTGTACAGGCCTTTGCTTTGAATGGGATCAGCACATCTGTGGCCACAGGACATCACTAGTCTCACACTGCTCTGGTGTGATTTTGGTCCACTCTTATTCTAGTCTCTTCCACAGTTCTGTAATTTCTGTTCCTCAGTTCTGTAACTTTGTCACCAAGGATTTTCCAGAGGTTTTCTATTGGGTTTAGGTCAGGACCCTGGGTGGCCATTTCATTGTTTCAATGTTTTCTATTTCAAGGAACTACTTTCCCCATTTTGCTGTGTGACATGAGGCATTGTTCTGCATGAAAATTGCTGCCGATGGAGTGCTGAACACAAGTAAGGAACCACGTGTTGTTGAAGAAGGTTCTGGTAAACACTTGCATTGTTTGCATCCATGTAGCTGTATGAGAGGTCTAACCCCTGCAGCAGAAAACATTCCCCAAACCATGACCCTTCCTCCACCACCTTGTACTGACTTCTTTACACTTTACACACTTTGGGTTTCGTCTTTCCCCAGTTTGTCATCAAACATAATGTTTCCCATCAGACCCAAATAAATTAAACTTGCTTTTATCACAAAAATGAACTGTGACCACTTCTCCTCTGTCCACACAACATGCTCTTCACCAAAGGTGAGCCTAGCCATTTAATTCTTTCTGCTAATTAACGATTTGGGATTTCAGTCCAAATGCTCTCATACATCAAGACACTGTACAACGAGACAAATCCTTACCCTTTTCATTGCTGAACTGGTGAGCTATTCCAGCTGCAGTGTTGAAACCATTACCCATGAAGATTATCCACATTATCCTGTCATCTTTTGCATTTGTCTTTTGAGGGTGACCAGCCTTCTTGGGGGACTGGAAAGAGTTTGTGATGTTGTAAAGATGCAATATTATAGAAATAACAGACATGGAACGGCTACTTTCTGATAGGGTGATGCCTTTAGCCTTCATCTGGATACCCTGCTGCCGTAGGGTTACAGTCACTTTGGAATGGCACTCTTCCCTCTCCTTCAAGCTTCACATCCAGGCCCTCGCCACCTCCTCCTGACTCCAGCTCCAAAACATTTCCTGGATTCGCACCTTCCTTGATCACGACACTGCTAAAACACTTGTTCATGCTCTCATCATCTCCCACCTTGACTACTGCAACCTCCTGCTTACCAGCCTCCCCGCTACCTCCCTTGCACCTCTCCAATCTATCCTAAACTCCACTGTCTGACTAATCCACCTGTCCCACCGCTTCTCCCCTGTCTCTCCCCTCTGCCAAGCCCTTCACTGGATCCCCACTTCTCAAAGATCCCAGTTTAAAACACTATGACATACAAAGCCATCTACAACCTGTCCCTTCCATACATCTGTGACATGGCCTCCCGATTCCTACCGTCATGCAACCTGCGATCCTCCCAAAAGCTCCTCCTCTACTCCCCACTTATTTCCTCTTCTCACAACCGCTTACAGGATTTTTCCCGTGCATCCCCCAGACTCTGGAACTCACTGCCCCAACACATCAGACATTCCCCTACCCTGGGAACTTTCAATAGAAACCTGAAGACCCACCTCTTCCGACAAGCCTACAACCTGCAATGAGACCCAGTCCACTGCAACGTCTCATGATCAGTGTTACCCCCTCTTATCATATCCCTATCCATCCCTCCTAGATTGTGAGCCTTCGCGGACAGGGTCCTCGCCCCTCCTGTTTCTGTACGACTTGATTGTCCACATATATTGTTCTTGTCCTTGTCTGCCCTTTCCATATGTAAAGCGCCATGGAATCTAATGGTGCTATATAACTAAATAATTATAATTATTATTATTTTTGCAAAGTAAATGCAAACTGTAAAGTTAGGCTGCCAGTTGCATAGGGTTTGTCAGATAGTTAAGGAAATTAGCACCAGGTTCCAGATTAACACCAATAACTTGAAGGTATCTAAAAGAGTTCTCTCATTTTGATTAGTGTCTTTTTCATTTATATCATTTACATTTTTATTCTGTGCTTCAGAATATATTGAATTTACGAAATAAGTTTAAAATACTGCTACTTTAGTCATGTTAGGATATTTTCACATAGGACAACACAATGACCTTAACATTAAGGGAATTCTGTGTTGTTGTCTAATTTTGATCACCAGTGTATATATTTAGGGTTAAATCCTAGCTCTGCAGCGTTTGATTAGATGCACCTATCTAGCTTTTTACTAGAACTTGAAAACGTTTCATGCAAAACTATCTGGTAACTTTGTTTCTTCTGAGGTAGAACTAAGGCCGGCTTCACACCACGTTTTTTGACTGTCAGGTTCTGTCTGGTGTTTTGCAGGATGCACCGGACAGAACCTGACAGCACCGGACGAGCAGAAACAGAGGGCAAATCTGTCCTCCGTTCCTGCTTTTTGACAGATTCATTTCTGCCGCTGTCTACTGCTGAAATTTCAGCACCGCGAGTGCACGGGAGTTAGCCGCGGTGCTGAAATTTCAGCCGTGGAGCTCTGTCCATGGTGCTGTATGAGCTTAGCTGATTTTCAGAGCAGCCGCCCTTCAGTACCATGTATCCGGGAACCAGTCCGATTTTTTGATGGATCCGGCGTCCCTAGACTCTCATGTTATGGGAGCCTGATCGCCCTGGATCGTCGGATTTTTGTATCGGACACAAAAAATTATGCAGACTCCGATTTTTTGTCGATTGCAAAAATCAGACAAAACCGGATCCTCCAGGAAAAGCACAAAACCGGATGCCAAATAAGGCCAATCTGGAACCATAGGGATATATGGTGACAAAACCTGATCAGGTATGAACCGGACCGATTACTATCAAAATTCTAGAGTCCATAGTAGTACATATATTTTTAGCCGCATAGTCTCACTATACAACATGTATTCAGATAAAGATTAACGGCAATTTCAACACGTTATTCATATATAAATGCAAATATTTTTATTGATTATTTAGAAAAAACATCACACATAATAAAATCCTTCCCATAAAAGCACCCCAGACAGTGTGAGTGCAGGTATACAAATATTGTTCACAGTTACAATTCATATGTCATCATCAACACTAACATAGTTTGGTCTGCATAGAAAGGGATATGTTCATACCGCACCACACTGCCCAGCACCTCAATGTTTCGCTCTCGCTTCTTCAGGAGGTGCTGTCCCAGCACCTCCTGACGAAGCGAGAGCGAAACGTTGAGGTGCTGGGCAGTGTGGTGCGGTATGAACACTTCCACTTTGGGGATCATGCTTTATGAGAGGGGCAATAATGTGCAATATGGATATCTTGTGTAACCTGTCTTCTAGATAAGCCAGGTCATATTGGATACAACAGTATTCCTAAACATATCCCTTTCTATGCAGACCAAACTATGTTAGTGTTGATGATGACATATGAATTGTAACTGTGAACAATATTTGTATACCTGCACTCACACTGTCTGGGGTGCTTTTATGGGGAAGGATTTTATTATGTGTGATGTCTTTTCTAAATAATCAATAAAAATATTTGCATTTATATATGAATAACGTGTTGGAATGAACCGGACCGAACCTGAAAGGTAAAAACCGTAGTGTGAAACCGGCCTAAGACATGAATATAAAAGTCAATGTGTTTCAGCTCACTCTTCTATGAAGTTACAATCCAGGTATGGGTGCGGTGCTTGGTTCTAATCCATGGGCTGGTTCCCAGGGTGAATGCAGAAAAATTTAAAAGAGTAAGTGAAATCCAGCATCTGTTGCAAGAATAATAAAAAAGAAATAATAGGGACCTTGATCTTTTAAAAAAACATATTTGTATTGGTGCAAGAATTAAAATACCAACGCGTTTCGAGCAACAAAGCTCTTGCTCATTGCACACCATGAGTTAGAA
Source organism: Allobates femoralis (assembly GCA_033576535.1). NCBI lineage: Eukaryota > Metazoa > Chordata > Amphibia > Anura > Aromobatidae > Allobates > Allobates femoralis. The sequence continues at coordinate 539,144,579 of JARQOC010000005.1, forward strand.
CTCTGTTGCTCGAAAAGCATTGGCGCTTTAATTCTTGCCCCCGCTTCCGCTGATATTTAAGGGTCTCCATTGGGAGCCCATAGTATCCTACATTTTTAGGCCTTGGAATAAATGTATTAGACACATGCAAAGGAATCTGAATGAGGAAAGATGAAACAACATTCGCCTGCGGTCTATAGCAGCAGGCCATCCAGGGCTTCATGTTTTTCAATTCTTGACATCTAACTACTTTGTTTATCACTGCAGGACATTTTGTGTTTGTTGATGGGAACCCCAGCAATTTGCAGAAAAGGGCTTATTTAAAAAGCTCACTGATTCACAGGAGCAAAGGCAAGATCTGTCGCTTCTCCTTCCATTACATGATTGAGAAAGACAACAGTCTGAGACTCCTGCTCTACTCGTATGAGGTAAGACTCCATTACCTGCTGCTCGCGCATCGACGCTTCTACTCAGCTGGAATGTAGCAGGGAAATAGCATTATAACATTTCAAATTATAGAAATATTAAGTGGTTTCTTTGCCAGCAGCATTCATTTGCTTTAAAACATTTTTGAAAAAAAAAATGAAATCAAGTCTCGGAGCACAAGAACAACATAAGACTTTCTATTAATTTAATTATTTCGAAATACTGAAAACTTTGGGCTTGATGACTTAAAAAATCAAGACTTAGGTGCAAATACATTATACATTATAGGAGCAAAATATTTAGCAGCTTTTAGCTATTAAATTTGAGAGCAGAGAGACTGAATCCAAGAATATGTCACTTATTAGGCTGTGTGCTGTAGATTCAATACAATCAGCGCTTTATCAGCAGGAGATTATCATTAGAGGATTAGGTGTCATGTGCGTGCAAATCAGACTAAACTAATTGACAGCTTTTTGACAATGCAGAATGTATACAGGAAGTTGTCAATCAGTGTTGTGGGTGGGATTGTACACAGTGTATTGGGTTATGCTACAGCTACAGCAGAGAAAAAAGGGATTGTATCCAAACAACAGCACGCATTCGAGTAAGGGACACATCACTGCAATCAGGGTCTCTTTCCCCTTGTCACTCTCAGATTGCATAGCAAAAACCTGCTGACAGATTACCTTTTAAAGGAATGTATTGCTTGTAAATTTTTGCCAATTTATACCTGATACTGAAAAAATATTATTTTATTAGGTTATGTGCATATGGAGTCATATGGAGTGGAAACTCTAGCTTTTTGAGGAGTTTTGAGATCTGCTTAGTTTCCACTCCAAAAACTCATTGAAAAACTCTGTGTTCACATAGCATTAATCTGTTATAATGTTCTGACTATAGACATATTTATTTTACTTTCTATACATGATTATAGAGGTGATTATGTTCTCTAAGCTGCTGGTAACAACATTCCAAAATATGCTTTACAGCAGCCACATGGATCAGAGGAAATACTAGTCTGGAGACAGTGGCGTAACTAGAGTTCAATGGGCTCCAGTGCAAAATTTGGACCTGGGCCCTTTATGCACTTTGGTCAGATGTATGAACATTTCTAAATCTATAAAGAGATACAATTTTCCCCCGTCCCCCTTCATTATATAGTAACGTCCCCCATCCTGGTATATAATCACCCTCATCCTGATATACATGGTGTATATGGTCTCCATCTTGGTATATATGATCATCATCCTGGTTTATATAGTCTCCATCCTTGTATGTATATCCTGCATCCTGGTATATGGCCCCCATTCTGGTATATGGCCCCCATCCTGGTATATATATCCATCATCCTGGTAAATATTGTTCTCATCCTGGTACATATGGTCCCCATCTTGCTACATACAGTTTTCATCCTGGTATATGGTCTCCATGATGGTGCATATGGTCCTCATCCTCGTATATATCCCTTATCCTTGTATATAAGTCCTTCATCACGGGTCTCAACATGGTATATATGATCCCCATCTTGCTTTATATGTTCTTCAGCCTGGTATATATGGCTCCAACCTGATATATATGCTTCCCAGCCTGGTATATACAGTCCTCATCCTTGTATATATGGCCCCCATACCTAGAATAAATGTCCCCTTCCACCTCCTGGTATATGGTCTCCATGATAGTAAATATGGTTTATATATCCCTAATCCTTGTATATAAGTCCTTCATCATGGGTCTAATCATGGTATATATGATCCCCATCCTGCTTTATATGTTCTTCAGCCTGGTAGATATGGCCCCAACCTGGTATATATGCTTCCCAGCCTGGTATATACAGTCCTCATCCTTGTAATGTATACATATGGCTGCCATGCTAGAATAAATGTCCTCTTCTATCTCTAATGCATAACTAAAACAAAAAAAAACATTCTACTCACCTTTCCTTTGCTCCTGCATTGTCCGGTGTCCCCTATAGCCAGCGCACAGTTGCCAGCCTGGCAGCTGACATCGGAGCGCTCACAATTACGTCAGCTGCCAGCATATATTGCAGTACTCTGTTCCACAATGCATTTCAGCTGAAGGATTTCTTTTTTGTTTTGGTTACTTAATTTTATATTTTTATCTGACATAAACTTTTTTTGCTTATTTTTTTTCTATTTTAATTTACTTAATACTTTTTGTACCATTTCCTATTAATTCTTTCTTTATTTTTCAGACCCCACTGGGGACTTGAACCTTTGATCATTTGATCCCGTGCACTATATAATTCAATATGACATCATATAGTGAAACTGATGTTTTCTTTTAAAGTTGTCACGACTGTAACTAGTAGATTTCACTTTAGCTGCCCCTGAAGCTTGGGGTCCCAAGTTTAATCCCTGTCCCCAAGATTACCGCTGAAAGTGGGGATTCCTGAGTCTTGCACCTAGCTATACTCCTAGCTACCACTCACTTGTATGTTTATTTTTTTCCCCCCAAAGGGAGTGAAGGGGCAGGAGAGCAAGGGGAACACACAGACAAAACAGGCAGGCAAGTAAACAGATAGCAAAGTATTCTAAACCTTCTCCAGTAGGAAAAGCTTCACAGCTGCAAAAGTAGTGAACACCTCAGCACTTCAGAAACAAGCTTCTGCAATGTGGACAAAACAGAGATTCTATTTCCAGCATAAAGTGAAGTCAGGGGCAATATAGCAGAAGGAAGTAGTAATAAGGAGCTGCAGCTGAGACTTAAGGCTTAGAGAATTCTCAGCCAGCGGGGAAAAGGTCCTCAACCACTTTAGCACATCGTGAAAGTAAATACACTAGATAACAATCAAATGGGCTCCACACAGGGCCTGAGATCGGTTGATTAAGCCAGGGATGGTGAACCTTCTTCTGCCAAGGTCTATTTAGAAATTTCTACCATCTTTGGGGGCTGCATAAAATCAATTTTAAAATTACTCTGATATATTTGGTTACACAATCAACTCACCCCTACTGTGGAGGCTGGGGCTGCTTCTCTTTGTCATGACTGATAGTAGGTGATGTTGATCATGTTGCTCATCAACTTCTTTTCCTGGTTGGCTAGGCCCATAGAAATCATAGAAGAGTCTGGGGGGCATATACATTACTGGGGAGGCTGAGGCTGGGGCATAGATATCACTGGGGAGATGGATTTAAAGTCGGCAAAACACATCTTCCAGCCTGAGCACAGCAGACCCCAGGAATCTGCCTGGGGGCCACGGAAATAGTCATCAAGGACCGCATGTGACCCAGGGGCATGAGGTTCCCCGACCTTGGATTAAGCTTTGAGACCTCCTGATCCCAGATCCCCAGAAGTAACATCAGGATATGACACCCTCATGACAAACGTCCATCCTAAAACCCAGATCTAATGATCACAAATTCAATTTACGTCAGTAACCCACAATTTCTTTGCAAGAGTAAAATGGAGTAAAATGGGCACCAATTAATGCTGATGTCAGTGATTGACAGATAGAAATGGTAAACAACAGAGATCAAAGCTAGAATTGATGGATACTTCTATAAACAGATATCATCTGTATAACATAGCTGGCATCAAGCCAGCATGATGAAGGCTCCGGAGCCCACTCCAGGGGCGTATCTAGGGGGGTGCAGCCGGATCCTTTGCCCCGGGCGCAACTCAGAGGGGGGGCGCCGGCACCAACCCCCCCCGCTCCTCACCCAGGGCTGAAGGGCAGTGTGACTGAAAGCTGACAGCACCCCCCACCCCCGCTCCTCAAACAAGGTTGCAGGGGCGGCAGGGCTGAAAGCTGACAGCACCCTAACCCCCCACCCCCGCCCCTCACCTACTCTGGGGGGGGGGCGCCGAAAAAGATCTTTGACCCGGGCGCCATGAATCCTAGTTACACCGCTGGCCCACTCCATACATATGCACCAACTGTGACATATCAGTCTGTCAACATTATTTCACAAACAAAGAATACTTCAGGATTGATTTCCTTCCCTTTCTAGAAACCATTTACTGGATCTCCGATGTAATAATCCTCATCTCCTGTCGATGTTACATTTATTTAACTCCACACTCTGAGACGCTCTCATTACTACCCACATCACTTTGTGTTTCAAGTTGTGATTGTTTACTGACATGATGCTTCAGCTCGTAATGAACAGAGCTTGATTGCTCCTTCTAAAAGTCCTCAGTTTTAATTTACTCGGGGATGAGTGTTTGTATATAATGCGCCATGTTTGGATGCCTATTGATTTATTTTACATGGTCAGCAGAGAAAGTCATATAATGCAAAAGAAGGCTTGTAACCACACAGCATATTGGTGTACATGGCCATCATTAGGGCAATACTTGTGCTAACAACTAGATAGCACAAGCATATAACGAACCAAAACTGGCTAGTCATGGCAAGGCTCTGCAGCAATACTGGGACTCGCTGGGGCAGTGGTAACCATAGGCAAGTGCTGTGATTTCTCCTCCCTGGCATGCTACATTAAACCAAAAGTCCTTGGTGTATGTGGGTGCTGATGTTCTTTCTTGTGGTGCCTTCAGGCCAGTCCAGTCACACTCTTCACCTGGTCCCCAAGTGTGCCAGGGAGGGATGACAGAGACGATGGTAAAAGTAAAGCAAACTTTACTGGACACAACTTGGATGAACATTATGCAGCATGCAGTACTCTTATTGTCTTCTATGTAACACAGAGGCACAATCTTAATGGTTACTGATGACGGCATATACTTGTAAACATTTCTTTGCTAGTCAGGTAGATTAGGCTCACTTTACATACATAGACAGCCATGGGCAGTGATTCCCAGCAGGAGGATACTCAACATGGCCCTTTTCTCCTTAGTGCATCAGCCGGAACTCTCCCTATATTCTGACCACTTCACTGGATTCACATCCCCTTCACTCAGTTTGACTCACAAAACCTTCTCAGCTTCCTAACTTCTGAGATTCAGTCACCCACACATTAGTTACTTGAGAACTTGCTGCTTTCCGTTCATGTAGCTTCCCACACAACTTGAGCCCTTCAGCCACAGGCTGACCTCTCTCCTGTGCAGCTCTCCTTCACTCGCTCATTCCATAGTCTACTCAAATCTTCTCTTTCTCCTCAGGCTAAAGACTGGAAACTCCCCCTGTGACTCATCCCAGACTTTAACTCTTTTGTTTCCTGCAATAGTTTATGCAGGAGTTTCACCTTTAGCCCTCATTCTAGTCTATACAAGTCTTCACCCTTCACCTACGTTACTACATGAAGCTTACTTATACTATCTGCACATAAACAGCTCTGAATATCTATGCCTTAAACTACATCATATTATACCTACAAACAGTGTAACACATGAGACCTTATAACACACCATTGGGCATCCCAACCACCTTGACTGGCTGATCACAGGAACAATGGTTAAGTAGAGTGTTTATAACAGGGCTTGAAGTTTTGGTTCCATTGTTAGAGCATAGGGAACGTTCCCTGGGGAATTGACTATTTTTTGGTTCTCCCAAAACAAATGGGCTTTTACTGAGTATGTCCTAGGTTTGCACTTATAAGAATTTTGCTATAATCCAACCATGCGATCTTTCCTGTTAATATATGGTAATACAACTTTCTATTATTTATATGACTGATCCATATCTTTTAACTTGTTTGTACTGCGCAACAAAGTGATAGCCACTATTGTTCATGTTTTTTTCTAAATAAAAAACTTTGCACCGTCAGGCTTTCTGGTTGCTGATTATTTATAGGCAGAAACTCTCTAGAGTATCAAAACCGTTTACTTATAACACACCATTACATAACATCTACTATTCCTATCACTATCTTACAGTTTGCCTAATACACTCTATATAATGAAATCACACACAATACAATTACCGGTAAATCATCAATGTCTTCAGGGGGCACAGGACTGTAGGTCTACCCTCTTACAGTTCCTATTGACAAACTGGGTTCCCATGATAGTGCCCTTTTTTCTCAAAAGAGTAAATGTATAGGAGACATACATCTTATGTTCTTCAAAAGCAGCATAGAGATCATATTATTCCCCCTCGGTCTAAAGTCATTATACTTGACAGGATTGAAACCATCTTCCTTCTGGTGTCCACCAAACACCAAACCATAGGGTACAAATTGGAGGAATGAATATAACAAAGACTTCAGGTTTCCTAAACATTTGCCCACCTAGCGCTCAGATATTTTTGATTGGCATGCAGGTTAATAAAGTATATATTTATCTTTTCAGAAAGAAATAATACTTTTTGAAGAATACGTGTCAACTGAAGGCCAATGGGTGGAAGGAGAAGTCTGTCTGCCAGAAATCTCGGGAGACTTTCAGGTATTGATTGTTTATCAAATATTACATCATTAAAAATTATTTAAGAAATATGGATAAGTTGAATTCTTGATTTTTCAGTTTTGTGTCTTCTAATTACAAATATGTTAATTAAATGCTCCTTTAAAATAGATCTGTACAATCCCGAACACAGAGGCAGCATAGGAGAGAGGGGCCAATGCTGACCTTAGGGATGTACCGTATATATAAGTGTCAAGTGTCACCTGAAGACTCACCTATTCCATCAAGCCTACAACCTGCCATGAGACCCAGGTGACCGCCCCATAACTGACACTCCTCCAGCCTACTGTGTCCCCACCCGCCCCTCGTAGACTGTGAACCTTTGTGGACAGGGTCCCCTCCCCTCCTGTACCTATATGTACCTATATGTCCTGATTGTCTAGAGTTATTGTAATTGTGCTTGTCTCCCCATCCTCATATAAAGCGCCATGTAACCTAATGGCGCTATATAAATAATGATAATAATAATAATAATATATTTATTTGATTTTATGTAAAAATAAACTGCTGACAGGAGTCGTAAAGAAAGCCTGTGAGTGCTCCTTTTCTGGTCTAATCTCCATAGACTTTCATAGATACTGTTTTAGTGAGGGATCAAGTTACAGCTGCTGCCTATAAAGGTCTAGAGAGATGGTTGATGGTTGACAGAAAAAGTAATCCGGAAATAGAAAATAATGGCTGAATCCTCAAATTAAAATATTTTTGCTTTATTAGAAGATATGAAGAAATCAAATCAGGGAAGTAGATAACAGGTTGACACATTTTGGCGTAAGCCTTAGTCATAACTGTATTTGTTACGACCAAGGCTCCCACCGAAGCACATCAACCTGTTAACTACTTCCTTGATGTGATTTTTTAATAAAAAGCAAAAAATGTTTATTTGGAGGACCCATCCATTTTTTTCTATTTCCAGATTTCTTCAGTTTACGCAGCTGATGGGTGGCTGCAACCTCACCCATGTGGATCGGACTGGTCAGGTCATTGTTTGGTGAGTGGTAAAAACTATATTGATTTGACAGAAAAAGAGACCCAGCAAGAAACTACAGTGAGAGGAAAACAGCTACAAAATATACGTCTAAGGGCCACGTCACACACACAGATATCTGTGCAGAAATTGTTCGCAGATCTCTGGTTGCAGTGAAATCATGGACACTATTATGTGGCCGTGTACAAATGTTTCCTGCAGACATGTAATGTGTGTACCGTGTTTCCCCGAACGTAGGGCGCCCCCGAAAGTAAGGCATGCTTTGGGGGGCGCCCTACATGCTAATATAAGGCACCCCCCCGAATGTAAGGCATACCTTTTGCGGATCACATCACCGGATCTGCGGCACCGCTCCCCGTGTCCCCGCTGTCCCCACTGTCAGTCCCCGCCAGTTTGCGGTATTCTCCGTGCCCTGGAGCGCTCCAGCGCTCTTTCCTGCTCTCCACCCCGCCCACGAGCCCTGCGCCAATCACAGCACAGGAAGCATGGGCCAGCTGACGTCAGTCCTGGGCTGTGATTGACCAAGGGCTCCTGCGCTGTGATTGGCCCTGGGCTCCGGCACTGTAATTGGCCCTGGGCTCCGGCGCTGTGATTGGCCCAGGGCAGGAGCCAATCACAGCCCAGGACTGACGTCAGCTGACCCATGTGCACCACCAAAGCAGCACCACAGAAGAAAGAAAAGAAAGAAGGTAAGAAAGTGAAAGTGTGTGTGTGTGTGTGTGTGTGTGAGATGTGTGTGTATGTGTGTGTGTGTGAGATGTGTGTGTATGTGTGTGTGTGATGTGTGTGTGTGTGATGTGTGTGTATGTGAGATGTGTGTGTGTGAGATGTGTGTGTATGTGTGTGTGTGATGTGTGTGTATGTGAGATGTGTGTGTGAGATGTGTGTGTATGTGTGTGTGATGTGTGTGTATGTGAGATGTGTGTGTGAGATGTGTGTGTGTGTGTGTGTGTGAGATGTGTGTGTATGTGTGTGTGTGAGATGTGTGTGTATGTGTGTGTGTGTGTGATGTGTGTGTGTGTGATGTGTGTGAGATGTGAGATGTGTGTGTGTGAGATGTGTGTGTATGTGTGTGTGTGATGTGTGTGTATGTGAGATGTGTGTGTGAGATGTGTGTGTATGTGTGTGTGATGTGTGTGTATGTGAGATGTGTGTGTGAGATGTGTGTGTGTGTGTGTGTGTGTGTGAGATGTGTGTGTATGTGTGTGTGTGAGATGTGTGTGTATGTGTGTGTGTGTGTGATGTGTGTGTGTGTGATGTGTGTGAGATGTGAGATGTGTGTGTGTGAGATGTGTGTGTATGTGTGTGTGTGATGTGTGTGTATGTGAGATGTGTGTGTGAGATGTGTGTGTATGTGTGTGTATGTGAGATGTGTGTGTGAGATGTGTGTGTATGTGTGTGTGTGATGTGTGTGTATGTGAGATGTGTGTGTGTGTGTGTGAGATGTTTGTGTATGTGTGTGTGTGATGTGTGTGTATGTGAGATGTGTGTGTATGTGTGTGTGTGATGTGTGTGTATGTGAGATGTGTGTGTGAGATGTGTGTGTATGTGTGTGTGTGATGTGTGTGTATGTGAGATGTGTGTGTGTGATGTGTGTGTATGTGAGATGTGTGTGTGAGATGTGTGTGTATGTGTGTGTGATGTGTGTGTGTGTGTGAGATGTGGCAGGCTGTAGTGGGTACCGTACTGGGAGGCTGCTGCAATGGGATTTTTTTTTTGGCTAATATAAGACACCCCCTGAAAGTAAGACATGGCGATCTTTTTGGATCCAAAAAAAATATAAGACCGTGTCTTACTTTTGGGGAAACACGGTATCTGCGGAACAAATGATGAAATGTTCTTATAATCACATAGAAATATCTCAGACTGCACACACTACACACATGCCTCATACACACAATGCAGATCTCTAAGATTGCATTCACTTCCTCCCCCCTCTTTTCTGCTCTGCAATGACTACCACACACAGCATAACCGATCACAAAAAGGCAGGACGGTGTAGTGATGCATGAATATTCATTCCTTGGGGAGTGGGCAGCAGAGAGCTCACTGTGATTGACAGAGGGAATTACCTTATATACTCGCGTATAAGCCGAGTTTTTCAGCCCAAAAATTGGGCTGAAAAGTCCCCCCTCGGCTTATACGCGAGTCACTGTATACTGTATACACTGTATACAGTGTATACAGTATACAGCAGCCCCCCCCCCATATCAGTATACAGGCCCCCTCCCCTTGTGCAGCAATCCTGAAAAGGAAAACATTATCATACTTATCGCTGCCGCTGTCCCGCTGACCCACCGCCGCCGTCATCGCGCTCCTCCGGCTTCATCCGTCTTCTTCCGGCTTCCTCCGGTGGGCGCAGGCAATGACGTCATTGTCTGCGCGCCAGAGGAGGAAGCCGGAAGACGCTGGATGAAGCCGGAGGAGCGCGATGACGGCGGCGGTGGGTCAGCGGGACAGCGGCAGCGATAAATATGATAATGTTTTCCTTTTCAGGATTGCTGCACAAGGGTGGGGGGGCCCTGTATACTGATATGGGGGGGGGGGGGCTGCTGTATATTCCTCTGGGGCTGCTGTATACTACCTCTGGGGCTGCTGTATACTACCTCTGGGGCTGCTGTATACTACCTCTGGGGCTGCTGTATACACCTCTGGGGCTGCTGTATACTACCCCTGGGGCTGTTGTATACTACCTCTGGGGCTGCTGTATACTACCACTGGGGCTGCTGTATACTACCATTGGGGCTGCTGTATACTAACTCTGGGGCTGCTGTATACTACCTCTGGGGCTGCTGTATACTACCTCTGGGGCTGCTGTATACTACCACTGGGGCTGCTGTATACTACCACTGGGGCTGCTGCTGTATATACCACTGGGGCTGCTGCTGTATACTACCACTGGGGCTGCTGCATACTACCACTGGGGCTGCTGTATACTACCACTGGGGCTGCTGCTGTATACACCACTGGGGCTGCTGCTGTATACTACCACTGGGGCTGCTGTATATACCTCTGGGGCTGCTGTATACTACCACTGGCGCTGCTGCTGTATATACCACTGGGGCTGCTGCTGTATACTACCACTGGGGAGGCTGCTGTATACCACACTGCTGGGGGCTGTATACCTGTGCTGGAGTCCACCCTCGGCTTATACACGAGTCAATAGGTTTTCCCAGGTTTTGGGGCAAAAGTAGGGGGGTCGGCTTATACACGGGTCGGCTTATACACGAGTATATATGGTAATCTGTTATTTTGCAGTTTACAGAGGATACTGTAGGAATGAAGTATAAATAATAGAAATAAATGAATAGAGAGAGCATAGAGAAAGGAATTAGAAAATGATAGCAGATTCATATGGACTTTTGACCTGACAGATTCCCTTTAACGGGAATTTAGGAATAATTTTAGTCAAAACAACTTTGTTTTGTTTTTTGTTTGCACATCCATGAAGTTAAAAAAATTCTACCAGGTGGCAAGTACCATTAGCGATCTAAAAAGCTTATAGAATATCATGTCCATTGATCTAAAAATTAACCCTTTCACCTGACTTTAAAGTAGGCTAGCACGCCAAAACCCACATCTTTGTCAGCAAAGAATAGCTGAAGTCTTCAGCCATAATCTGCCTCTAACAGTTGCGGGTGAAACAACGATCTGCCTATAGTTTTTAACCTGTTAAATGCTGCCATCAATCTCTGACAGCAGCATTTAACACGCCATGGGGGTGCACCTTTCTATGCACCCTTCAGTGCCAATAACTTGATCATGGGGTGTTAATGGGTTGCCATGATAGCCAGCAGTCTGCTAAATACTCTAAGGGCCACGTCACACGCATCAATTTTCAGAACGATATCGCTTAAGCCATTATGGGTCTTGTAAAATGTCAACACAATCAAAAAAAAATATTATAAATTTCCAATTTTTCTTTTTACCACTTAAAAAAATTATCCATTTTTGGTATCTGTGTACTGATACTGACCTGGAAGATCATATTTACGGGTCAGTTTTGTCATATAGTGAACATGGTAGATAAAAAATCCTAAGCTCAATTGTGGAATCGCACCTTCTTTTGCAATTTCAACGCCCTTGGATTTTTTCCCCCTTCTTTTCAGTGCATCACATGATATAATGAATGGGGTCATTCAAAAGTCTGACTTGTCTTTCCCCCCAAAACAAGCCCTCTATAGTTATGTGTATGGAGAAATAAAAAAGTCATGGCTCTTGGAAGAAAGGGAGCAAAAAAATGGAAACGAAAATGAAAAATAGCTAAGTCATGAAGGGGTTAATGGGGCTTTACACTATATTTTAAGTAAAGCTTTTTTGTACTAGAAGGGCATAGAACTGTATGCACCACCCCGATTAGCTCCATGTCTCTTATCTTTCGGGTGTGTTCCCTCTTGACCGTTGGCATCAATATATCACAGTGAATCTTGTGATAGACTGGAGACACACTATGTGAGATGCATGAGAGGTGTTTGCACGAGTCTCACATGCCTCCCCCAGCACAGTGGACAAGTGGCACAGAAACACATGCAGCTGCTCACTCCACTCCAGAGAGCCAGCGGCCATGCCGGGTGAGGCATGCGAGACTCGTTCGAGTATGTTACACCATGTGTCTCCGGCCTAGCTGAGCCTTCTTATTCTGTCTAAGTAAAGAGACTGCTGTCCTCATCCAGGCAGCTAAAGGGCAACTATGTTACAATGAACCTGCTGCTCAATTACTTTATAAGTCATTGTGGGTTCTTCCGTCTCCTGTCTTAAGGATGGGCCAATAATTGAAAATTCAAGAAAACTCCATCGACTAATTGTCACGCTTTGTAGGTGAGGGAATCAGGTAACTTGATGGTATAATGGGCAAAGGGGGTCAGGAGAGCCTAATCTGTCCCTGATGTGGTCCCTGGCTTTCCCTGATCTCGGAGGTACCTCTGATGGTGAGGAGTTCCGAGCCACCACCCTGTACCCTAAACTCCTGATTAGCCTTAGGCTGAAGGCCCCTACCTCCACCCACGGGTCAGGGATCACAGCTTCTCCCATGGCAATAGAACTCCAGGAGAGGCTTCAGCACAGCAGCAAGACGTCTTCTCAGCTCAATGACCAAGAGCCAACTAACTCTATAAACGGCATCTGACAGAGGAGAGGGAAGGCTATTTAAAGCCAGGGGGAGAGGATTCCAGGTGAGTCACACGTCAAACCGTCAACCAGCAGCTGAACACAATAGTGAATGCAGCTCTGGAGCACAACACAGGAGTCAGAACCTTCACACCAATCCTTCATGCATCCTTTAAAAGAAAACAACACATACAGCAGCATCCAGCGATGTCAGCGCAAACTAAGCGCGTGACACCAATTTAGCTCATTTCCATTTTACTTTGACTTTTTTCTTTGTCTTTGATACAAATAATTTTATAAAGAACTCTTAATTGCTTCCTTATTAAATATTGAGATTTATTCAGGTGATTTTTCATGTGTTTGACATATTACCATCAAGGCAAATTTAATCATTCAGAATTATGAAGACATTTCCTTTAAATTTCTAAAAAGACAGTGCTAAACCTGTTCATGGGTAGGGAATATTATTGTAGCTCAGTCTTATTAACCCCGATGCAGCTGAGCTACCGTACCAGGCACAACCCACATCTAATGAAGAGCTGTTCTGGAGAGAAAGCAACCATATTTTTCTGAACCCATTTAAAGAGAACCTGTCATCAGGATATATCCCTATAAAGTGAAGCCTTGGATATAACGTTACTGTCACATCGGTGATTACACCGATACCTGCATTGCAGGAATCTAATCTTTAATTGCTAAATTTTCTTCCTCTAAAGTTTTCATGATGATGTCATCTGTGCATCACTTGCGCATCAGGGCAGGACTAGGGGGTAGGGTCTCCTTGTAGTTTCTACCCCTCTACCTGCCCCCTCCTTTTCTTCTATAAAGTTTGCCTCCTTTTAGAAATTTTGCACTGCTGCCATCATGATTGTGGTAGGCAGTCTGTGTCCAGTTGGATTCTGCAGGTCTTTAATAAAATGGCGCTGGATGTGGCAGATGCGCAGTCTGAGATTTCAGCTCAATCATATCTTCGTTAAGCTTATATCTCTTTCTGCACATGCGCCACTGTTGGCACCATTTTATTGAATAACAAGTGCAGGGTGACTTTACAGACTGTCATCAATAGAATGACACATGCACAGAATGAGACATCAGCTTAATGAAGACAGCTGAAATATCGGTCTGCGCATGCGCCACATCTGGTGCTATTTTATTGAAGACCTGTAGACTGCCAGCAGAATCACACTGCGCATGCTCTGCACACTGCAATGATGGTAGTGGCATGGAATTTCAAGAAGATGAAACAAAGGAGGCAGGCAATGGAGAGGAGAAGAAGAAGACCGTACCCCCAAGTCCCACCCTGATGCACAAGCAATACATGGATGACGCCTACATGAAAACTTTAGAGGAAGATTATTCAGAAACCTCAGTTCGGATTGCTTTACTGCAGGTATCAGTTTAATCAGCATCACAGCACAATTATGACCATGGCTTTACTATATAGTGGTAAATCCTGCTGACAGGTTCTCTTTAATTGCTTTTCTCTTAGTGTATTCTATTGGATGAAAGGTTTTTTAATGAGGTATACATTTTTTATTATTATCATTTATTTTTATAGCACCATTGATTCCATGGTGATGTATATGAGAAGAAGGTACGTACAAAATTATAGATATAGTGTACAGTAAACACATTAACAATGACAGACTGGTACAGAGGGGAGAGGACCCTGCCCTTGCGGGCTCACATTCTACAGGATATTGGGGAGGAGACATTATGGCAGGGGTGCAAATTTAAAATGTGAAGTTATTATTCATGAGCTGGGAAATTGTCTAATATATTTTTCTACAATTTATTCAATGCTATAAATGAAATAGACATAAACATAGACAAGGGTATGACAATAATTAACATCTACGGTGCAATCTAAAGTTTACTTTTGAAGGAATGGTGAGGAACATCAATGGGTTCATCGCCTTGGATGGATTGAAATGCACTGGTTGCAAAGAATATTTTGGAATTCCAAATTCTGCCAATGAACCATGCTTTAACGGTGAATCATTAATTGACCTTCCAAACGACTACAGTGAGGATAACAAAGAAGAGCTGTCAATTTCCAGTACGTTTTACACTGAATTACTTTGGTTTTCGTATTATCAATAATCTGTACTATATAGGACTATGTCAATAGACTTATTCCCATCTCCACACTTTAACACCTATCTACAGGATAAATTCAAACTTGTTGATTGTTAGGGGTTCCACTGCAATGGATCTTGAGAATTGGGCTCTGAGATGTTTTGTTGGAATGGTGAGGTGGGACCGCCAGTGATCAACAAGTTATCACTAATGATGAGCCAGCACTACCGTGCTCGGGTACTCCTAACGACCACTTTGAAGATGGTATGGGCTCAACTCATGCACCAAGTATGATGGAATTTTTCCGGAAAATCTTTTGGTAGTGCTCGCTCATCATTAGTTATCATACTAAATTGGGAATAATACTTTATTTCATTGAGTTATGTTCGTAGAGAATTCTATTGTAGCTCCGTACATAGACATGAGCATATTGATTATACGCCAAATTCATTTAGAATTTCTTAAAATTCACAGATTGTAATGAATACAAATTTTTGGGATTCTATTGGATTTTTATGGGATTCTATTGGGTTCATAACGTCAAGGAAGTGGTTTAGAAACAATAAATGATTATACTCACCTAATCCCTCACCTGTCCCTGCCACAGCAGCTCACAGCAGCTTTCTGCTCATCCTCCACATCACTTGATAAGGCACTCAATCTGATACAGTGTCACTCTTCACTCTTCAGCAGTGCCAGATAGGCCTCAAAGGTTTGTTTTGATGCTATGGCATACATTGGCCAATATGGTCAATTGGGGCATGGTCAATTGGGGCAGTGCATGTCATGATGCAGTAAACACTATTAAAGACATTGGAGGAGTCCTATGTTGGAGCACTGCAGATACCTTACAGAGTACAAGTGGGGAACTGTGGCGGTAGGAGCAGGTGAAGGGCTAAGTGCAGGGACGTAACTACAATAGGTGCAGGGGTTGCGATCGCACCCGGGCCCTGCAGCCTAGGGGGGCCCCAAACGTCCCTTTGGCCCATAGAAAAAGACTAATACTACTAAAGATTTGCAATAATTAGGGGCCCCGTTGGAGCTTTCACATCGGGGCCCCGAGGCCTGAAGTTACGCCACTGGCTAAGTGACTATAATTATTAATAGTTTCGCTCTTTCCTGGGCTGTTCCCTTTAATATGCTTTGGGGTCAATATTTTATTACATTGAATATTGTTGAGATATGCTTCCATAGAAACAATGCTTACTGTGATAATGGCTTATTTCCCTAAGAACAAGGATTGGACATTTTGAAATCTGACCTGTCCAATAATTATGGGATCCTAAGAGACCCTCATACACTTTAGGTTTCAATGCTGGGATTACATTGGTTGATGCCTTTTTGGACACCTTTGTTGGTTCCCCCCTCCCATATGCTGTACAATGTAAGAATAATTATGTAGTACATATAACACTTCCACATATTGACCAAAAAACACTTTCATACAGGTTCTTACATAACGGTCTTATGAGATTCCATAAACAAACATATGCTAAAGAAAAGAAATACTGTCCGTAATGCTATGGACCGCATCCACAGAACCTCAGTCGCACGTAGTGAAGAGCTAGGAATTGTTTTTCAAGTGAGAATTAACTAAATAAAAGTTAGAATAACAAAGAAAGAAAGAAATATATGACCCCCTTGACTTATAAAGGGATTTTCAGCCCATTTCTCACCACAGGGGTTGACTTACAAATTAATAGAAACAATTATCAATTATGGAAAACACATACATAAAAAAAACAACTTACGGTAGTCTGTTCTCACACGGATAACCAAGGCAGCATTGTCCTAGAGCAGACTAGTTTTCCATGTGAAAAATACAGCTGGCAAGGCATTGATAAATTCAGCAAAGCAATAAAAACAATTCATGAATATTTTCCTTTTCAGTAAATTTCACCATAAAGAACTGCTATAATGCCAACATACAATGACCACGTAATGCATCAAGTAATTACATAACTGTGCTATATAATGTCTAAATAAGGCTGTGTACAGTTAGGCCTATTTCACATCTAAGCCAGGTCTGAGTTTTGCTACATTTGCGTTTCTATGCATTTTACCGCTAAAAACGCATCCAAATGCATGCATTTTTGCCCCATTGATTTTAATGGAACGCATGCGTTTTTGCCAACGCAGTTGGCCAATGCGTCTAGGGCTGCGTTGGCAAAAGCGCATGCGTTCCATTAAAATCAATGGGGGCAAAAATGCATGCATTTGGATGCGTTTTTAGCGGTAAAATGCAGACCTGGCTTAGATGTGAAAGGGGCCTTAGAATTCTTGAATCATGATGATTGCAAGTCAACTGTGTCAGATATTTTCTGGTCTTGTGTAATCACACCTATGTCACAAATTACTAATCACCGAGTAAAAAGAAAATAAAAACAGCAGAAACATTGAAAAAGCCAAAAAGAACTATGTCAATCTATCCGAATTCACTACTAATTCAACACAAAGGCGACCACGTTAAAGTGTTGAAGCCAGTTAGTGGCTTAAAGAGGTTGTCCATTACATTTACATTGAAGGCTTATCCTTAAAGCAGGGGTAGGGAACTCCATGCCAAAAGGCCTGCCAACAGGTCATGTTTTTAGGATCTCCTTACGTTGGCTTCACACCATGGCACTATCAGGTCCGGGGCTGTCAGGTTCACCCGATTTGCAAACAGAGCCGGAGGGCAAATATGCCCTTCGGTCCTGTTTGTAGCCGGAGTCAGCTGAGCGCAGCTTTCCCCTGCGAAATGGTGCTGAACCACTTCACCTGCGCTCTGGTGCTGAAGCTCAGCATTGCTCACGCTGAACTTCAGCAGCTGGCATCCGGTTCCCGGATCCTCCCGGGTCCTCCCGGATCGGGGGAATCTGACGCCATAGCCTCCCATGCTAGGGAGGATCCAATTTGGGCAGATTTTTTTGCCCCAGACACAAAAATGCTACAGGAGAAAAATCCGGATACACCCAGATCTTCCCAGACAGATGGAAACCGGATGGCAGATAGCTGCCATCTGGCTCCATCCTGCCCCATAAGGCTGTATTATGGCAAAATCGTGTCCAGGGCTGTCAGGTTCACCCTTGACAGCCCAGGACCTAATTGTGCCATGGTGTGAAGCCAGCCTTAGTATTGCACAGGCGATAATATAATCACCTGTACTGGTGATGATTCCAGACCCTGTACAATGCTAAGAAAATCCTGAAAACATAACGTGTTGGCGGCCCTTGAAGCTTGGAGCTCCCCACACCTGCCTTAGAGCATAGGTCATCAGTGTCTGATTGGCTTGGGTCCGACACACTGCACTAAGGCCAATTAGTTGCAATTGGTGCCGGCTGTAGCAGCAGGTGGCCAGAAGTGCTCAGTTCCGGAGCTGCTCCATCAATGAACATCCGCCTCCTATTCAGATCAATAGGGGGCAGATGTACAATGCATGGACATAGCTACTATCAGAAGACAGAGCAGCTCCAGCTCCAGAGCTGAGCACTTCCAGTCACAGGCTATTGCTGCCAGCACTGAGAACAGCTGATAGGCGGGGGTGCTGGGTGTTGTCCTTAGGACAGGTCATCAATGTTTAAATAGTGGACAACCTTTTTAAGTGCAACAGAAAGCTCAAAGCCAGCTCACCAGATATGTCCCTTGGAAGGAACAGCGAAAATACCTTGGCTTGTAGGTGCATCCAAGTGAGAGAGAAAAAGTTGAATTTCCAGCACATTAGACCCAAGATAAAAATTCAAAGTGCTATAAAAAGGATACATTAAAAATCGAGCATTGGACCCTAGCTGCTCACCTTCTGCTGTACTGTGGGTTTAAAAATCTGTTTTGTTCTACTCACTTTTTAGTATGAAATAAAACTTTGAATTTTTATATTGGATCTAACAAGCTGGAAATTCAACTTTTTTTTTAACCTCTTTAAGAGGTCATAACTCATGTGCCCTAGATGGGAATTAAGCCTTAGATTGCTAATGGCTTTGATATGAGACCCTGATTAGCTAGGGCTGTCACATGTTAAACGAAAATTGACAAATGCATTGGAACTTTTGCATTGGAGCACCATGTGATTGGAAAAGATGAACATTGTTTGCATTTTTGTCATTTTATAACAATTACTGTTGTTTTTATCTTTATTGGACAACCCTTCTCATGTACATGCACTACTAAATATTTTTTTAATATAGCTTTTGGTCTTTTTGGGATAATAATGAATAGTGGCATCACAGTACATTCAAGCATTCACTTTCATGGGCGCTGTACTTTCATCAAAGTGCATAAAACAATAGTACATGTGAGTATAAGAAATTTTGCAATATATTTGTTTCAGAGACCTCTGCTTCTTTCTCTACTTAAGAGCCACTTTTCACCACCAGACTCCTAAAATTACTATACACTCCTTAAAATCATCCCAAATCTGTCTTGCTCCAGAAAAGACAGACTGTAAGTACAGTGAGTGGTTATAGATTTTATTATGGAAAAACAATAGGGAAAGAGCAGTGCGGAGCAGAGTGAAAATCAAGCACAGGGAGACACAGATTGTGCTGAGCTTGCTAACAAGTCTTTACTCTAATCCCAGAGCTGGATTCAGAACTACACCAACTCAGTACTGTTGTATGATGGCCTCCATACTGCTAATGATTATATCTTTATGCAAGGTAAAGAATGAGAAGAAGAAATCCCTATGTGCTATAGTGTGTGTGGGAGACATCATAGCAATTTATCTCCTCTCACAAGCTCAGAGTCAACTGCAATGTAAAGAGTTATATTTCTTATATATATATACATATGCATCCCGGCTTCCTGTTCGCTTGAGAGCAGTGCACTCCTGAAGATTGACAGGTTGGAATAACAACATAATAGAATCGATGGCCCAAACTGTGAGTTCTCCATTGCTTAAAGTCATTGAGAGCAGGGAGACGAAAGCTAGTCAGTTCCACAGATCAGGCCAGCATTTCTAAGAGGTAGTTTGCAATATTGCTTGTTTTTAAAAAGCACTTTGCAATTTTATCCATTTAACAATATGAGACAACCCCTTAAAGATAACCTGTCAGCTACTTTATGCCCCCGAACCCATCATTACCTGTCCCTGCAGCTTCCTAGTACATCCCTAACCATCCCTGTCTGACCTAGATGTGTAGTATAACTGTTGAATAAAACACTTTTTATAACTTACCATTTTCCCCCAGTTATGAGGCATCCCCTAGATGTTGGGGCATTCTCTCAGAGTCCATTTTCTCCCCTCACTCCATGGTTATCACACCTCAGTGGGTGTGACAACCTAATTCACTTGTGCGCTCCAAGCATTTGAAATCTCTGTGAGCTCCTTGCATGTATAACACCATGGCGTGTTATTTCCAGTCCTGTCCAGTGTGAGGGTTGTGGAGACACGGGGGGCAGTGGGTGCTCTCATCTGCTGCCCGTCTGCTTTTAGAAAGACTGTATAGACTAGGGCTAATCCCAACTGAAAACCTGAACTCCTTAACTGTTGGTGGATCACTGCTTAGACAACACGGGGGAGAGAACTGCAAAAGTAAGACTTTAACGGCATATAACACATAACTTAGCAAAACACAGAATGTAACAGGCAACAGAGTCTCACTCTTCCGCTGGCTCACCAGGGATTAGAATGTTCACGCCTTGGGCCACTTACTCTAAAACAGCAGCACTCTGCATTCGGCAGGCACCCACCAAGTGAGGAATAGCAACAAGCATAGGAAGCTAACCGAGCACAGCAAAGTCTGTAGCCAGGTGACCAAATTGTCCTAACTTGGGTTTCTTCCTTATGTAGTCTCATATATCTCAGCTGAATCCTAGCATTAGATGATGAAGTCCATATTATGATATAGTCCAGGTTCTGATTCACATAGCCAGTGCCAAAGAGCCTAGGCTCAGGATATGGTCTTTCAACCGGGTCTGTAGACCCTAGATTGAAGCCATTTAGCATATCAACTCTTGATTAAGGAACAGGCCCCTTTATATACCACAAGCACTGGACCTCAGGACATTCGGGACTTCAGAATTGGTGGCATAAGACTGTGCTCTCATTGGCTCTATTTCAAGTCACATACATAATATCCCTATGAGTCATGAGTATCTGATAAAGGGGATGAGGGGGTCAGGTAATTTACATTGAATCAGTAATATACAACCTTGAACAATGGGGAACCTCCTAAGAGTCTGTCAGAAAATAATGACTTATCATACACTAGCTGTGAGCCCGATGCAAATGCATCGGGTGTCTAGAATATTTTTAAATTTTTTTTAAGATTTTCGCGGCCGCACTTGCCGCAAGTGCAAAACCGCACTTGCCGCACCTGCCGCAAGTCCCCCTATACTTTCTATGGAGATTACCGCAACCGCGCCGCAAGTGTAACCGCATCTGCCGCGTTTGCCGCATAACCGTTACACTTGCGGCGCGGTTGCGGTAATCCCCATAGAAAGTATAGGGGGACTTGCGGCAGGTGCGGCAAATGCGGTTTTGCACTTGCGGCAGGTGCGGCCGCGAAAAAAACCGCGGCTGACTGCGGTTTTTTTCGCGGCCGCACTTGCCGCAAGTGCAAAACCGCACTTGCCGCACCTGCCACAAGTCCCCCTATACTTTCTATGGGGATTACCGCAACCGCGCCGCAAGTGTAACCGCATCTGCCGCGTTTGCCGCATAACCGTTACACTTGCGGCGCGGTTGCGGTAATCCCCATAGAAAGTATAGGGGGACTTGCTCGCGCTACATGAGCGGTAAATCACTAATTTGGCCAGCGACTCGCAATGGCCTCGCGGCCATTGCTCGCGCTACATGAGCGGTAAATCGCAAACTTTGTGGCCGAGCCTCTGGTTCGATTTTCGGCCAGCGACTCGCAATGGCCGCTTCGCGGCCTTTGCTCGCACGTGGTGACGTCACAGAGTGACAAAGCCACGGTCTTTTGCGGGGTCCGACACGGAAGTGCCTACGGCAATTATATAGTAGATTAACAAACATTGTCTGGCTAATTTAAGAAACTTTGCACATGCCATACATTGAACAAGTCCATGTTGTCACAGGGGTGTACTGGGTGCACTGGCCGGCTTCAGAGTATGGGCGGTACACATTTTGAAGCCAGCCCGTACAGCCAATATTCACCCACAATGCACAAGACCGGAAATGACGCGACCATGTGTGATATCAGGAAACAGCCAAGCAGATATTAAGAAGCAGATTTCAAACGCCGGGAGTGCGCAAGGGTATTAGGCTATCACGCCCACCAGGGATATTGTCACACTGGCAAGTCATTCAGCCATTAGCATCTGAACATTGACAGATATATGATGCAGTAGTCCTAGAAACACAATTCATCATATTTGTTCTATTATTTCCTTAGGAAATCTGAACACATGTGACTTTGAGTCTGGTTTTTGTGATTGGGAACCAATAAATTCCAATGGTTTGGTCTGGAAAATAACAACTGGAAACACATACAATGACATTAATAAAGACCACACAACCAATGGAGAATACGGTAAGTAATTCCCAACCAAAATGATTATATGCAGGCATGCTTATAGGAAATGTGTCATCAGAAAATGACCTATTATTTAGATTAGTTTCCTATGTTAGAGCCTTTTTATTAAATGCCTTTTTTTTAAATATTATAATCTGTGTGAGGATCTATCAGACTTTTCCAGTATGAATTGCTAGTATAGTCAATTTTATTGTTCACAAGTTTAGGGGGAAGGGTGTGTGCAAGAGTATCTCTTCAAGCCTGTGTTCATGGGCCATAAACACAATCAGGCCTACATTAATATTGAATGTACCTGATGGTTAAGAGGGTTGGGTGTGTTTGTTTTTGCTCAACTAGGTGGCTGGAAGAAGAAGGGAATTAAAACAATTAACAGACATGTCGCTCAACTATTGCAATGCCGAAATCCATGTGATGCTGTAGGACCTGTGTGATGTCTTGAGTATGACTATAACAGTTGGAGCTACCGTAAGTCTACATTGTCCTCCACGCCTTAGCTTGCTTAGCTACGCCCATTATGGTCACATATCATGACATTACACAGGCCTTTTATACCAGAGCATTAGATGAGTTTCGGCAGCATCCCGGCAGTTCAGTGACATGTCTGTTAACCGTTAGCCAGCCGGATGACTGTATGACTATTTGCTAGCTAGCTAATATAACTATGCAAGTATCTAAAAATGCTTTTTTGGGATAAATACAATGATTTAAAAAAAAGTTACTAATGAACACTACATGATCTATATAATATTGTTGGTGGTTTAATAACAAGAAAGGACATGACAGATTCCTTTTAATAAACACAGGTCTTAAACAGTATCATAACTTGAAGATCATCGGCCCCGTTGCAAAAGCTCCAACAGGCCCCCCAATTATTACAAATCTTTAATAGCATTAATGTTTTTCTGTAAGGCAATGGGACTTTTGGGGCCCCTAGGCTCCAGGGCCCGGATGCGATTACAACCCCTGCACCTGTTTTAATTACACCCCTAATCTCAAAAGAAGTCATTCATATACTGGTTTCTGATCCAGTTACAGTACAACTGTAGTGATATCAATGCATTTGTCAATTGAAGTTTTCATGGCTTAAATTATCAGGGTTAAAAACGTAAAGATGACATATCACCCCCTGGTGCTTTCCAAACTGAAAGCACCACTGAATGCAGCATGTCTGCTGTGTTCAGGGAAGGGGTCTCCTATGTTTCTACCCCCCCTGTAAGCTGTATAAACCACTTTAGAAAGTTTAGAGATAAAGAGTCCGGAGGGCCTTACTGATTATGGAGTCATCGCTGTACACAGAGGTCCTCTCCACCCTCCTGCCTCTCTGTGCCACCTCCTTGCCTGCCTTGTAGAGTGAGGAATTTTTACAAGGGGGTTGCTTTGCTGGCAGCTGATATGCCTCCTGCCCATGACATCAGCACTAGAGCCCGCCTCGCTGTATGCATACTGCACAATCTGTAGCAGGGCGTGCCCCGGCGTTGACGTCATGGACAGGCGGCGTTTTAGCCACCGGCAAAGCAAACCGCTTGTAACAATTCCTCGCTCTGCAAGGCAGGCAAGGAGGCGGCACAGAAAGGAAGGGGGCGGGGAGGACCTCAGTGAACAGCGATGACTCCATAATCAGTAAGGTCCTCCGGACTCGATATCTCTAAACTTTCTATAATGGATTTTACAGGTTACAGTGGGGCTAGAGACATGGGAGACCCCTTCCCTGAATGCAGCAGACGCGCTGCATTCAGTGGTGCTTTCAGTTTGGAAAGCATCAGGGGGGTGACAGGTCCTCTTTAAAGCACCAATTCAGCGTTTCTATTTTATTTAACACTGGAGTGGCACTTTGTGTGTAAGTCCCCTACCCGCTCTTCATAAAATACCTTGTGGAGCCTCATCGTTTTCTGGCGCTGTTCCAGTGGCAACAAAAATTAGCGGGGTTAGATGTGACAGTATGACCCAAAGATTTCTTTACACTAATTTAAGATATTTGCAAATGTTTTATTACAAATCTGTATAGCCAGCTTGGGTTTTAATTTCTGTTTTTGGATAAATTTAGCACACTTTTGCCTCATTCACTTAGGAACAAGTCTGCTGTACGAAACACCTGCCTTAAAATAAAACCATATTGCTCATCAATATCTTACTGCGCCAGTGATAAGAAATAGAAATATTATCTGAGGATAACTTGTCCAATAAATTAGATATTACTGTGGGGGATCTGTTAGGAATATTCATTCTGTTGTTGCCATAGATGAATTCTCATTTATTTATGATTCTGGGGAACGGGTTTTGCGAGCCAGGAACGGCTCAGAAAGGTAAAAAGCAAATGACTATAAATAATACAGCACAGAAGATCGAAAGCCGGCAGAATACACAGGGCTGCTTAATACTGGAGAAACTTGCAAAACATTTTGATATCAGAAGCAGTAACTGGAAAAACAAACTTCTCAAAAAAAAAACAAAAAATATAGATTTGTATCCAACTTTTTTGTATAATCCAAGACAAATCACTTTTTGGAGTGCGGCTCCGGGTGCCAAGTGCAGCTTATGGACCTTATCATTCCTCGATGGTCTACGTAACTGTTTTCCAAGTGTCAGGATTCAGAGAGACAGTGTTTTTTTCTGGCATGATCTCAAAACTCCTCTTATCTGTGAAGCTTTCTGAAAGACTTGTCTTCTCCAGCACTTATCTGTCATTCCAGAGACATGCATTGGAAGAGATTCAGATATATCCACTCTTACACTTCAGTATTCACTACCTAAACGAGCCCTTTACAAATTAAGTAGTCTCCCTTGCATCGACGTTGTTCTAATGATGTTGGTGCTGGGTCTTCCGGGGCTTGTAGCCAGGGGTGCATCAAGCATCCCTGCCGCCTGAGCCCTCCAGCAGCTGAAGTGAGCACCGGGGGGGATGATGTGCTGTTGCTCCACAGCACCGCCGCTCTCCAGCAGCTGAAGTGAGGACTGGGGGGTGCTGTCACTCCAAAGCACCGCCGCCCTCCAGCAGCGGCCGAAGTGAAGTGAGGACTTGGGGGGTGCTGTCACTCCACAGCACCGCCGCCCCCTGCAGCATTTCACCGCTTCTTACCTAGAACACCTGGCGGCGACATCGTGCACACAGGAAGACAGTGTGTGGTGTTGGCGCCGCCCCCTTCTCTACTGCCGCTTCCCCAGCCTGCCTGCCGCTTGATCCACAGGGCTCACACTGTCCTATGGACGGTGCGGCCCTGCTTGTAGGACATTGCTTTGAGAAGCCAAAGAGAGGCAGGTATCCAGTTTCCACACAAAATTAAATAGCAGAAATGGAGTGTCACGTGTAGCCTGCGCTGCAGTCTTCTTGAACTGCTCTGCTGTGAAGAATTATATTTAATTCCTGTTGATTACTTTCTGAGTTAAGTTAAGTGAAGGGGGTGTCAGGTTACACAGTTGTCCATGCCCCTGGCCTTTAAATAGTTCCCTCTTCCACTAGATGTCGCTGATTTAGTTTAATCTCTGCAAAGAATGTGAGCTGAGAAAATGTTAGTGCAGTTTGTGCTAAAGCCTTCCTGCTTCTCTTTGCCTGGAGTTTTCCTTATTTTGTGGGAGTTGCTGTGCTTTCCGGTAAATGGGTGGAGGTGAGGGAGTTTTAGCCTAGAGCTGATCAGGAGCAAAGGGCAAGGGTGGTGACTCAGACATCCTCACCTTCAAAAGTAATTCTGAGAAGAAGAGTGAGCCAGGAACCTTCAGTCTAAGGGTCAGACTAGTTCCCCATATTGCCTTTTGCCCATCATTACCATTATTACTGTTATACCACCCCGTGACAGGGAGTTTCTTCATATAATAAAAAAAAATGAATTTCACAAATTCAAAAAAATAAAAAATCACAGCATTGGCCAAGTGTTTCAAGCAAAGACTGCTCTTAGTTCTTAGGCTACGACGAAGAGCAGTCCTTGCTCAAAACACATTTTTATTAGAAAAGGAAACTTCCTTCCTGCTATTTAATTATGTGATCAAGCTGGATACCTCTTTTTGGCTTTATTCTTCACTTGGGAACCAGCCCTGCATTCATCCTTGCACCACACCCTTGGCTGCCAGACATTTCAATACTACTTATGTGAACTGGTGAGTTGATATATATTTTATATTTTAGTTCTAATGACACTGTTATGCCATGTGAACTCTTCAGTCATCAGCCGCTTGTCACATCGCCATTGGTCTCGGTGGCTGGTGTTCCTGCCTCGGCCGCTGGGAGGAGCCGGATTCCTTCGGCTGGTGGCGCCGGTGATAGGAGGGCCTTGTCCTCATATGGAACTGCTCCCGCGACGTCTGCCTCTGTCGCTGAGCGCCGCTGTGTTTCCCCTCTGGGTGGTGTTGGTCGCAGAGGAAAGGGCCCTGCAGAGGTGTCCGTTAGGCGCAGCCTGCGTTCTTCTGTCAGAGGTGGCGTGGGTGGAGCCAGTCGTGCATCTCCATCTGGCCTGGATCTAGGGGCGGTCCGGATGAGGTCATCAGGTTGTGAGCTCCAGCCTATGGGAGGTAGCCGTGCCCTTCAAGTACATTGGAGCCTGTCTTGCAGGCCGCCAGATATAGTTTTGGTTCCCCAGTGATAGTGTGTGTGTAGTTTCGTGTCTGACCTTGCCTGGATTTCTGACTCTGCCTCTGCCTATTGATTTTGTACCTCAGCTGCCCTCTTGGTTTTTGCCCTTGACCTTTGCCTGGATTTTTGACTCTGCTACTGCCTGACGATTTTGTACCTTCGCTCCCTCTCGGTTTTGACTCGGACATCTGACTTTGTTTTTCGGGTCTTGATTTTCCCTGGCGACCTCCCCGGCTCTGTTGCTCATATAGGCAGCTACCCCCTGGGCTCCGCTATAATTCCAGATCCCTGTATAGGGGTTAAGGGTCTCGGGGTTTCTCGGGGTGCTGCCTACCAGCAGCTCGGCCTCACGGTGGATGGTCGTCACACCGCTATTGGGCTGTTGTGCTCTCACTTTCCATGGATAAGCAGAAGTGTGAGTTGAACGGCCCAATGATCTACTGCAAGGTTCATGCAGTATAACAACTTCGAAAGACCCACAGCCAAAATTGCTGGAACTGCTAGGGATGAGGATATTTACTTTACTCTCTTATACAGCACCATCATATTCAACAGCGCTTTACATACAATATAATTTGTTTTTATTTTGCAAGTGGGGGCTGCTTAATTTAAAAAAGAATTTAGGACAATTACTCCTCTCAGTGCATATAAGATGTAATGAGTGACGGAATCAGGGTGCGCTGAGCTGTCAGTTTGGTGAATGACATCTCAGTTGTCCAAGCCAGTACTGGGCTGTGCTGAGGTGTTTTGTTGATTCAGGGGAGTGATGGGTTATTCAGGTGTTCCCTGTTTCCCGTGATTGCACAGCTACTTAGGTGAGCATTTTCTTCTAGAACTCGCAAGTCATAGCATTCTCTTCAGTGGTGCTTGTTGGCCATTATTTCTGTGTTCTGTTAGATTGATATAATGCTGCCTGACCTTGGGCCTTGTTCTGACCATCTGATGGTTTAGCTCCTGTACTCTTCCCTGCTACCCTCCAGGTATTCTGACTGAGGAGCCGGTAACGCTTGGCTGCTCATGATTTGTCAGTAGTGAGGTTATTCAAGTAATGGACAACCCCTTTAAATTCTTCAATGTCTCATGATGCAAATTCAATACACTACATGCTAGGAAAACCAGTGTCAGGCTGCCAAACATCATAACCACTGGATGGACACATAGGTAGATTCATTGAAAATTTCCAGCGAGCAGGCTGATCTTCCGGTGTTACTCATCTTAGGATATTTCGACACAGGCTGGGGAAAGGGGAGATCAGACATGTGGATTCCTTGTTTTCCTCCAGTAGAAATATTGTTGCCACAGGTGTCTGGCAGTGGCTTATACCCCTCTCCTACTGAGCATGCACATGTATGGGTCAAGAGCTTTTGGACAAAACAAACATTTACGGTAATCCATGGCTATTGAAGATGTCTGGCCAGCTTGAGTTATGTTATATGACAGAGACTTTATTATTAATGTATCTAATAAGTCACTATCATGACTTATTAATGCTTGTTATGTCTTAAGTATGGGCATGATGTATGGGTTTGGGTAACATTGTAGGATCCTATATCGTTCCTATAAGGAACAGTAAATTATAAAATGACCTAACTGCTCGTAAACTATCATCCAGTCACCTGCTCTTTGTCGTTACTTCCAAGGACTTCACCTTGTTCCTGCACAGTCTGATCTTACAAGTCGCTATCTCAGGACTGGTATACATCTCCTACATGTGATCGCGAGTCTGCCTTCTTAATTATACATAGGGTCATTAATATTACATGTGCAGACCTCCCTCCTGATATTCTATAATTTAGGATCCTGTACAACTAGAGCTCAAACATATCTAAAAACTTCTCATACACTTTCAAGACTCTATCTATCTATCTATCTATCTATCTATCTATCTATCTATCTATCTATCGATCAATCTATCCAGCTTTCTATCTGTATTGGTTATTACAATTTCAAAAAACCTTTCAGAAAAACAACCCCTGAAAACTATTTAAAGGGAATCTGTCAGCAGGTTTTTGCTACCTCATCTGAGAGCAGCATGATGTAGCCAAAGAGTTCCTGAATCCAACAACGTATCATTTAAATTACTGGGTGCAGTGATTTGGATACAAAGTTTTAGATATAGCCATGCAGCAGAGCTGAGAAAACTGCCCACACCAGGCTCTTTGTGTACAAAGTCTATAGAGAGTGAGCTGCTAATCACAGAAGGGTGCATGCTGGACAAGTACTCTCATACTAGGCAGCCACAGCAATGAAAAGCAACTGCTGCTAAAATGAATAAGAGGCATATTGCTGAATTTTTTGTGTGAACACCTACATCATGCTGTCTTCAGATTGCATAGCAAAAACCTGCTGACACATATATTTAATTTTCACATTTAGGAACCAACTCACAGGATATATCGCACCGTCAACCAGGAATATTCACTTTTGAGTGGGGATTTTGTAACTGAAATTTTATTTTCTGGTTCTCAGGACTATCCCTGCAAGATCATACAGACTCTTCCTACATAGATAACCCTTAGTTCTCTTAGGGTCTCTGTGGTCTTAGTGTATGTTCATATGGGTCATTTTTTGCCATGTTTTTCCTGCATGTTTCTGTGGCGCCCCACTGGTCGGGACGCCACGGAGGGGTACTGCACCCACACCACAGTGTGTAGTATCCCTGTGGCCAGTGGACTTTGATGTCAATCAGTGACCCTTATTACATGCATCCACACACCCTAGAGAAGGGGACTACAGGGTTAAATCCTCTAGGAGACCCAGTTCCAGTGGGAGAAGTTTCAGGGCAGAGAAATGGAAGAGCGGGAAGAAGTTAGAGCAGAACGTCTGTGGAGAGAGACAGAAGAGGACACCTCAGGTGAGGTGGTCCTGGAGAAAGGAACCATAGGAGCACCAAGGACTGCGGTGCACCCCAACCTGGACCCGGTAATACCGACCAGGAGAATCAGTCCGACACTGAAGGACCGGCTCTGAGGCGATGCGGGTTTTCATCCCCGAGCCGCAGAATGGCACGTATCTCTTCAGAGGTTGCAGCAACCCCGGAATAATTCCCCTAAGGCCCCGCATAGGGTCAAGTTGGCCCAGAGAGCGATAGACTCCAGAAGGAGGCCTAGAGGCAAGAGACTCCAAGAGTAGGCCCAGAGGTGACAGACTCCACACTGGATGCTCCCAAGGCGTTAGACTCTGTAAGGATATGTGGGGACCAGCGGTGGAATGTAAGGACAGATGAAAGGCAAAGTAGGCACATCACAGAGGGTCCCCAGTGAAACATCCTAATCCTCTGGTACTCCAGACCAGCAGTACCCGAGAACTGTGTGTGTAAAGACTGTCTTGCTGCCTGAATCACCAGTAAAGCCCAATTCAGAGACTAAGGCCATGTTGTGTGTTTATTGCTTGCACCGGAGGAGCCATACTACTGCTCACAGAGACTGACAACCTGCAGCTCCACCTGAAGAGCCACCTCCCTGTGTGAGTTCTCCATTTCTTTCATCACTGCCCTGGGGACCCCACTCCACCTACGGGGAGCGTTACCAATTAGCTACCTCAACATCATCACCGGAGGTCTGCAGCGGCAACGGTATCATTACTGGATACTGTGGGTGGCGTCACAAACTCTTTTATTTTATTTTTATTTTAACCCCTTTTCAGCAACCGCCAGGACCATGGGACCGGGCACAGGCTGCCAGTGACATCCCCAGTTAATCAACGCCCAGAACTGGGTACCCCATGGCCCTGGGGTGGGTCATTTCCAAAAAAAAGCTGTGTTTTTGTACCTGATTTCTGAAATCTCATGCACATATTGCTTAATTTTTCTTGCAGATTTGAAGCAGTTACACATCGACAACGTATCAATTCTCACACAATTTTTTGTAGCATTTTTCACCTAAATGAAATTTAAATGAATTGGAAAAACATGAAAAACTGCATAAAAAATGCACATATATTACAGTCCTGTATTTTCTACAGATCTTTCTACTGTAAATACTGAACGGGTGCATTTATCTGTATATGATATTTGTTTCTTCCACAAACGCACCTTATTGCCTTATGTTGTATGTTATATTTACCCTGGTTTTGGTATATCAGATGTAATATGCTTTGTTACACTACATAATTGCACAAAGACCATTGTAGGGGATATTTCTTTCCACTTATCACAAACTTGCTTGATTTCTTTGTGTTGTGCAACAGAGGGGATATTTGTATGTGGTTTTATTAACTATTTGTGTTGTCTCTTTGTGTTTCGCGTTGAAGCTTTAACAAAGTTGATTTTTCATGATACCCAATGGTGCACACTGCTATTATTTGTGAAACATTGGTATTTTCTTTTGTCACAGCAAAACTTCAACAATTTGGCAACTATGTTTTAAAAAGAATCTGCCAGCAGGATTTAGCACTACAAAGAAAAGCCAAGGCCCAGTGGCGTAACTAGAGTCTGAAGGGTCCCGGTGCGAAGTTTGTACTTATGCACTTCATAGTCCTCCATATATTATAATGCATCCACCATAGTCCTTCATATAGTATAATGCACCCCTATAGTCCTCCATAATAATAATAATGATAATAATAATAATAATAATAATATAATCTTTATCCTCCATATAGTATAATGCACTCCATAGTCCTCCATATAATATAATGTACCCCATAATCCTCCATATAGTATAAAGCACCCCTATAGTCCTTCATATAGTAAGTATAATGCACCCCATAATCCTTCATATAGTATAATGCACTCCATAGTCCTCCTGTAGTGTAATGCACTCCATAGTCCTCCAAACATTATAATGCACCCCCAATAGTCCTCCATATAATATGATGCACCCTCATAGTCCTCCATATAGTATAATGCACTCCATAGTCCTCCATATAATAAAACCCACTCCATAGTCCTCCATATATTGTAATGCACGCCCATAGTATTCCATACAGTATAATGCTTGCCATAGTCCTCCATATAGTATAATGCACCACAATAGGCCTCCATATAGTATAATGCACTCCATAGTTCTACATATAGTATAGTGCACCCCATAGTTTCCCATATAGTATAATGCACTCCATAATCCTCCATCTAGTAAAATGCACTCCATAGTTCTACATATAGTATAGTGCACCCCATAGTCCTCCATATAGTATAATGCACTCCATAATCCTCCATATAGTAAAATGCACTCCATAGTTCTACATATAGTATAGTGCACCCCATAGTCCTCCATATTGTATAATGCATCCATAA
The DNA here is from genome assembly GCA_033576535.1 of Allobates femoralis. Classification (NCBI taxonomy): domain Eukaryota; kingdom Metazoa; phylum Chordata; class Amphibia; order Anura; family Aromobatidae; genus Allobates; species Allobates femoralis. The sequence continues at coordinate 539,176,744 of JARQOC010000005.1, forward strand.
TCCTCCATATAGTATAATGCTCTCCATAGTTCTACATATAGTATGAGATTCAATGGCTAGCACACGATAGGTGTGGGGGTTTGGTGCTAGTGAAGGAGGCTCGTACGTCCCACATAAATGTCTATTAGAATCACTGCACACATACACTTAAGGAGTTTTTTTGCTTGTTAGTGAAATTTATTGAAACAAGTGCTCTTATAGTGATTGCGACAGAATGACGTTTCGGTCATTCAAGACCTTGATCACATAAATCGCCTTGAGCTATGTTGTGGTTCATGAAGGATGTGGTCCTTATGGTTAGTATAGGAACAGCGGGTATGCCCTTAGTAGTTCTGAACTGAGGGCTGTCCTGTACAGGGTAATGGTCACTAATGCCTTTAGGTTAGCCAGGGTCAGAGCGGTCGCTCTATGTGGGGTGGTGGCACGGCGGTGGAGTGTGTTCACACTCAGTTGTAGCAACTCCTCCTTGCTACAACTGAGTGTGAACACACTCCACCGCCGTGCCACCACCCCACATAGAGCGACCACTCTGACCCTGGCTAACCTAAAGGCATTAGTGACCATTACCCTGTACAGGACAGCCCTCAGTTCAGAACTACTAAGGGCATACCCGTTGTTCCTATACGGACCATAAGGACCACATCCTTCATGAACCACAACATAGCTCAAGGCGACTTATGTGATCAGGGTCTTGAATGACCGAAACGTCATTCTGTCGCAATCACTATGGGTACCTTTACACGCTGCTACTGGCGGGTGGATACAATCGGATACATGCGAGAAATGTATCTTGCATCGGCAATATACCCCGTAGTAGCGGCGTGTGAAGACGGTAGTAGCCACCCGGCAGTAGCGGCACCTGTTTCCAAGCACTGCCCTGAAACAGGTGGCTACACAGCCGATTGTAGCGACCTGTATCGGCGTGTAAAGAAGCAACAGAAGGGATGTCTGGACACCAGCCTATGTACCTGGTATGTAGCTGGGGCGTGACACAGGCTCCGGGTTACCGCGCCCCATCAGCGATCATTGGAGGAAGCTCCTGCATGACGATTGGTAGACGCTGCATAGGGAGGCATATTAAAGGAGCTGACCAATCACACTACACAATTGCTCGAGCGTCATGTATTAATCAGCCTCCTGCGATGCCTGCCCAATCATGATGTTCTTGCTTTGTCCTATCAGCGTACGGACGTCTCGTAATCCACAATTGTGGCACGCCTATGTCTTGTCCCTGCTGCACCAGGTCCGCCCATATTAGCTGGTTGTAGCGTTGTGTAAATGAGGTAAGGTGCTCGGCAGAAGGTAACTTGAGACACCCGGCGGTGTATCTAGAGATAGATGTAACCTACTGTAGCGCACCTTGTTGCGGCGTGTAAAGATGGTGCGATTACCGTTTGCAACCGTTTGTGCGTGCTCGTGCACGTGAAGTAGCTGGTTGTATCCACCCGCCAGTAGCGGCGTGTAAAGGTACCCTATAAGAGCACTTGTTTCAATAAATTTCACTAACAAGCAAAAAAACTCCTTAAGTGTATGTGTGCAGTGATTCTAATAGACATAGTTCTACATATAGTATAGCGCATCCCATAGTCCTCCATATAGTATAATGCACTCCATAATCCTCCATATAGTATAATGCACTTGACAGTCTTTCATGTAGTATAATGCACCCCCATAGTCCTCCATATATTATAATGCACCCCCATAGTCCTCCATATATTATAATGCACCCGCATAGTCCTCCATATTGTATAATGCACCCCCATAGTCCTCCAAATAGTATAATGCACCCCATAGTCATTCATATAGTATAATGCACCGCCCATTATTCAGCCACCTGCCTCCTTTTTGAAATCCCACATCACCACCGTTGTTATCGTGGTGGGCAGCGCGTGCGCAGTGTGATTCCACCGATGGTCTTCAATAAAATGGCACCAGAGGCGGTGCATGTGCAGATCAAGGTTTCAGCTCAATTACTTCTTCATTGAGACAATATGTCACATCAGCGCCATTTTATTGAAGATCAAGATTTCAGCTTAATGAAGAAGTCATAGAGCTAATATCTCGATCAGAGCATAGATCACCTCCGCCTCCATTTTGTTGAAGACCTGCAAACTGGCCATAATCTGAATAATCAGTGACCTGTGAAAGAAACAGAGGAGGCAAGTGGAGGGGCCAAGAAACAGAAGAAGACCCAATCCCCATGTCCTGCCCTGATACACCGAAGACATCATCAGATAAAAACTCTAGAGGAAGATTATTCAACAGCCACATCAGATCCTTCTCCGCAGGTATCAGTGTAATTAGCATCACAGAGACATTATGCCCGAGGATCTACTATATAGTGATACATTCTTCTGACAGGTTCTGTATAAATCAGCCCTATAAAAAAAATGACCAATTGGCAAACTCTTGTGTGTTACTGTACGAAAGGTCTGGAGTAGTGCAATATGTTTTTATGGATAAAGCCTGACTACAAACATTGCAGAGTATTGTAAAAAAAGGGATGCAAATTTCTAAAAGTACATAAACCAGAAAATCATTTTATTTTATCCATTTTGAATGACCTCTGATTCACTGATCCACTGTGAGCAAGTAGTAAGTGCCATAAAGCAGATCTGTGAATTGCATAGAATAGATGGGGCCACATAGAGTAAAATCGTCCCCTATTATGGTGTCAAGTATTACCGCATAAGGGTCTGGTGGGTTTGCTTTTTGTTATTTTTTTCCTCCACCTTCATTCTACGAACCTTGATTCAATTTCTCATCCATCATGTTTGATGCTAACGATGTATTTACTACTTCGGTTCTTGGAACTCAAAGTCTGTGAGGTCTTTACCCAAGAAACCCATAGCTGTCACATGGTCACTACATATATATATGTACATACTAATTATTTCTGTTTACTTCTTAGGACACTTCATATACTTCAGAGCGAATGCCATACATGGAGAAAGCAAATCCTCATCACAGCTGAAGAGTAACTTTTTGGTGAAGTCTTCTGCTCAATGTCAGGTAGTCACCGTGTAGAATATGTAACGTGTACAATGTCTGTTAAACAGGTTGTCCACTTTTATCACTTTTGAGCGGTTGGCCACTACATTTTTATGGTTTATACTTTTTGTATGTCTTTTTTTTGTCTGCCACATCTCAATATGAGTGAAAAGGTTTCAGAACAGGGGAACTTAGACCCATGACTTCCAATGTAAACCGATTGGTAACTTAGATGCCATAGTCACTATTAGGGCAGATACACACTATGCGAGCTGCAAGCAACTATCTCGCATGCATTTTACATGAGTCACCTGGTCCGGCACTTGGCTCTCTGAACGGGAGCTGCATAGAAGCACAATGAGCTCCATGCTCCCGTTCAGAGAAGCAGGTGCCGGGTGATTCATGCGAACTACATGCAAGATACCCCTATGTATCTTGCATAAATGTGTCTCTGCCCTTACTCTTAGCATCTAAGTAGCAAAATGAGCTGTATTATTCTAGGTTGAGACTTGGGAGCTTGCATTTGTTGGTAGAATGCATTAAAGGATCCTTTTGTTCCCCTTGCCATTTTCATGGCATGTATGTTCATTTTTAGCGCATACGTTAAGGCATGGTACATATATGTACCATGCGTTAACACATGCATTTCCCACAGACTCCCATATTAAACAACACATGCGTTTTTCCAAAAGCACCAAAAAACATTGCATTCCGCGTTTTTTGGTGCACTTGCAAGAACGCATAGTGTCAAACGCATTGCACTTTTGCAGTGAATTTTTTGCATTGGAGTCAATGAGTGCGTTAACGCATGCATTTTTCAATATTTGCACATGGAAATAGCGCATGCATTTAGCAAATGCATGACACAAGTCTGACCCTAGCCTTACAATTCTATTCCAGGCTGTTGGAGCCTCCAATGCTGGAGCTGTGGGTTTAGATTCTGAGTCCATGAAAAACATGTGAGACTCTTTGAGTGAAGGTTCAACTGCCAGTTCCACAAATGTACAGTGGAGGAAGAAAAGGGGTTAATATGCCCTGTGCTTCAAGCTAGGTAATGCCACTACATCTAACCAGATGGGAGAGAAGAACCTGGTACTCACTTGCCCAATGTTCTTTGCTAACATTGTGCGGCCTATGGAGAAGACATCCCTACATAGCTTCTTGACAGTTGTGTAACCAACTTGGAATTCCAGTCTTAAAGAGGTCCTGTCACCTCCATGGTGCTTGGCAAACAAAATTCAGCATGTCTGCACACTGTTCGATGATCCCTGTCAATGTGACAGATTGCCCTATCTTTTCCCCTAACAATTGAATCCCCCACTACCAGCACCTGTCTGTCCTGCCCTGCTCTCCTGTTTTCCCTCTTACTGGAGCAGACACTCCTCTGGCTTTCAGAGGTCATGCCTTTCTGTAGCAGTGCTATCCCTGTAATTACACCCTCCTCATCTGCCAATTCACAAAATTTATTGGGGTGTGTGCCAGATCAGGACTAGCCTCCCTGGCATTCTTCCCTCTACCCCGCCTTCTAACTGTCACCCAGCTAGCTGCCTCACAGTTCTGCAGCTCCGTGCTACCATCCTCCCCCACATCTATCCCAGTGAGCAGCTGTTCAGTGAGCAGCAGACTCCTTTCCATATTGTCTATGGATCTCATTGTTGCCAGTTGCTCATATAGATTCAGTATCTGGGCTTCCAAATACACAACGTACTCACATCTCGCACAGCAGTATGCATCTTTGACTGACTGTTCAAGGATTGCATACATGTTGCAAGATGTACACTGGATAGCATTGTAAATTATGGAGCTCATTTCCTAATGGAGATTGCACCAGGCAGAAATGATAAGTAAAAAGAAATGTAAAGTATCAATAAAATACAACCAGCAATTCAGTAATTCCTCCCTTACAAACTCCCTGAATCCAAAGTCACTGAATCACAAGTCACTCACTTCCGTTCGCACTTACGCTCCGGTCACACTCTGCTCGTGTCACACTCGCTGAGCAGGAAGATTTAAGGAGGTTTTTTCTTTGGTTCTCCTTTAGCACAAATCCATCCTACAGCTCAATGCATATTTATGAATAGTTTTCTTACTGGAGCCCTCTTAAAGGGGTTGCCTCATCTGTTACGCCCAACTGAAAAATGCATTATTACCATTCAGATCAATGGTGGAGTACAAGACTCACTTGAAAACTTCAGAATCTTAACAGCTCTTATAGAGCGGCCATCCGTTCTGGTAACTAGTCAAGAGTTCTGCATGGAAGATACTCCTTTTATGACAGCCGTACCAGGGCCTCAGCACAATCTTTCCATCTCCTATAGATATGCCCATATGTCTATTTTATGGGGGTATTGATATGTTTAATATCATGATTTCTTTATATTACTTATATTATATTGTTATGTATGTTTTGCATATATCTTACAGGTCACATCGCTACAGAAACACTTTGCATTCACTTAGGATTTTATCAATCAGAATGATTACATCGCCTCATAAAAGATAAATTATCGCCACCCAACACCATTCTAGGAGGTTGATTTACGAACGTGTCCAGGATGACGCATGACTTGATGAACCACCCCCATAAAATAACATCACCCAACGAGATCATTATCTCACACCAGATGCAGTAAAACACTTGATAAATTTGTGCCTCAGGTTTTCCTAGAATATCTGAGATAATTTATTTCCTCTGGTCTCTCCATCTATTAAAGAGTGAAGGAGCCACAGACCAGGGAGGTTCTTAGCTTTAGTTATTTATTTTCTTCTTCTCTATAGATTTTAGAGGTCTTTTTTTGCGATAAAATGAACTTAATAAAGCATCACTGGGAAGTGATAAAATCCAAGTTATCAAACATTCAGAAGTTTTAGAATATTTTCAATTTACCCATAAGGAGAACTGGTAAGGTTAGATACCAAATGCCATCTGCATTTCTGAGAAATCTTATATCTTAGTGAGTTATGTTAAAGGGAACCTGTCACCCCTTTGGGCATTTTAAACTGTGCCCACAAGCTTACACACAATGTAAATGAGCTTCTTATAACCCCTCTATGTGCCCACGTGCCCCTCACACCTGAGATATGAACTTATATTCTGTCCTGCGCTGCCTCCTATTAAGTCCAGGAGGCTGCTATATGGTCCAGATGTATAAAGTCCTTGCTGTCCCCAGGCTGTAAAACCCTCCCTGCAATTTAAAAATTCCCTCCCCTCCTCTGGCCTGCACAGTAGAGCTGCTTGAACAGGTGACCGTGCTCCTCCATTAAAGATAGTGCCAACGTCTCGCAAGATGTGTGAAGTCTATGGAGACTTCCGCACGTCTTTGGAGGAGCACGGTCACTTGCTCCACTGCGTAGGCGCGAGTGCCACTGTCACTCAAAAGCCGGCCAGAGGAGGGGTGGGAGTTTTCAAATTGCAGGGCGGGTTTTACAGTCTGGGGGCAGCAAGGACTTTATACATCTGCACCATATACCAGCCTCCCGGACTTAATAGGAGGCAGCGCTGGACAGAATATAAGTTCATATCTCAGGTATGAAGGGCATGTCTGGGCACATAGAGGGGTTATAAGAACCTTATTTACATCATGTGTAAGCTGGTGGGCATAGTTTGAAATGTCCAAAGGGTTCCCTTTAACATAAGTCACTAAGATACAAGATTTCTCAGAAATGCAGATGGCATTTGGTATCTTTTAGTCCTTCTCTTACTAACCTTACCAGTTCTCCTTATGGGTAAATTGAAAATATTCCAAAACTTCTGAATATTTGATAACTTGGATTTTATCACTTCCCAGTGATGCCTTATTAGGTTCCTTTTTAGAAATGCGTTATCTGTACCTTTGTTGGACAGTATAGTCCCTCATAGGCAGTTATCTCCAGCCTTCCTTACTTTAGGGTTCCCTCACATCTGTGGATCTTTTCTCACCGCGGATCTTGGCGATGAAAGCAGTAGAGTGTCATGCGGGTGTCATGCATTTTGACGCCCATATGACGTGTATGACATGCCAGTGCACGTTTCTCCTGCACCTAGCAACTGTATGTCATGCGCCTGTCATAAATATAACCTCCATATGAAATGCTTTTTTAACATGGTCTTTCCCGCTGTAAAGGTAAAATAGATAAACAGATAGATAAACAAATAGATAAACAAATTAGGTATACCAGGCACCACACAATATACCATATGATAATGGCCTAATCCAGGCCCCTCATTCTAATCCCTTCAGAGACAGCTGGAACAATTGTGGTGCATTGCAAAGCCCATTTGTAATCCGTAAATAAAAGAAGAATGCAACACTCACCAGATCTTCTTTGTGCAGGTTTTATTGAAGGTTAGGGTTACAGTGATGAACAGAGGGGGCAGCAAGACAGACTTTCCCTCTGTAAAGTTAGAATAGATAAACAAACAGATAAATAGATAGGATAGATGGATGATAACATAGTTTGATCGAGCTTACTAGTCTCCCGCTGCTGCTTCCAGGGCCGCCCATTAAGCTTCATGCATATTTACTGCACTGACCAGCAACAGCCAATCACAGATGCTCACTCTCTGTGAGAGCGTCTCTGATTATCTGTTCCAATTAGACCGCATTGCCACAATCTGGACTGTGTCTCTGCTCTGGTGCCATACACTTTAGTGTATAGCAACCAATCTGCCATTGTAGTTTGTAAAAGAAATAAATAATTAAAAAAATACTCGTAGGGCTTCACTGTATTTTTTAGTTTCAGCACAGATAAAGCAGACAGCTGTGAGCTGCCACCCTCAGCTGCCCCATTTTTAATTGTCAGTCAAGGTAAAACTAGGCAGCTTAGGGCTCGTATTCTTGTATTCTTAATGGGGTGGGGGCCCATCATTATTGGGCTCCCCCACACTATAGAATAGCAGCCCGAAGCCACCCCAGAAATTGTCACATTCATAAGAAGCGCCAATTCCTCGCCTGGCACTTTAGCCGACTCTTTCAGTTGCCTGGTTTGGAGGAAAACTGTGTAATAAAGGGTTAATGCCAGCTTTGTATTGCCAGCTGGTATTAAGCCTGATATTCCTAATGTCAGGTCAATGTTGGACCCCACCATTAGGAATCTCAAGTAAATAGTAAAGAAGGCAAAAACACATAAAATAAACATTTTATTAGGAATAAAACTACAAATACATATCTTGCTCCTCTGCATTCAAAACCCAATATTGCTGTCTCTTTGGATACAGTTGCTTTGTACATACTTCTTTTCAGTTATCCCAGCGTGCAACTGAGCTCAGTTCACCCCCACAAACATGAATGCCTCCAGTATGTACAAGACCTTCTCTTGCAATTCAACACTTTGGACCTCTTTTCTCTATGGCCTAATCTAACGGCTTCTCAGTGATGTTCATTCTTACCCAATCAGGCAAAAGGGTCACTTTCTCCTTCTTTCCTTATGGTATCTTCCACCTGGGACAGTCACACAGGCATTCTCACCTCTGTAACTCCTGTTCATGGTGTTTCTTTTCTTGCAACCATGAAATTATAACTAAGCACAAGCTGTGCTCAGACATAACAAATGGGTTACATCACTAACATCATAAGTCTGTGGCCCATTATCTCTGACTCTGGCTCTAAAGTCACTCTCCCACCCAATTCCTTATTTAACCCCCAGTACACCATACACATCATATAGCTGCAAAAAAATTATAAAGCAATAGATTCTATAATAATATGGCCATATACAGAATTAAGAATGCCAGAACAAGACAAATATGCAAAATTACCAAGGGGGCAATCCAGTTCAACATTATGGAAATATACTTAGAATAAGGGTGATTAGAGATGGACCAGAATTACGGACAAATGGATTTCGATCACCACCTTAATGATATACTAAAAAAAATTGATATGATAATAATTACACTGATTATCCTTGAATCTGTGAAGAAAAAGGCCCTCAAAATATACTTTGGCATTGTATGGGCCCATGCTGTGTGGTGTTATACCTTAAGATTTTAAACGTTTTGCAATATGTTGTGTGATTTGCTTCTTTCTCTTCTGAGCCACAGTGACTTCTGTTTTTTTCTGGGCTCTTAATATCTGTTGTACTTGTTTAATTTATCTTTGGACAACAGGTGTTTCTGTTTGTTAGCTTAGTTTATCTCTTGGTGATAGGGCAGACTAAACTATTTATACCTTCCCCTGGCTGATGTTTCCTGCTGGTGATATTCTTTGTGGATCCTACTCGGAGTTACAGCCATACTGCCTCTGGATTTATGACAGTCAGATATAGATCTGCTAGCTTATTTATCTCTGCTGTTTCTTCTATATGTCCTACTCCTTTCTGCTTTCTTTAGCTAGGAGGTATTTCTTTCTAGCCATATTCTTTTCATGGGTTTGTCTGCAGACATTCTTGATTCAGGGTAAAGCTCTTCCCCTTTCGCCTGGTTCCTTAGCAGGTATGAGGAACACTCGAAGGCTGGCTAGGACGTCAGGTCCGATTTGTTATCTCCTAGTCCTGTAGCTAGGGTTGTCCCATTCTGTGCAGGAACCACTAGGAACTGTACAGCTTGAAACCTTACACTGTACTACAGGAATCAGTTGGGTCATGGGTGTTTGTTGTTAAATTGACCTTAGTTTTCCGTGGGAGTAACTATGAGTGTATAACTTGCAATTAATGTATTAATCACCTCTACATGAATTTCATTCATGTTATTATGGTGGGAGGGGGTGGTAGACTTTGAAACTCTGTACAGGTATATGGTAGTCAGTTTGTAGTCACTGGCATAATCGTTAAAGAGTGGCAGTGAGGAATAGGTCTGATCCCAACCCTTTAATCCCATCAGTAGCGATCCGCAGACTAGTGATGTCAATCAGAGGGGAATCCTTTGAACAACGATCAAGTAAACTTATTCTAAAAATCCTATTGTAAAACTCAACACAAGGAAATTCAACCAAAAGCGCAGCTGCATGGGAGCGTAATATATGCCTTTAAATGGAATTTTCCTTTAAGATCTCTGAAGTCTCTATTGGGTAAGTACCGTACATCAGTGTTCATGAAGTGATTAAAGGCAACTGTTCTACGATTAGTAATCGCTGCTGGGAATCTCTTCTGCCATTATTGTTTCTAATGCTCTTTAAAGAACAGGAGATGTTGTTGCCTTGTGAATTAGGGAGGCGCAATCCGGCACAGGGAAAACTCTGATTTCAATGAAAATGTAAAATAGGAGACCCGGGAAGGGCGGCTCATGCAGATTCTTAGCGCTGGAGAATAAATGTAACTTCTTTATTTCAGAATGAATAATTGAAAATATTCATCCAGCAAAATCGCAACGTTCTTGACAGAGCAGGAAAATCCCTACTGTTTATTTAAATTGCTCAATCCCGTCATGCTCACCCGTATTTAGATTCTCAGAAAGTATTCCGGGTTGACGGATGCTTGTATCCTTTCATGCTGTGATCACTTGTGCTCTGATTAAATATAAAGAGCCCAGAATTGATTTACAGACAAAACTAAATATGATTTTTCACTTATTAGCAGGAAAATAGATTATCGGTTTATACACAAAGGCAGAGTACAGGATTTGGGATGGAAATATATTTCCTCAAGAAATAATGGAGTCTGATGAAACATTCCAGAAACACGTATGTCTGTTTAATATCTAGGATATCACAGGCCTATTTAACTCTGATCAAAGCGGGGCCTTAAAGGGGTTATACGGGATTGTTATAAAAAAAACATGCCTAAGCACTAAGAGGCAAGTAACTGCCACCTACCCTACCTGCCTGTTGTGCCCAGTACCAGTCATCGCTGTTCACCCCCACCACAAAGGAGGCACAGACCTGTCCTGCCGGGGATAGCATGGCGGGGTAAACAAAGCAGCATCGGCTCTTCCGCTCTGCTCTTTGGAAGGGGTGGGACAACCGACCTCCTGCTAATTCACAGCTGGCTCCCGCTACCTGATTGGGGGAGCTGGCTGTCAATCAGCATGATGTCGGCTATGATGCCCATCACCTGAGGGGAGAAGCCTCCACTCTATAGACGTGATGTTAGTGGAAGCAACAAAATCACTGACTGAAGCGGTCTCAGACCGGTCCGTGTCGGAGATGAATGATGGTGAATGATGCCGGCACAACAGGCAGGTAACTGTTAGTACTTAGGCAACTTTTTTGGGGGACTAAATCCCGGATAACCCCTTGTAGGCTTCATGCACACGATGAGTATTTGGTGATTTTTTTACCTCAGTACTTGTAGCCAAAACCATGAGTGGGTGATAATACGGAAGTGGTGATGTGTTTCTATTATACTTTATCTTTCATTGTTCAACTCCTGGTTTTGGCTTACAGATACTGAGGTAAAAAAAATGAAACAAAAACTCAACATGTGTTGAGTTGCCGGCCATAGGGTCCCCAGTAGTCGAGGGTGAAGCAGGGTGGTAGCTGCGGAGCAGCCCCGACTACCCTGAGTTTGCCCCGGCCCTAAGGGCAAAAGTTGAGTTCAGTATTGCCCTCATTGAGAATCAAGGCAGACAAAGAGTCGATAATGCTTGAAAACAGTTCTTTACTTAAACATTATCGTGAAACATGGGCGCACAGCCTAAATGTTACTCTTTTGGGACTATTCACATAGTTACAATTTGCTGAAGACTGCTACCCTCGTCTCGGTACCTCCAAACTCTTTTCCCTCAATATCACTATGGCTTGCCGTGAATTTATGCAGTATATATTGGCTCCAGCCCTATCCCACCCACAGGGATCCTTCCCAAAGGAACAATCATGGCTCACTCTAGACAAAGTTTCTTCATTGCTTGCACTGTGGGGATCTATTTTCCCAAGTCTATGCTGAGGTCCACAGAACTGGCATAGAATTAAACAGCTTCCAGAATGAGCGCACTTACTTTGCATTCTGCTCCACATCCTGGATCCTAGGTCAATATCCTGGGGTGACCCAAAGAGTCCAGTCAAATAATAAGTGCAAACAGTCCATATTTTTCCTCTACTTTCCTGGAAGTCTTCTCCCTATAATTTGCTGAAAGCTCTTTTTATAGACTGGATTCCGCCCCTAAGAAGTATCAATAAGTATTAATAACAACCTTACATAACTACAGTGGATCAGGGAGCAGTGTTCCTTAGGTGGCTTCTCACACATCATTAAATACATAACTTTCAAATGTAGACACAGACACAATGTACCCCTGTATAGCCGGGTTACAGCACTCTAGACCCTCTTACACATGCGCACACGACCTTAGGTATGGTCACACTCTATTTCTCTTATATTTTTTGATTGGCTCTTCTACGAAAAATGCTGGAAAATTACTCACAAATCTCTCAGAAAATCTTGCTTTTCATCTCCGTACTGTAGAGAAATGACTTGCTGGTCTTATGTTCAGCCATATGAGGGGTTTAAGGGTTGTTTATTTCCCCTTGGGAGAATACGGTGAATGTGTATTATGCATTTATGTCTAGAGTTGATAAGTCTAATTGTATATGTATGGCCATGTAGCAGCCAAGGTAAAGACTGCTCCTCGGTCCCCTTAAAGTTATGGAAGTTCTTAATAGTAATTAGCGATATTTTTTAATGGCCTAGTTAACAATCAGCGTACCCAAAAGGAAGTGTAAAAAGTAGAAAAAGACAAGGCACAATTACTGGAGCACAGCACTCCACACTTGAGGTTTGCTCCAGTAATTTTGCCTTGTCTTTTTCTACAGTTGCCATGTTCCACATAAGGTATTGAGAGCACGCTTTGTATTGCACGTATCTGTGTGACTGACACCCTATGGAAACCTTGTGCATATATATATATATATACCAACAATTACCTCCCCTATGTCATGGCAGGTTGAGAATGATTGTTGCAACAGTATTTTGCACTTGTGTTACTTTTCAATGAGGCCTGCTGCGTCCTGCAGAGTGCAAAGGATATTAGATTTTAGATTTTTTTTGGTAAGTTTTCTTTTATTTTTTTTGTCCTTCTAGTGTTTTTTCTCACCCCACCTTATGATATATAAAACATTATTGTGGTACACCCTGTCTTGCTCAAAAGCAATCTGACACGTAACGGACGACTTGCGGCACTGATCCGGCAAGTCCCATTCATTCTCTATGGGGCTTGAGGTTGGGTGTGGCAAGTGCGATATTGCCAAATCCGGCACTTGCGGCCCCGCAAAAAAAACCCACTGGTAGCAGCATTTTTTTGCGTGGCCGCAAATGCCTAATCTGCCGGATTCGGCAATATCGCACTTGCAGCACCCGACCGCAAGCCCCATAGAGAATAAATGGGGCTTGCCGGATCGGTGCCGCAAGTCGGCCGTCACATAGCAGATCCAGCAGAAGCGGCGACATCTGCTGAATCTGCTGGGAATTACACCTACCGCAGATGTGAAAGGGGACTTATTGCAGTTAAAAGGAATGCGAAAAAATATGAGTGTACTTCATGTTTTCTTATGGGTGAATTTCAGTAGTGTTTTATTTTGTTATGTAATTAATCAGCCTAATTACATCATATTTCAGATACAGTTTTGGTACCAGCTGTGGGGATCCTCCAAAATATCGATATTCAAAAAAACATTTAATCAAGAATTGGAACTACTGGACGAGATCACTGACCCTACTGGTAACAATTGGGAAAAGGTGACTTTACCTATCAAGAGTAATTCGCAGGACACTGCTCAGGTAAGGATTGCCTATACTGTATGATAAAATAAACCTGTGTAGAGGTGGGGTGATATTCGTCATGGTGGGTTTACACGCCGCAATATCGGCGTCCAACTCCGACAAAAAGTCACGTGGTTCGGGAGTTGGAGCCGATATCGCTCCTGCATCGTACTGTTTGAAGGTACAATACGATGCAGGAACGATGGTAATCCGATATCGGGGGTCGAATGAGCGTGCTATTCAACCGCCCGATATCGGATGCCAGTTGGAGCCGGATCGCTGCGTGTAAACATCCAACTCCAATGTGTACGCCGACGCTACCCATTAACTCCCATGTTAAATGGTCGTTCCTGGGTTGGTGGGCGTACACATCGTAGGGGCGTTGTTTCCCGATATCGCAGCGTGTAAACCGCTGATGCGATATCGGGAAAAGCGCACAAAAAATGCGCGCTCCCGCGCCGTTGTATAGCGATATCGCCCCGATATCGCGGCGTGTAAACCCACCATTACACATGTTTTAAATTCTGATTTCAAACAGATCCCACATCCAGGCTTCATAAAAAAATGAATCCTTTATTCCAAATTTTTTAAAAGTCCCGATTGGTTCATATGTGGTAAAATAATTTCTTCAAACATGTTTCGGATGTAGAACCTTAGTCATTGTATGCTGTCAGTCACATGAGATTAGCGTCTTATGTCATATACGTTACATATGTAATGAAGGACCCCTGTGAGTTAATTACATTAGATCTAATAGTGATCCCAGAAAGGAATCATGCTAATCTCAACTATTCACTACTGGTTTTTGGTATCCGTGTGAATCCAGCTCATACTGGATGCACCCACATCTGTTTTCGGCCCTTTTGGCTTTCAACAGGACTGCAGGAACTTGCCGGTGCATCCAACTCTATACGGGACTTCCCTGATCCTGGGTGTTCACAGTTTTTTCCCTGAGACCAAAATTGTATTTTGAAGTGGTTTTGGTCTCCGTTTCAAAACTGTGAACACCCGGATCTGGGGCACTATGGGTTCCATTAGAATGTGGCTCTATGAAACCCGGATCCACCGGAATCTGGATCCCATTGCATCTGGATGCCTGATGCAGGTTTTTAGAATGAGCATGCCCAGAACCCAGTTTAAATGACACTCTCCAGAGGGGTGTGTGATTTTTAACCGGATCCAGCAAAAAAAGGTACACATCCTGATGCAAACGTACGGCAAGCGGTATCTTCACTTCATCTCTACTCCCTAAAATTAAAAGACAGAGTGATAATATAATAATATTTATTCATTTATATAGCGCTATTAATGCCATAGCTCTCTACATACATTTGCATCACCATCCCCATTGAGGCTCACAATCTAAACATCCTATCAGTATGTCTTTGGAGTGTGGAAATAACCGGAGAATCTGGAGGAAACCGACGCAAACACAGGGAGAACATACAAACTCCTCACAGATGTTGTCCTTGGTGGGAATTGAACCCAGGACCCCAGTGCTGCAAGGCTGCAGTTCTACCAGTGAGCCACCATGCCACCGATCAAAATGTCATAGGTACCCTAAAATGCTAAATTTAAAAACTACAGTTTGGAACGAAAAAAGAAAGCCATTCCATAGGTCCATGGATTGAAACATTAAAAAGTTACCGGTCTTGTAAAATGAAAACACAAACAAAATTTTTTTTAGCTCAGAATTTTTATAAGCCACTAAAATAATATAAAAACTATACAAATTTAGTATTGTGGTAATCATACTGATGTGAAAAATCCTATTCCCTGTTCATTTCTAATGAATAAAAGAACATTGTATAAACTGAATGCAAAATCAATGGCAGAACTACTAAAGGTACCTTTAGGGTACCGTCACACCTGGCGACGTCCCCGGAGATGTTGGCAGCGACAGGCGGGAGCGCGCACATTTTTGGCGCCCCGCCAGCGTCGCCGCCCTCTGTTTACACGGGGAGACATCTTCGGCGATGTGCCAGAGAGCTGAGAGGCCGCATCGCCGCCGGGGTGTCTCAAAACCATAGGGGCGATGCAGTACAATGGAAGCCTATGGCTCCCATCGCCTGTCAGCTCGCCAGCGGCCGTTTACATGGGGCGATGTGTACACATCGCCCCAGATCGGCCGCCTGGCTTCAGAGCACTGCTCTGAAAACAGGCGACCAGTAAAAGGTGTCATCATCGCACCCTTACATTAAGCGACGCAGGGGCGATGTCGCCGACGATAGGCCACGCCCCTATGTCACCTATGTAATTGGCGGCGATGTCGCCACGTGTGATGTGGCCTTTACACGTCGCAACATTGCATGAAATTTCACTTGCAATTTGCTGGTTGCAGTGAAATCATGGACACATTGTTCCATTTGTACACGACAACAAAATAGAACAATGTGTCCATGATTTCACTGCAACCAGTAAATTGCCAGTGAAATCGCTAGCAATGTTGCGACGTGTGACGGCACCCTAAGTTTTCAGTAAGGTTGCAACTCGTCGCACAAAAAAAATCAAGATCTCCTATGGCCATGTCGGCTGAAATATTGAGGAACGTTATCTTAGCTCTTATGGTGCTGTCACACCTGGCGACGTCGCTAGCGACATCGCCGAAAAAGTGACGAATCAGCGATGTCGCTAACGACGTCGCGCTGTGTAAACGAGCGGCGCGACCGCGTTTTATCGCTGGTCGCAGGTTGACAGGTTTACGGGAAGAACCGTAAACCTGTCAACCGGCGACCTGCGATAAGGCTGGATCGCGCCGTTTGACATCGCCAGAGCGATCCTGGCGGCGATCCAGCCTATACCGCAGCGTTGCTGCGGATCGCTCGCTGGGCTGAGCCCAGCCCAGCGAGCGATGTCACCACCCGCATCGCTGCGGTGTTGCCGGCCGCAGCGATGCTGTGTGACAGCTGGCCAGCGATGTCCTAAGCGAGCGGGCACCCGCGCATCGCTTCCGACATCGCTGGCCAGATCGTGCTTTGTGACGGCACCATTAGGATACCTTTACACGTCGCAACATTGCATGCAATCTCACTTGCAGCTCACTGGTTGCAGTGAAATCATGGACACATTGTTCTATTTTGTTGCTGTGTACAAATGGAACAATGTGTTCATGATTTCACTGCAACCAGCAAATTGCAAGTGAAATTACATGCAATGTTGACGCGTGTGACGGTACCTTTAGAAGCAGGGGGGTGGATCAAAAGCACAAAAAATGTGCAATGTCATTGAGAGACTAAAAAATTAAAGCTGAACTCTGATTGGTTGTTTTAGACCATTTGGATAAATGAGGTCCATTGTCCGAGAGGGTTCTAACGCCCAGTCTTCTTTTTCGGTATTTTACTTATGGCAACTTTTCTGATATCAGTGGAAATATACTAAATGGTTATTGTGAGCTCCAGATAATATCCGACCATATGGAACATTTATAGAATAGCACATATCACTAAACCTGACTTCTACTTTTTTTTCTTCAAAATTCCTCATTGCCATTTAGCGCATCCAAATATTACATCATGTCGAGATTGATGGATGGTTTCAATATACTCAACAGATTGTTTAGTGTGCATTAACTACTTCAATTAATGTATGCCATATTGTGTAAAAATAAATCTAAAACCGATCCCCTAAATAGAAAGATGAAGACCATATGTAAGACTCAGATCTGGAATTACACTCATGTTCAGATTTAAAAAAAAAAAAAAAAAAAAAATACTATTTAAAGGGAAAGCCGAATCGGTAAATACAGGCGCATCTCCATGAATTAGAATATCATCAAAAGTTAATTTATTTCAGTAATTCAATACATAACGTGAAACACATATATTATATAGAGTCATTACACACAGAGGGATCTATTTCAAGTGTTTATTTCTGTTAATGTTGATGATTATGGCTTACAGCTAATGAAACCCCAAAGGTCATTATCTCAGAACATTAAAGTAGGGAAGGATGAAGGGTTGAAAACTTAGACATCAAAGGGTGAATACACCGTAATATTGATTTATTAGTCAACGCGTTTCAGGGCTCCCTGAAACATGGCAATATGATATTGATTTGTCTTGTGGAAGGGGCCAAAGAATCCTGAAACACATTGACTAATAAATATTATATTCACCCTTTGGTGTCTCGTGGAATACGGCAGCGCAATTTTTAACCCTTCACCCACCCTACCCTATACGCACCACGCTGGGGACTGCAGCAGCCGTCATCTGCTTTTATAGTGGTTGTGACTCTCACAACCACACAAGGTGAAGCCTCTGATACCTATTTAGGTCATATCATATTTTATCTCTCAGAGCCTTCATCCTCCCTACTTTAATTTTCTGAGATAATGACCTTTAAGCTTTCATTGGCTGTAAGCCATAATCATCAACATTAACAGAAATAAACACATGAAATAGATCCCTCTGTGTGTAATGACTCTATATAATATGTGTTTCACTTTATGTATTGAATTACTGAAGTAAAAATAACTTTTTGATGATATTCTAATAAATTGAGATGCACTAGTATGTAATGTGTTACATATAACAACACACGATAGTTGATAATATGGTTACCTGAAACAATACTGTGAAAAGAATGATACTGCTTATACACCATGCCAATAGTAAAGACAATAAGGCTCAGTTTGAAAAATATATATATTTATATATAGCAATATACAGGGTGAGCTATTTATATGGATACACCTAAATAAAATGGGAAAGGTTGGTGATATCAACTTCCTGTTTGTGGCACATTAATATATGGGAGGGGGGAAACATTTCCAGATGGGTGGTGACCATGGCGGCTATTTTGAAGTCATTTTGGATCCAAATTTATTTTTTTCAGCGGGAAGAGGGTCATGTGACAGATCAAACCTATTGAGAATTTCATAAGAAAAACAATGGTGTGTTTGGTTTTAACATAACTTTATTCTTACATGAGTTATTTACAAGTTTATGACCACTTATAAAATGTGCTCAAAGTGCTGCCCATTGTGTTGGATTGTCAGTGCCACCCTCTTCTCCCACTCTTGACATCCTTAGCGCAGGCTTCCAGGATCCGCTGTTTCAGATGCTGCACATCTCGTATCTTCACAGCATAGACAATCGCCTTCAGATGAGGGATGAGGCAAACCATTTTGTGAATGGTGAAGTTACCGAACAAAACCAGCGCTATTGGTCTGACACTAACCCACAGTGGATAGATCCCTCCAAGACTGTGGGACACAAACATTGATGGTATGGTGGGGTATATGGGATACAAAGATAGTGGGGTCATTCTTCATCAATGGAAACCTCAATGCCACTGGATATGTGAATCATGGAGCAATTTCAGATATGCAGTGGACCTTATAATGTATATTGGTTGCTGGGCCTCTGGCTTTTCCCTCTTTACTAAGGGGACGTATGCAGGGGCATAACTTCAAGCTCATGGGCCCCAATGCAAAAGCTTCAACAAGGCCCACAAATATTGCAAGTCTTCAATAGCAATGTTTTTTTTTATATAGGCCGTATAGACGTTTGAGGCTCCAGGGCCAGGATACAATTGTAACCCCTGAACCTATTGTAGTTATGCCCCTGAATGTATGGATTGGGCTACTTGAATTCAATTGCTCAATCCTTTTGTTCTTCAGGAATATTAGGAGTATCCATATAAGATCAGAGACCTGGTGCCTTTAGGATATGTTGAAGTTTCTTAGAAGTTTTTCTCAGGTTGTAAGTCACCATCAGAGGTACAAGATTATTTTTCTCTTCTGAGAATACAAATTCATCAATGTATTTGATATCTTCCACACAGGACTAAATCTATCAGAAGGATTTATGACTCGCTACAAAATCTGAGCAGTCTGCTCCAAAAACATTGAGGGCACCAGGTCTCTGTTCTTACATGGATTTTTGGGCATTTACAACACTAATCTAATCTAATTAAGGATTCTCTCTCCAAAGCCCCTGTCACACTAAGCGAGATCGCTAGCGAGATCGCTGCTGAGTCACAAGTTTTGTGATGCAACAGCGACCTCGCCAGTGATCTCGCTATGTGTGACATGTAGCAGTGGCCAGACCCCTGCTGTGAGATCGCTGCTCGTTACAAACCGTCTGGACCATTTTTTGGTCGTCGCGCTCCCGTTGGGCAGCGTGCATCGCTGTGTTTGACAGGGACAACGACCAACGATCTCAATACTACGCCTGAGAGTGACAGGTTCCCAACGACCGCCATATCGATGCTGTGTCACTGGTGAGATCTCACTGTTTGACATCCGAGTCACCAGCAATCACGTAGCGACGCACCAGAGATCCCTACCAGGTCGTATCGTTGTCGGGATCGCTGGAACATCGCCAAGTGTGACGTTACCCTAAGATCAGTGTTTGTTATTTAAATGTCCATTTATTATACCGCCTCTGCTCTGTTCATGTATATATTTGTGTTTCTGAAGATACTTTATTATACCATGCCTGATGAAGAGACATAAGCAAAAGCTCGCCTTGTAACATCATTTATGTCATTTTTGTTAGCCATTAAAAGGTATCACAACTACAAGATGATTATTTTATTTCTCCACTGAGAGCAATCTTTTAGCAAGCTTTAGATACCGTTCTTATTCTGTTCATCTACATAAGCCTCCTGTACACTTTAGATATCTGACGGCTGACCGCTGGTTTCGACTGATCATTTGGTTGGCAGCTATCTCCCTTGACTCCCCACACACAGAAATCCACGGTCTGCCGAGCTCTCTTGTGTTCTCTATGGAAGAGCATCCAGAATCCCTCTTAGGCTGGCTTCACACTTGCAGATGGATCTGCAGCGTTTTGCAGATGCATCTGCAAGTGTGAGCATGCTGACCGCGGCCCCTATGTTTATAATAGGGCGCACCGGTCTGAACGCTCTCATTCATTCCTATATGTGTACTGTCAGCAGGCGTATGCCTGCTTACAGATCACACTCTCCCGTCCGCACTGTGGACGCGAGATGTAGCGTCCATGCTGCGGGCGGGAGTGTGTGATCTGTCAGCAGGCATACGCCTGCTGACAGTACACATATAGGAATGAATGAGAGCGTTCACACCGCGTGCGCCCTATTATAAACATAGGGGCCGCGGTCAGCATGCTCACACTTGCAGATGCATCTGCAAAACGCTGCAGATCCATCTGCAAGTGTGAAGGCAGCCTTAGAGAAGAGAAATATTGGCTGTCCAAAATTAGACATGCCAGCTCCTTATCTCCACTGACAGATGATGTCAGGGGGCAACACACATATTATACTGTTGGGTGAACCCTCCAAATTGGCAGGTTGGAGTGACAACGGTATGTATATCGGGGCCGTTAGACTCTACCATCTGTTTGAAAGAGGTTGTAGGAGATTTAAAAAAGGGGTCTGATTTTCTTCCGAAAACAGCACCACTCTTGTCATCAGTATCCCGTATTGTAGCTCAGCTCATATGTACGCATGACCGACTGCTATAAATATAAAGGTAGGCTGTGATCACTCTTCCATTTATCCCATTTATCATGAGTAATAGTTGCAGCTCCATCAGTTTTAACTATAGTTCAGCATTTTCACCATTTTTGCTGTCAAGGCCATGGAATCTTTGATGAGACCTTATCAGGCTGTGATATGTTGTTCGTATCTGTCATATGATGGATTAAAACCCAAATCTGAACGGAAGCCATGACTCCAGCATGAACAGGGCTTTATCTAATTTTCATAGACTATTATGATGTAATATCCATTTCTTTTTCCATTACAGGTTATTGTGGAAGCCACACATTTTTCACCTCAGGCTTTGGTTGCTATAGATGACATTGGTTTATCCATACATTGTGCCACTAATAACACAATTTCAGGTAATATCGGATATATATAGTAAATGATTTCCATTCTGAACGTTACAACTTGGTTTGATTCAGAAAAGAGAAGGGAACGGCATCGCGATCCAGTGTAATGGCACCTGACGTTGCAGTGAACGCGTTAAGCCACTAGAGATGAGAGGGTTCATTTGATGTCAATCAAACTTGTGCAAAATTTTGATTAATTTGTTAAACTTGAAGAATTTTGAACAATTTGTGATAGAATTTTGCATGATAAGGCTCAACCCCATAATACCCTGCAACTATCACAAGGTATATCACAGCCAATCATGGGAAGCTCCTGATTCTCTTAGTGCAATGTTGTCCGCATATCCCATCAAGCCACAAATCTGTGCCCCTTCACATTACAGTGGATTCTTCATACTTATTTATGTGATTGCATTTAAAGGATACCTTGATAAAGACTATAAGCCGAAATGTCAGTAGCACATCCTATAAAAGTGCATAAGCCATCTGAGTAAAAGACTTTATTTTGCAATCAGAATTTTCCTTTGTAGTATTTTTGGTGCTAGAGCACGGGTAGGGAACACTAGACCTCGAGAGCCGCCAACAGCAAAGATTTTCAGGGTTTCCTCAGTATTGCACAGGGGTTGGAATCAGCACCAGTGCAGGTGATTATATTATCACCTGTGCAATGCTAAGGAAATCCTGAAAACATTTGGCTCTCGAGGCCTGGAGTTCTCTACCCCATGTGCTAGTGGAGTGGATTATCTCTAATATCATGAAATACTATCATAGACTGTAGAAGAGCTGAACCAGGGAACGCAGCAGCCATTTTGTTGTTTATCCTGATAGTGAGAGGATTTTCCAGCTCACCACTTTACCATTTAGATAGGGAGAAAGAGCCATAAAACCCTAGATATAGTGTGCAATATAGTAAAAAAGATTTGAGTGTGAGGAAAAGGCAGTTAGTTACAGCCAGTTATCATCTTTCTACTCACTCCCATTTTGGTATCCCATTTGAAGTATTATCCTAGGTTGAAATCTTGGCAATTGCTTTTAAGCTGGCTGCATACAGTCATAACAACAACATGTGCAAGGGTTGCAATCGCACTTGGGCCCTGGAGTCTGGGGGCCCCAAAAGTCATGTTGGCTTATAGAAAAAGGCTATTGCAATTAAAAATTTGCAATAATTGGAAGCCCCATTAAAGCTTTTGCATCGGGGCACATGAGTTTCAAGTTACACCACTGCACATGAATAATACAAAACTGATAAAATAAAACATAAACTTTTAGGCAAAGGTTTGGACAAATGTCTACATAATGTCACGCTTCCGGGGGAAGGCACCGTGGTACCGAACACCCCTGGGTGAGCTGGTTCTAGTTTGACCAACCCCTATACAGAGATCGTCAGGGGCAAGCCCAGGGGGTCTAAATACCACAGCTGCTAGTACCAGGGGGGTGGCTCGAAGGGTTAGCCTATACTACTGTATAGCAAGGTAGGAAACACAGGTACAGAGCCCAAGGCAGGGAGAGCAGGAATGGCTCTACTGGAGAGTACAAGGAAGGCCTGACCAACAGTCAGCAAGGCAGAAGCAAACTAACTTAATAATCAGGCACCTCCCATCAGTGGAGGTGGCCTGATATACCAGAGGACGGGGTAGCTATTGGTCAGGTTGGGACGGGACGGCCCCAAGACGCACAGGGGAAGGGCGCAGCCGTGCCTAGTGCACTGCTCATGTCACTCATGAAACCTGACCCCTGCAGCATGCTGGTGCATGAGCTGGGCGGTAAGCAGACAGGAAGGGAACCCGGCGACAGCTCCAAGACACAATATGCCTGGACGCCGGATGCCCGGTTGGCAGAGGAGCAGAGGATGCCGACCCAGGAGACACGTAACAATTTTCATACTGCTTTTTGGGGAATGGAATGCTATGTGATGGCACCACTTAGCAGTTGTAGAATTACCTCATTAGTTGGTTAGATGTTGTTTTCATTGTATTCTTGTTTCCAGGCGTTAGTGAGGATCACTATAAATTAACCCCATCAATTGTATCTTCTAGGATATCTTAGGACATGATTTTATAAAGTAGAGAACAGATGTAAGCCATTGGGGCTATATAATCTTTTAGAAAGTGCAATTGAATAATTTGGAGAAGTATCTCATGTAATAGAGATGTTATCGAAATGAAAAGTGTCAAGAACCCCAGAATGGAGAGGATGAGTTTAAGATATTTTGAGTCTACTCTGAGAGCTTTAGTATCATTCATATAGCCTGGGGGCATTATCCTCTATGGATTATATTATTTCTATCAACAGGTCTGTCGAAAGAGCCAATCTTTCTTCACTGTCCATCTGGCTTTTCATGTGGAGATGGTAACTGCATACCATGGAAAAAGCGGTGTGATTTTACGAAAGACTGTCCCAATGGCATTGATGAAAGTATATGTCGTAAGTCACTTCTTACTAAATATTTACTACACTTGGGATCATTTTGAAGCCTATGAACTAAACTAAGTTGCCAATTTTGGTGTCTATGTTTATCAGACGAGAAGTGTATTAACAATCCCTAGTTCTTATGTTGAGATGACTTTTGTAAAATGGTCATTCAAAGGAGCTGCTTAGACATCAAAATCAATACAATTCTCCATAGTGGAGAACCCATTTTTTAAATGCCAATCTTCTGACCAACATGCTTTCACCCCAGGTCCAACAACTGAAATTACCAATAAACAAATGCCAAACCACAGTAGATGCTATGGATTTTTGCATAAATACATATAAACTTGCAACAGCTGGAGAACCAGAGGTGGGAAGCAACTGGCTTTCATTTAGGGGATATGATATTTTTCTGTAGATATTGCAAATATAGAATTGTAATTTCCTTATAGTTACTTGTTGCTATTTGCATAATAGACAGAGAATGGACAGCCATGGGTGCCATGTGATGCTAAAAATTCCCAGTCACTATTCCTAATGGCACCGGTACACTTGTAAAATACATATACAATGCCTTGTGAAAGTATTTGACCCCCTTGAACTTTTCAACCTTTTGCCACATTTCAGGCTTCAAACATAAGATATAAGTTCTATTTTTTTTGTGAAGAATCAACAACAAGTGGGACACAATCGTGAAGTGGAATGAAATTTTTTGGATATTTTTAACTTTTTTAACAAATAAAAAACTGAAAAGTGGGGCATGCAATATTATTCGGCCCCTTTACTTTCAGTGCAGCAAACTCACTCCAGACGTTTAGTGAGGATCTCTGAATGATCCAATGTTGTCCTGAATGACTGGTAATGATAAATAGAATCCATCTGTGTGTAATCAAGTCTCCATATAAATGCACCTACTCTATGATGGTCTCAGGGTTCTGTTTCAACTGCAGAGAGCATCATGAAGACCAAGGAACACACCAGGCAGGTCCGAGATACTGCTGTGGTGAAGTTTAAAGCCGGATTTGGATACAAAAAGATTTCCCAAGTTTTAAACATCTCAAGGAGCACTGTGCAAGCAATCATATTGAAATGGAAGGAGTATCAGACCACTGCAAATCTACCAAGACCCGGCCGTCCCTCTAAACTTTCATCTTGAACAAGGAGAAGACTGATCAGAGATGCAGCAAAAAGGCCCATGATCACTCTGGATGAACTGCAGAGATCTACAGCTGAGGTGGGAGAGTCTGTCCATAGGACAACAATCAATCATACATTGCACAAATCTGGCCTTTGTGGAAGAGTGGCAAAAAGAAAGCCATTTCTTAGAGATATCCATAAAAAGTATTGTTTGAAGTTTGCCACAAGCCACTTGGGAGACACCAAACATGTGGAATAAGGGGCTCTGGTCAGATGAAAGCAAAGTCAAACTTTTTGGCCACAATGCAAAACGATATGTTTGGTGTAAAAGCAACATAGCTCATAACCCTCAAAACACCATCCCCACTGTCACACATGGTGGTGGCAGCATCTTGGTTTGGACCTGCTTTTCTTCAGCAGGGACAGGGAAGATGGTTAAAATTGATGGGAAGACAATAATCCCAAACATAAAGCAAGATCTACAATGGAATGGTTAAAAATAAATGTATCCAGGTGTTAGAATGGCCAAGTCACAGTCCAGACCTGAATCCAATTGAGAATCTGTTGAAAGAGCTGAAAACTGCTGTTCACAAACGCTCTCCATCCAACCTCACTGAGCTCCAGCTGTTTTGCTGAATGGGCAAGAATTTCAGTCTTTCGATGTGCAAGACTGATAGAGACATACCCAAGTGACTTGCAGCTGTAATCGCAGCAAAAGGTGGCGCTACAAAGTATTAACTCAAGGGGCCGAATAATATTGCACGCGACCACTTTTCAGTTTTTTATTTCTTAAAAAAGTTTAAAATATCCAATAAATTTTGTTTCACTTCACGATTGTGCCCCACTTGTTGATTCTTCACAAAAAATTAGAATTTATATCTTGGTTTGAAGCCTGAAATGTGGCAAAAGGTTGAAAAGTTCAAGGGGGGCAAATACTTTTACAAGGCACTGTACTTATAGTACACTACACTATGCTTACTCTAACTATCCTACACTACACTATGCTACTATCACACTATACCGAGAAGCCATGGTACCATCAGTGTTAGGTAAGCTAGACAGGGTGGACACCAGTGTGAACAGTCTCTTCTTACATCAAAGCCCCTAATGTTTCCAGGATTAGATTATAATATCTACTTGGAGAACATATACTTACACATGGGATGGGACAAAGTTTCCTTCTACACATGCTCACATGCTCCTGTGCTAATAGCATTCTAGGACAAGCTTTTGTCAGTGTAGCAAGACCATTTACATTCTATAGTGATTACCCCCCTATATTACCGTATATGAATATAAATTCTTAAAAGTTTTTAAAATGATGAAGGAATTTATTAATTATAGCTTTTCTTTGCTTATTTTTCTTTCTATTCCTGGAGAACACTTTTAAGTGAGGTATCATATTCTCCTGTAGAAACATTGCAAATATCTCTTTAATATGGCATGCAATGGAACATGCCATTACCTAATTCTAATGGATTGGTGTGCAGAATATGAAAAAAAAATCCCCTGAGAACCTCTGTATAAAATTAGAGGTACATGGAAGTTCTGGTAACCACTTTGCAGATATGTACAGTATATGAACATGTAGCATGTTAATGTTTTCTGTTATAAGAAAACTAGTACAATAACTTAATTCAGCCATAAGAGAAGAAAGCACAGGGATCTGCTGATAAAAAAACAAAACAGAAAGTTGCATAACGAAAGTGTTTGCCGGGCAACAGAGCTCAGAGGAAGACCTTCCTGAGAGCCAGAAGCACTGGGAGCATTAAGTGATCCAAGTTGGATGGTGTGATCCAGAGGGAGCGGCTTCTGTGAGTAAACTCGGATGTGTGACCGGTCACCGACTGTTTAGTCATTTAGGGAGAGTTAGATAGGATTTACAGCATCTCAAAGAACATTCCTGTTACTGAGATTACAGATGGACTGATGGAGACTGTGTGAGTTCCTGTGTACCGAGACTCTGGTGAACGTGAATGCCATAAGAGAGCTGAGTGAAATACTACTGGGACTGAACTGAATCTTCACCTGCACCCAGTATCAGAGAATTTGGTGATCTAGGAAGATGTTTAAATCTAGTGGCTGGACGTCAGTTGTTTTCTGTTTGCGCATATTCTGTGAGGTGTCCCCCATTATATCATCATTATGAACATCGGCAATCATCATGAATGAATGCTATGTATCAGCCTCCTGATGAACTATAGAAATGCACCGAGGCATGGGGTGTAGCCTGAAATTCCATGTATAAGCTAA
Source organism: Allobates femoralis (assembly GCA_033576535.1). Classification (NCBI taxonomy): domain Eukaryota; kingdom Metazoa; phylum Chordata; class Amphibia; order Anura; family Aromobatidae; genus Allobates; species Allobates femoralis. The sequence goes on from JARQOC010000005.1 coordinate 539,203,968, forward strand.
GTACCGTGGACCTTGTCACCATTGTTCACATGTATGATTAAGTTGTGCCCTCCCTGAAGGGTGAGATAGGTACAAACTGAGAGATACAGTGAGAGATGTAATAGATGACAGCCTGCGATGAGTCGGGGTGCCATTATGCTATATAAGGGCACCGTCCCCCACATGTAGGCAGGATACAAGCTGTAGGGAACTTTAGTTTCTTTTAATACTGAAGCACACAGTTTTTTCTGCCCAGCACTTTTGGCTTACTGCCCTGTTTAGTACATCAATAAAGGGGAGCACCTTTTCTTGCTTGCAGGGCCAGCTAAGATACGTGTAGAGGCAGCCGTCGGTGAGTGAGGGCGCCATATCGACATTAGGGTGCCGACCTTCACTGGCAGGCAGTGACAAAGAGGGAGTGAAACGAATAGGGTGAACCAATTCTTTCCATACTTTCTGTGCACTTGGTTTTTATCTAGGTTTTGGGTTTGTGAGTTTGCAAATTTAAATAAAGTAATTTTAAGGTTAATTATGCTCTTTGTATTCAAGTGATTAGTTGTGTAAAAATATATATGTGGTGCCCCTGGGCTAGGCAGCACAGGGTAGTATTGCACTTTAATATTAAAATGTGTAAAGTTGTCAGTTCAGGGTTAAACCTGTGGAGTCTGTAAGTGCACACACCTAGGATTAGACAACTAGAATAGGGGAAACCGATAATTTAGTAGGTCCCAGCAGGGGGTGGAGCCTAGGGGTAGATGCAGAAGGGATTGACAGTTTTTAGTCAGACGGTGCTGGGAAGGCAGGCAGGAAGGTCAGGCCCGACAGCCCAGTTGACAGGAGGGAGCCCCATATTTAAGTGGGGGCCCTGAACAGCAGGCAACGGATCAGGACTGGTTGGAGCCGGCTGGTCGCGTTGAGGGAACACCGGCAACGCAGGAAGCCGAAGCAGATAGCAGTTCAGCTCTATTTGCAGACTGACAAGCTGCAGGCCCATAGAAACCGGGGTGCTGACAGTGCCACCAAGTACCTCACCCCTCAGGAACGATAACCGGTTCAAGACACTACAGGAGAAGGGCCATTAATTGCGGTGCCGGAGGAAGACCTTCTAGCTCTCGGGCATCCTATCCGGACAGGTGGGGCACAGACCTAACCTGATAGATACAGACCGTGGGACTGGCGGGAGAGCTCTGCGAGGGTGGTAGATGTGAGGAAGAAAGGAGACCCTGAAAGACAAAGACAGAGAATATCTAGAAACTCCATAAGGGGGACCCTGAGCTGGCAACATCGACCCTCCAAACCAAACTGTACCGTGTTCCGCTGTGCCATCTGCCGGTAAAGTGAAGTTAAACTTGAACTGGTTTCCGTTATTCTTCCCGCCGGTGCCCAGAGGCTTCAGCATCACCAGCAGCTCAGCAGAGGAGTAAGAAACGCAGTACCAACCAACATCTCCATTACTGCCCTCCCTCACCAACTTCTTTCACCGCTGCACGGAGGTAATAGCTCCACCTGTAGGGAGCTGTCCCACACTCTGCTGCACCCACCATCACCTCAGCGGCCGACTTGCAGTGCCGGTACCATTTTAGGGAACTACAGGTGGCGTCACGATCCCCTGTAAATACCCACTTCTCCCCTACCATCAACATCTACTTCAAATGATAACCAGGGCACGGAACCGGGATCCAGACCACCTGTGACTCCCCATTCAAGTCATTAGCCCCGGTGTCCGAGTACCCCTAGCCCTGGCCACATCATATAAATTAAGGGGACAACAGGGTACTCAAAATCTATTGTAATTAAGGAGGGAGTCGGGTGTAAGATTGTATACCTGAGAGACCCACGTGTCACAGTCACAGTAGCACCCCGGGTAGGCCCTCTATCGGATAAGGGAGGAGTGGCATAGTCTTGGAGATAGTACTGCTCCTGTCTGTGAAGCTGGCACTTGGCATCTCTCAGGCTGCATAATTTGTATTTTGTGGTTTGTGGCTGTTGTGGTCCATATTTTGTTGAGAAGTAAAATCCAGTTATCTTTTTCACAAGTTAGAAAGAGAAGTTTGTTTGGTATCATATCATGGTCGGAGTTGTTCATAGCAGCGCCGAATCCCATTCTCAAATTCGACCGGCGTTCCAGTCATTACAAACACATACATGATTTTATATATTGCTAGTTTGAGCTAAGAGGTGAAACCAGCTAAAACCGTGAATGCAGGTGTTAATGATGGTTGAATCTACTTCATCACTTTTTTGATCATTTTCTTTCTTCAGCTTCTAAATGTGACTTTGAATCAGATGACTGTGGCTGGCACGAAATGCGTTACTTTGATTACTTCGACTGGATCAGGGACTCTAGGAGCACCTTGGAGTCTGAGTATCTCTCCCAAGCACCGCCTCAAGACCATACCACAAATTCAACACAAGGTAACATTCCTCCAATCACCAATGTCATTCAGAACTGTCCTGTTTAATATAAAAGTTTCACATTTTTTTAATTCTTAAACTTAAAAGGGTTGTCCAGGATTTTTGTATAATTTATATGTGTATCTATGCTACAGAATGCTAACAGTTTGCAGTTTATAACCTGTTAGCATTTTGCATGGCTACCTAGATATCAGCATTCTGGAGGAACTGCACACTGCCAACAAAGAGGTTTGTTGTATTGGAGTCTTGTCATAATTTCACAACAGGATGTTACACCCAGTCTCCAGCAGGCCCTCCACGTCTCCAGCAGGACCACCTCCATCGAGCTATGTTAACACTGATTTCACTGAGCTATAAAGAAGGACACTCCTATTATATTCACAGCAAGCTCCCTGAATATACACAGAACAGCTGATTGAAATAGGTCAAGGCAATGAGTCTCTGAGGTAGCAGAGCTGAGTCTAAAAAAAATGGAGTGGAGCCATCAAGTGTCTCTATATTTCTTTTTTAATAAAATAATTTTCCTCTATGTTGTATCTTTTTACTATTTATGTAAGATTCTTAATGGCTGGATCTAACTTGGCCTGACGTTAAGAATCTCAGGGCTTAATATCCGATGGCAATACAAATCTGGTGTTAACCCCTTATTACTCCTTGACGGCGGAGTGCCACCGCCGTCAAGGCCTCTGGAAGAGCCTGTTAAAGCACCTGGAAATGAAATGACTCTATATCGAATGTGCCGTTTTCAGGGGAAGCTGCGAGGTGCTATTTTTTAGCTTGGGGTGGCCCTAACACAATGGGCCCTCAACCTGCTGAGAATATCAGCCATCAGCCACCTAGTTTTACCTTGGCTGGCAATTAAAAATATAGTGGAGCTCATGCATTTTTTTTGCCAGCCAAGGTAAAAGTAGGCAGCTTAGGGTAGCAGCTCGCAGCTGTCCGCTTTCACTGGGCTAGATTGAAAAATACAGCGAATCCCCAATTGTTGTTTTTTTTAAATTATTAGTTTAGCTGCTACAATCGGCACCAGCTCTGATTGCACTAGCACCAGCTTCCATCACAACAGGACATTTATCTTTTAGATACCGCTGTCAACCCTGATGATATTCAAAATATAAGGAACAATGTAAATTCTGCTTCTGAGGTCTACCATCATCATTGCTGCAATTGCTGGGTGCTGATGGGTTGACATGGTAGGTGTGGTCTACTAAAGGGCCACTGTGTCTGCTACATTATGATTCAGGTTCATAGGAGTCTGGTGTTTATAGAATTAGCTGCATTACTACAGTATTGCAGTGTATTGTATAGGTGATGAAGAGATTGCAAGTTAAAGTATCAAGTGAAAAAGTAAAACAAAAATAATATTTTGTATCACTTAGTGAATACTTATCCAATATTGTGAACATCTGTCATGGTAGTGGTATAGAAGATGAGGGAATGAGTAGTAAGATGACAATAACGGGCAGCTGGTCTGACCCTGTACTGGGATCCCTAGCTCTCCCAGCTCCCAGATGTACCTCTGATGGAGAGGATGCCTAGGCCACCACCCTTTTCCTCTGTTCCTCAACCATCTTTGGGCTACCACCCTCTCACCCCTACCTACGAGCCTTAATAGCAGCAGCTAATTCCCAAAACATGAATATCTTCACTGCAGGAGTATTTCAGCAACACCAAAGACGTACTAACAGCATACAAGATCAAGGCAGAGTGAAACTCTATCAGTGACATCAGCAGGTGGAAGAGGAGGCTAGTTAAGCTCCCCACCTGCAGGGCCGCATACAGCAACACAGCTGCATCTACACATTAATACTGATTGCGCAAAAGGAAAAAGACACACATTAAATCTGTGGCAGAGCATTTCACATGGCCGGCAGAGCAGTGAACACGTGACGACACTGAAATGGAAAAACAAATCAATATGGGAGAATCACAATTTTTTGTCTATTTATTTTATTTTATCTTTTAGTAAGGGGTGGCACATTCTCAATACCACACCTTAATTCTGAAACTTCTCCTGCTATCCTCGCATCTACAGACATTTGACATCCTGATACACAACCATATCTCATTTATTAAGTTCAGCATAAGGTTAGTTCACTATGACTTTTTAGCTTATTCTTCCATATTCAAGTATTCATTATACTTAAGAAATTTTTTTCTTTATTGCAGATATTGATTGGCGCATATCTCTGTAAAACATAGATCCATTTAAACTCATATTTTGAACCATACACAGATAATTTCTATATAGGTTTTATAATTTTCTGTGTTATCTGTGTTCTATGCGATTTTGCATTCAATAAGTACCGTAATATTTTTTCAACCATCTTTTAGTTAGTCTCTTATAACTCAAAGATCCTGTCTCAGATAATCATATAAACCCTTAGAACACAACTAGGCATCTTTGTAGATTTTACACGGTCTTCTTTATTACATATTACGGTACATACATAGTATATATGTATATAGCTGAACTGTGCTCGGCTGATTCTGATGCCTCTCTAGTGGTCAGAGCCTGGGTGTGGGTGGATTATATCTCCACAGCTAGGAATGCAAGAGGTGAGAATAGCCATTTTTTGGCCTATATGGTCTGCGACTCACCTGTATCTTGTAATAAACCTTGTTAGGATAGGACATTTATGAACTAACTAGCAGGGCTTAGGTCTGTAAAGAGAAACTAGTGCCTTATAGGCACTGGGATACTACATACAATCATACCTTTATTTGAATGATTCTATGTTTAATTGCAGTGAAAAGTATCATAAAACACCTGGAAAACAGGGCAGCAGATGGTTGATGTGTGCAGCACTCCGTCACTATTTGGGGTTGTTTTTTTTTCATTACTCCCCTGTGAGCATGGCTTTTTCCAGTAAGCCAAACACTCCCCCTTCCCTCTCATCTCTACTTTCAGTTTTGCCAGGCACGCTGTGGCTAGAGTACAGTGACAGTGCGCACGAGCGAGAAACTGAAAGTAGAGATGAGAGGGAGGATTCGGCTCACAGTCGAAAGGCATGCCCACAGGGGCGGAAAAAAAACAAACAACCCCAAATAATAGTGGAGTGCTGCACACAACAATTATTTGTTGCCCTGTTTTCAAGGAGTTTTATGACACTTTTCTCTGCAATCAAACATGGAATCATTCAGTATCCTTTAAAGTGCTAAATCCTGCTGGTTGGTTCCCTTTAAAATTATTCAAGAATCTTAAGAACCTCTTTATTTTCCGCTGTGAATTTCTAGTAAAATCTTTTTGAACTCAAAATCAGAAACCAGTCCTGACTTCCTAGGGTTTTGTACAAAGTGCGTTCGATGATAAACAAGATAAAACATTAATGATGTTGTAGAATCTGATCAATCGCCAACAGCATTCAAAGATATTAAAAGTGCGAGCGTATAACAGGCTTTATGTGTGCACTTACTTATTTATATTCTTATTTATTAGGTCATTTCATGTTTATTCAGAGGAAGGATAGTAACTTAACTCAGATCGCAGAACTCCGGAGTCCGAGGTTCAGTCAGGCCGGACAAGGCTGTTCTATGACCTTCTGGTGAGAAGACTTTAATCTCTTCACTTTTATTCATTAGTAAGAAGTTCTCTCTTATCTCTATCGCCTGCTGTGTGTGGCGGCTGGGAAAGCCAAGATACATGATTATTTAATGGCATTAATGATCTTTCTAATCTCATATTTTTTAATATTTTGTAAACATATCATGAGGTGGTTTGATCATTTATCAAAAATGTTATTATGGAGGTTTTTGCATTGAAGTGATTTCCCCAAAATTGCTAAATATATCCTGAATCCTGATTAGTATGGGTTTAACCGCTAGGACCGCCACCTTGAGAACAGCACTACGCCAACGTTCAAATTGGCCATCACAGAAAACTCAGACTTCTATGAAGCCTTACTTTTTTTGACGATATGCAACCAACAGTCTCATTTTAGACTAAGGATTTGGCCGACTCAGCTGTCGATCGAGGAAGTCAGAGAAACGATTTCTATTTCAATCATCAGCTGGTTTATTAGGTTTATTCATAAATTAGTAGCACAAAAAATCTCAAATAAGCTTTTCGGGCATAAAGAAACAAATAGAACTTAAACAGTCCATATACAGCTGGGGGGTCCAACAGCATTGGAACAGGATTCACCTGTTTCAGTATGAACACAGCTCTGGAGGTCTGCTCACCTCCATACACAGACACTGAGTGAATCCAGAGACCTTCATTTACCTCCTATACCATGCCCTATAGGTGGAGATATGTGAGCAGCCGACCTACCCAACTTTTCAGCTGTTCACAAACCCGGCCCTCATCATGACCGATTAACTCTCTTAGCATCTAAGATGCTGGAGCATGTTTCCGGGTTCACATCACTAGAGGCAGATAGCCAAAGTGAAACTTATCTCCCCTACAAGTCTTCACCAGTGACCACCTTAGGCTGGTTTCACACTACCATTTTTCGGTAGCCATGTGAATACAGCTGAAACTGGATGCACTCGCATCCGTTTTTGGCCCCATTGACTTTCAATGGGGCTGCAAGAACTTGCGGGTGCATCCAGTTCCTCCCGCTTTCCCCTGATCCGGGTGTCACCTGTTTTTGCACTGAGACCAAAACCACATTTTGTTGTCTATGACAAAAAACAAAAACTCCTGGATCAGGGGCACTCCAGGTTGAATTAAAATGTGTCCCTATGTAACCTGAAGCCAGTGGACTCCGGATCCCGCTGGATCTGAATTCCTGATCCAGGTTTTTGGTCTTCGCATTACCAGAATACAGTTTTAAATGACATGCTCTCTATGGTAAAACCTGCATCCCCCTGGATTCAAGAAAACACCAGTGTGAAACCAGCCTTGCAATACCTTATTAAAAAAATAATAATAATTTTTCTTTATATAGCACCAGCACTTTACAACTCAGATGGGACATGTGCAGACAATACGAGACAATTTAGAGTAACAATAATTCAACAGATGAGAAGAGGGGTGAGGGCCCTGATCCCAAGCTTACAGTCTATTAAATAAGTATGATCCCACAAAAGTAATGCTTCTAAACGAGAATTTCTCTGACTTAGAAATAACCCATGACATTAAGGAGATTGTCCAGATAAAAATTGAATCTGGCCATAGAGTTGCAAATGTATAAAATGATAGCCACGATTGTGACACACCTTCTCTGGTTCCGGTGGTGCTTCTGTCAGGGGGTGGCAGTACAGGGCCTTAGTAGTCATTGGCTTGGTCGAGCCTTGGAATTTGCAGTCCACGTTCCGGCCGCCTCCCCAATGCAAACATATGATGAATCACCATCACCTTCTCTGTACAAATACGTGGACATGTTAGATGTTTTTGTCAAAAAGAACTTTACTTGACATTGCAAACAACAAGGGATCTTCTCGCACTTCCATGTTCCACAAATGGGGTTTCAATAGTAACCTTCACATCTAGTTTATTGTGGACCGATTCCCTGATACTTGGGCTCCCAAAGTTATGCTCAAGCCTCTTATCCTCGTGTGCTAATGACATTATGCATGTGCAGTATCAAACACTTTGTCAGGATCCATTCCATCCCACCCACAGTGATTTAACGTAAACTATTGAACTGGCCAATGAGAGAACACTCTTCCTTTACACATCTATGGGCCTATCTATGGAGCCATGGAGCCCTACATGGACCTTCACAACCGAGAGGAATCATTGAGTATAAACCAGTAGAAGTCAGACGCCACCCTGGGACGTACGGACTCCAAACCTAAGGACGCAATTTAAAGACTATCTCTCTCCCATTTTACAAGCCCTTTAAATTTCAATAACTCCACCGGTAGGGGTTTATACATTTCCTAATCATAATAAACCCTAGTTAACCTGAGAACACCAGGGAAGCCGTCAACTATACACCAGCTACCAAATGGCAACATCATATAGCACAAATTTACATCTATAATCTAATATTGTAATGGAAAAGTTCTCCGTGGTACAGCATCCTGCATGATGGGAGTGGCAGAGCCTTAGACCCTCTTACACTTCTCCACTTCTGCTCCAGTCTTTGTTGATAGGCTGCAGCTTTGATATCAAGTCTATAGTGCACCACCACTACAGTATCACCACTGCTGCCAATCACTGGGCTAATGCCACTATTCCTCCATTCAGTGTATCTTTGATGTCGTGAGCCACAGTTTGCTTTACTATGAATTCAGGGCTGTGCTGAGCTGTTCGTGGGTTGCGTGACAGCTCAGCCATTTACCGTAACTAGTGTTGAAGTGCGCTCAGCTTTCAGTGTGTTGATTGACAATTTAGCCATTCAATCTGAGATTGGGAGGTGTTGGGTTAATTTAGGTATTCCCTGTTTTCTATGATTGTCCAGCTACTTAGCTGAGCAGTTAGTCACAGATTTCTGCCAGTTGTAGCATTTGTTTATTGGTGCTTGTTGGCTTTGTTGATCTATGCTCTGTGTTCTGATCTGTTGCTGCCAGACCTTTTGACCTCCTCTGACCTCCTCCTTTTGCTTTGATCCACTCTCCTACTGGTATTCTGACTCTGGACCATGAGCAGACTATGCCTTTGTCTATTTTTTAAGTCCACAACGTACTCTCTTGATATCTGACCTCTAAATATTTCACTACTCTGTATCACGGCCTGTCAGTGTAGTACTTAGCATTACAGCTAAGCAGTAAAAAATGTTTCTGTGCTAAGATAATCTTATATAAGTGTCCTTGCCATGTACTGTGTAATGGGTGTGTCTGACCCTACTGGGACATTTTCTGATCATACCTCATGTCATGTGCTGAGATAATCTTACATATGTGTCCCTGCTATGTACTGTGTAATGGATGTATCTGGCCCTACTGGGACATGATCTGATCATACCCCATCTCCTGGAGGGGAGGAATCAAAAGAGTATACAGGCATTACAGTACAGGATCATAGATGATTCTTTCTGTGAGGCAAAACATTGCCCTGCCTGTTTTTAAAAAATTATTTATCTCAAAGAAGGAATAATTTGTGATCCCATTCTGTAATGTCTGGATACTCTTTTGCGTCCCCCATTCCCCCTGCCCAGAAGAAGTGGTATTAACTCACCCAGGGGTTTAGGAACTCAGATCCTGGGCGTTGATTATGGTTGCTGTCACTGGCGGCCAGTGCCCGGGTCCGTTGCCCTGGTGGTCGCTGAAAAGTGTTGAAAATAAAATAATAAAAGTGTAATGTTCATGAAGCCACCTACGGTTCCGGGTGAACTCACCAGCGCTGCTCTCCGACCTCCGGGGATGATGTGGTTGCAGATGGATGAAATCGCTCCCCGCAGGTGGAGTGGGATCCCCAGGGCAGAAGCTGTAGTACTTGTTGTCATGGTCGCAGGACAGGGATGTATAGGGGGTGAGACAATACACAAATAGGGTCTTATCTCCTTACAGACATCGGCAAGAACCTTGTTGAAAGCTGCTCACCTGGAAAAGTTGTGTTACACAGAACAAGTATGCGCGCCTGGATACAGCTGCTGCAGGACCCACACATCCACGATCGACGACAACAATAGTTGTATTGGGACGAAGTGTCTCGGGATCCACACTGCTGAATGAATGAAACCAGAAATTGGAACACTGGTTTCAACAGGTGTTCTTTATTCCTACGCGTTTCGGAGCGTTACTGTGCTCCTTCCACTGGGACAAACAGACACAGCAGGCACAGGGTGGCAGCTCTGCGGGCAACAGACTAAGTGATTTCTCACAGCAGGGAAGAACAACACACCACACTTTGCTGAGTCTCTGTACAGGTTTACTGATAACCGTCAGGCAAAAAACAGATTTACAGTCTTGGGTAGCTGGCCTGGGTACCAGTGGATGTGGGGGTCTTTCTGTGGCTTTCAATGGTGTTCTTTCGGCTTCGCCCTCTGTCCTCACTTTCTCTACCTGCGATGCTCCTACTTCCTTGCGCTGCCCTGCAGTGATCCACTTGTTTGGCACCAGGTCCACAGGTCTGGTAGAGTTTCCCCTCCTTTAAAGAGAACGGTGAGACAGGTACCCTTCTCTCTCTCTCTCAGAGTGGCTCAAACACTGGACGGAGATCCTGGTGGGGATGTGCTTGGGCTTGGGTGCCAGGCTTCTGAAGGCCCCACGACCCTCCGGTGTTGGCGGCTCAGAGTTGAACTTTCCTGAACCGTACTCGGAACTGGTTCTTCGTTATGTAGACTGGGGTCCTCCAAGACCAGGTATGTAGATGGTCTGACGTCAGGTGTTAGCATACACCCTCAGGCTCCCCCCCCTCTTGTCTGGGTCACCTCTCTTTCTAGGTGCCCTCCCTCTGTGTCACTCGTAGGGTCCCTCTTCTTCTCCTGATCCCAGGAGACTGACTAAGCTTTCTTTCCCGCTCTTCACTACCCACCTAAGACTCCTCCCACTGTGACTGGGTCTCTTAGCAGAGGATTTAACCCTTTAGTTCCCTGATTCTAGGTGTGTGATGCGTAGTAAAAGCCACATGCGAACCTCCCTCATTCACTGGCCACTGGGATACCTCACACACTGGTCTGGGTGCAGTACCCCTTCGTGGTGCACCAACCAGTGGAGCGCCACAGTATTATCAGCCCATGCCCCTGTAAGATCAGACACCTCCATTATACAGTATAAAGGACACATGTATAAGATTAACTCAGCACAGGAGATGGGGTATGATCACACCATGTCTGTCTGGTCAGACACATCCATTACACAGTACATAGCAGGGACACAGATATAAGATTATCTCAGCACAGGAGATGTGGTATGATCAGACCATGTTCCTGTATGGTCAGGCACATCCATTACATAGTACATAGCAGGGACACCTATATAAGATTATCTCAGCTCAGGAGATATGGTATGATCAGATCATGTCCCTGTACGATCAGACACATCCATTACACAGTACACAGCAGGGACACATATATAAGATTATTTCAGCACAGGAAATGTGGTAAGATCAGACCATGTCCCTGTACGGTCAGACACGTCCATTACACAGAACATAGCAGGGACACATATATAAGATTATCTCAGCACAGGAGATGTGGTATGATCAGACCATGTCCCTGTATGGTGAGACACATCCATTACACAGTACATAGCAGGGACACATATATAAGATTTTCTCAGCACAGGAGATGTGATATGATCAGACCATATCCCTGTATGGTCAGACACATCCATTACACAGTACATAGCAGAGTCTCATATATAAGATTATCTCAGCACAGGAACATTTTTATTAAACAACCAATTGTTGAAATTAATATTATAAGTTGTATTGATTAAAATGAACTTTGTTCGTGTGAAAATCCCTTTAATGAAGAAGGATGCAGAGGAAGAGGAGCCTGATTGATTAAGAGTGTGCCTGGCTAGAAATCTTATTACAGTTAGTGACAGGAGTAAGATTTCTGATGTAAGGTCCGCCATTGCTATTTAAGGGGTCTCATCCGCTGAACTTATTGAATGTACTTAATTTTCAGGTATTATAACTATGGATCATCGGTAGGAACAGCGGAGATACTCTTACATATTAATAGTGAGAACGCGCCCACTGTGCTATGGAAAACGTACTACAACCAAGGAAATCAGTGGTTAAAGGGATTCATTCAGCTCGACCGCTTGCCCCATCCATTCCAGCTGTCAGTGAATAAACTGAACATGGGCTACTATGAAGGGGTAACGGCCATTGATGACATCGTGTTCGAGAACTGTTCTCTCCCTTTGGCTGTCTCAAGTTGCGGTGGACCCGACTTCTTCTGGTGTAAAGAGACGAAGGCTTGTATCAGCATCTTACTGGTGTGTGATCTAACGGATGACTGTGGAGATGGATCAGATGAGGTTAATTGCAGTAAGTGCCAACTTATTATTATAATATTATTATTATACCTCCTGTTTGGATAATTGATAGATTAAAGAGTTTAGGAAATAGTTTAATTGTTAGTTATCTTCTACCATAGCAGGTGTATTAGAGTACACCCAGTGGCGTAACCAGAGTCTGGCAGGCCCCGCAACGAAACTTAGACCTAGACCCCCCCTTGCACGTGCGCACATGTTGGTCGGATGTATGCGCCTTATGTAGTGTTCTAAATCCTCTAAAGACTCACAAATTGACCCCTCTCCCTCTTCATTATGCATTAATGTCCCTCATCATGTTATATATGGTCCTCCTCCTGGAATATGGCCCTTATCATGGTATATATGTCCCTGTCCTGGTTTATATGGTCCTACTCCTCCCACCACCATAGTCGTCCAATTATTATAATGTACCCCCATATTTCTCCATATATTACAATGTATCCCCTTAGTCCTCTATGTATTATAATGCATCCCATAATCCTCCATTCATAAGGTAGCCCCCATAGTCATCCAATTATTATGATAAACCCTCATTATCCTCCATTTAATATAATGCAGCCTCACATCCCTCCATATATCATAATGCAGCCTCATAGCCCTCCTTATAGCATAATGCAGCCTCATAGCCCTCTTTATAGCATAATACAGGCTCATATCCTCTCCATATAGTATAATGCAGCCTCATAGCCTCTCCATTTAGTATAACACAGCCTCATAGCCTCTCCATATAGTATAATGCAGCCTCATAGCCTCTCCATACACCATAATACAGCCTCATAGCCTCTCCATATAATACAGCCTCATAGTCTCTCCATATAGCATAATGCAGTCTCATAGCCCTCCATATAGTGCAGCCTCAATACTCTTCATATAGTATAATACAGCCTCATAAATCTCCGCATAGCGCAGCCTCTAAACTTTCCGTATGAGAGTTTACTACTATATAGTGCAGACTCATGACTCTCCATATAGTGCAGCCTTATATATGCAGCCTCATATCTCTCATATAGTGCAGTATTATACTGTATATGCAGCCTCGTATCTCTCCATATAGTGCAGTATTATATATGCAGCCTCAAATCTCTCCATATAGTGCAGTATTATATATGCAGCCTCATATCTCTCCATATAGTGAAGTATTATCCTGTATATGCAGCCTCATATTTCTCCATATAGGACTTCTAACCCTTCATCCTCCCTACTTTAATTTTCTGAGATAATGACCTTTGGGTTTTCATTGGCTGTAAGCCATAATCATCAACATTAACATAAATAAACACTTAAAATAGATCACTCTGTTTGTAATGACTCTATATATTATATGTGTTTCATTTTATGTATTGAATTACTGAAATAAATTAACTTTTTGATGATATCCTAATTCATTGGCATGCACCTGAATGTGTATACCATATGAGTATACACATCTAGTGTGAACCTGAATACCTGGTCATTAGTTGTGTCAAGTGTTAGCCTATATGGTGTATAATATTTAATAATAAAAGGCACAGTTAGGTGTAAGATGTACAGATATGGTCTGGGCTTACTTATGGGATACGTGCTAGAGATATAAGTCTCTGGCTTAAAAGCCGACACATTTTTAAGAGCAGTAGGAGTGTCCACTTTGATCAAAAACACCCCTAGGGCTGATGGGAGGGTGAGTGCAAGGTCCAGCTAGAAGGCAATCACCTCCACCTTGGAGTAGGATCCACTTTGTTGTGATTGATGGGCGCATATTTATTGACCAATACATGTGCAAAGAACCTTCATTCTTTCAAAAAGATAAGTTGAAAAAACAAAACATTTCCAACACAATTTTTTTATCCTTATATTAGTGATACTGCTTTATTTTTGTTAAAATTGGCTTTTACAGAGTGCTGCTGCAAATTTGTATCTACATATTATCCAGTCATATCAGTTGTGCACCTGTTCTGCTATATGCAGGAGGTGCAGGTCACCTTTTCTTATTCCTAGATAGACAGACAGAAAAAACAGCAATGTTGCGCCACACCACTAAATTTCACCACAATGTAGTTCTATTAAATAGATAGACAGACAGACATACTATCTACTTATATAATTGGGAGTTGGGAATTCGGGCGTTGTCGCCGAATCCCAAGCTCCTTTGCGCGACTGCGAGTGATGACGCGCAGCGTCATCACGAGCCGCAGCCGCACTGCCCTGAAAAAAAAAAAAATATGCTCACCTCTCCCCGAGCCCCCGCCGTCTCCCTCCAGTCTTCCGGTGGCTGCCGCAGGCTCCGAGTGTCTGCAGAGCTCTTCTTACTGCAGTCCAGGACCTGTGGTGATGTCACAGTCACGTGACACCAGGTTACTCCATGGTAACCTGGTGTCACGTGACTCTGACATCACCACAGGTCCTGAACTGCAGTAGCAGACCTGTGCTGACACCGGCAGCCTGCGGCAGCCACCGGGAGCCTGCAAGAAGACGGCGGGGCCTCGGGGAGAGGTGAGCATAAACTGTCATGTCTCTCTACACTCTCTGTCCCTCTCATGTCTCTCTGCACTCTCTGTCCCTCTCATGTCTCTCTGCACTCTCTGTCCCTCTCATGTCTCTCTGCACTCTCTGTCCCTCTCATGTCTCTCTGCACTCTCTGTCCCTCTCATGTCTCTCTGCACACTCTGTCCCTCTCATGTCTCTCTGCACTCTCTGTCCCTCTCATGTCTCTCTGCACTCTCTGTCCCTCTCATGTCTCTCTGCACTCTCTGTCCCTCTCATGTCTCTCTGCACTCTCTGTCCCTCTCATGTCTCTCTGCACTCTCTGTCCCTCTCATGTCTCTCTGCACTCTCTGTCCCTCTCATGTCTCTCTGCACTCTCTGTCCCTCTCATGTCTCTCTGCACTCTCTGTCCCTCTCATGTCTCTCTGCACTCTCTGTCCCTCTCATGTCTCTCTGCACTCTCTGTCCCTCTCATGTCTCTCTGCACTCTCTGTCCCTCTCATGTCTCTCTGCACTCTCATGTCCCTCTCCACTCTGTCCCTCTCATGTCTCTCTACACTCTCTGTCCCTCTCATGTCTCTCTGCGTGTATACTGTGTCTATACTGTGTGTATAATATGTGTAATCTCTGCATACTGTCTGTCTATACAATGTCTCATGTATGTATATACTGTGTGCTTCTCTCCTCACCCCTCCACCACAGAGCCGCATCTCTCCTCACCCCTCCACCACAGAGCCGCTTCTCTCCTCACCCCTCCACCACAGAGCCGCATCTCTCCTCACCCCTCCACCACAGAGCCGCTTCTCTCCTCACCCCTCCACCACAGAGCCGCATCTCTCCTCACCCCTCCACCACAGAGCCGCATCTCTCCTCACCCCTCCACCACAGAGCCGCATCTCTCCTCACCCCTCCACCACAGAGCCGCATCTCTCCTCACCCCTCCACCACAGAGCCGCATCTCTCCTCACCCCTCCACCACAGAGCCGCCTGTATACTCTGGTACCCACAGAGCCGCCTCGATACTCTGCTACCCACACAGTCGCCTCGATACTCTGCTACCCACACAGCCGCCTCGATACTCTGCTACCCACACAGCCGCCTCGATGCTCTACTACCCACTGACCCGCCTCTATACTCTGCTACCCACTGACCCGCCTCTATACTCTGATACCCACTGACCCGCCTGTATACACACAATTCATTTCACCGCGCTCCCGATGCAATTGCATCGGGCCTTTTTACTAGTATGATATAAGACCCAGTTACACACACAGATAATTGTGCAGACATTGTTGGCAGATCTCTGGTTGCAGTGAAATCATGGACACATTGTTACATTTGTACACGGCCACAAAATGGAACAATGTGTCCATGATTTCACTGCAACCAGAGATCTGAGACCAATATCTGAACAGATATCTGTGTGTGTAGAGATAGAGAGATACAGTAGATTATAAATAAATAGATATATACACAGATAGATGATTAATAGATAAATAGATACATACATAGATAAAGAACTAGAGGCATAGATAATTCATAGAAATTTGAGCTACACTGCTATTCATTGGGTGTAAAAATCAGTTAGGGCAATACTTCATTAGCCAAGTCATACAATACCAAAAAATAAACTTCAGCACTTCTTATTTAAAGGTGCATCAAGCCTTTATTAGGCCTTCACGATCTTGAGAGCCTAATAAAGGTGTGATAGACCTCAAAGAAGGAGTGCTGCAGTTTATTTTTTAATATTGGAGACATAGATAGATAGATAGATAGATAGATAGATAGATAGATAGATAGATAGATAGATAGATAGATCACTGATTTAAATCATATATTTCATAGTTCTCCATGGTACAGGCACCCGGTGTCCATCACTAGAACTAAACAGTGATTTTTCTTATTCAACGCCAGAAAAGCTGAGATATTATAAACCATAGCGACATGGGCGTACCCAGCGTGGGGCAGGGGGGGGCAGGTGCCCCCCCCCCAAGAAGGGAGCAGGAAAGCCACCACATGGCTAATTAGTATGCGAATGCTCTCCAAACTGCAGCCTGCAGAGCATCGCTTATCTCCTTTCTGTACTGAGGGAGGAGAGGGGGGGCTAGAGTACAGGGGGAAGTGGGGTATGGGCTGCTCTGGCTGGCATTACATGTGCCCAGCCACATCACACTTCGAAGACAAGACAATCCCACGGTCTCCTGTGATGTCACACAGCCGCCCTGCACTTTCCTTCCCTCCAGACTCAGAGAGGATCATCACTGGTAAGCAAAGAACACTGCTAATATGTGTGTATGTGTCATATGTGTAAGTCTGTGCTTATATGTCTATGTGTGTATATATGTGTGTGTGCAGTGTGTATATGTATATATATATGTGTGTGTGTGTGTGTCTGTCTGTTTATATGTGTGTGTGTGTACATTGTGCATGTGTATGTATATATATGTGTACAGTGTGTATATGTGTGTATTTATATAAATGTGTGGGGGGTGTACAGTTTGTATATAAATGTGTGTCTCTGTGTATATATGTGTGTATATATAGGTGTGTACAGTATGTATACGTGTATATGAATGTGTCTATGTATATATGTGTGTGGGTGTGTGTGTACAGTGTGTATTTGTGTGTATATATATGTGTGGGTGTGTACAGTATGTATATGTTTATATAAATGTGTGTGTGTGTGTGTATGTGTGTGTGTGTGTGTATGTGTGTGTGTGTGTGCGTGTGTGTATATATGTGTGTGTCTACAGTGTGTATATATGTGTGTGTGTCTGTGTATATATGTGTGTGTCTGTGTATATATGTGTGTGCGGGTGTGTGTGTACAGTGTGTATATTTGTATATAAATGTGTGTGTCTGTGTATACATGTGTGGGTGTATGTGTGTGTATATATGGGTGTATATATGTCTGTGTGTGTGGCCTGTGCATGTGTTTGGCATTTATCTGTGTGTTGTGTGTGTGCGTGGATTGTGTGTCTGTGGCTTGTGTCTGTGTGTGTGGCTTGTGTCTCTGTGTGTGTGGCTTGTGTCTGTGTGTGTGGCATTTGTCTCTGTGTCTGTGGCATGTGTCTGTGTCTGTGGCATGTGTCTCTGTGTCTGTGACATGTGTCTCTGTGTCTGTGACTTGTGTCTCTGTGTCTGTGTGTGTGGCCTGTGCATGTGTTTGGCATTTATTTGTGTGTGTGTGTGTATTGTGTGTCTGTGGCTTGTGTCTGTGTGTGTGGCTTGTATCTGTGTGTGTGTGGCCTGTGTATGTGTCTGTGTGTGGCATTTGTCTGTGTGTTGCTTTTGTGTCTGTGTGTGCTTGGCTTGTGTGTTTTGATTGTGTGTGTGGATTGTGTGTGGCTTGTGTCTGTATGTGTTGTGTCTGTGTCACTTGTGTCTCTGTGTGTGTGGCTTGTGTCTCTGTATGTGTGGCTTCCGTCTCTGTGTGTGGCTTGTGTCTGTAGCCTGTGTATGTGTCTGTGTGTGGCATTTGTCTGTGTGTTACTTGTGTGTCTGTGTGTGTGCGTGGCTTATGTGTGGATTGTGTGTGTGGCTTGACTCTGTGTGTGTGGCTTGTGTGTGTGGCTTGTGTCTGTGGATTGTGTGTATGTGGCTTGTGTCTGTGTATGGGCTTGTGTCTGTGTGTGGCATGTGTGCGGCTTGTGTCTGTGTGTGGGTTTCTGTCTGTGTATGGCGTGTGTGTGTGGCTTGTGTCTCTGTGTGTGTTTGGCTTTTTTCTGTGTATATGTGTGTGGCTTGTGTCTCTGTGTAAAAAACATGTATGATGTGTATGTAATGAGCACATGTTGTCCAGTATAGGTTCCCTTTAAAGGGCATCAGCGTTCCTTCTGTTGTTTCCACCTCATTTTGAAACTCCTGTCTCCTCTGGTACTCTGACTCTCCGGCCAGAACATTATATCCAGTCCTGTGCATTGTGGGGGTTTATGACATGTACGGGCAGCTTCAATATGTGCACTGGGCATGCGCCGGAGCCCGGCCGAACATGTGATCAGCCCCCACAATGCACCAGGCTGGATATGATTTTCGGGTTGGTGTGACAGAGTACCATAGGAGGCGGTAACAACAATGGCTTGCCCCCCCTAGTTTTGATCCTGGGTACGCCCATGCATAGCGAATTGATAAAGAAACTTTGGAAGAAATGTGTAAAACCTTTTATATAGTATGCAATGCATAAGTCTTATTATCAGCCCAGAGATTTAGTACATACATGTTGTAGTCTTTGATTTTGCACTTAGTGATTACCGTACTCTACGTGCTTTAATGACTGTCCAGTAATTCAGTATATTGATACTTTGGCTCCTATCAGGTCTCATTAAAGCTGAATTAAAGTGATTTTACTGTATATGCATCTATATTACATTCTGACGCTTTGTAATAATGGTTGGACATGTCATTAACCTTTGGCAGTACATGGGTTAATTGATGCCAAGGAGCCTGTCTGTTCCTATTTGTGTGAAGCTACCAGCTATTCCCTCGCAGTTTTTACTGATGTTTTATGTGGGTTTTACAGCGTCTACTGTAATTGGCTCAAACAGGGGAATATTTTAATGTGATTTTCTTTCATTTCATGATTTTTGTGCTTCAATATACACCTGCGCCATTACTTATTTCATGTTTAGAAAGAGCCTTCTGACAAGTCTCTGCCTCATTTTCCTCTATTAAATAATTACCATTATTATCTGTGTCCTTTGATGAGTATGATGACGCTATGCTGAGATTGCCCTGTACATGTGTAAGAAAAAAATACAAATCTGACTTCGAGGTCTTATCCTGACATTGACTGTCATGTTTCTAACATGTAAATTATCATAGAACCTTCAAAGGCTTATTCTCAACTGCTTAAAGGGAATCATCCACCAGGATTTAACTACCTGTAAATCAGTGCAGCAGGTGATTGACGTGTGCAGCATGACATCACTGTTTGGGATCTTTTCTTTATTCCTCCCCTGTGGACTTGTCTTCCTGTCTTCCCTCTCATCTAGACTCATCCAGGAGGGTTCGGCTTACAGCAGAAAGACAAGCCCACTTTCGGAGGAATAAAATAAACCCAAATACTGATATTATGCTGCTGAAATCAATCACCTGCTGCACTGATTTATAGGTGGTTGGTTCCCTTTAAAATATTACTACAGTGTTTTTCTTATTGTGCTTTAAATCTAAGTCCCCTGCCCCTTGTCTTATATTGCATTCACCTTTTCCCAACATCGCTCCGGTTGGTCTCTTGTGATTTGTGACCTCCAGCCGCTCCAGTGTTTCATGGAATGCACTTGAGGTCACAACTCAATTTAAGTTTATGAGAGCCTGGCTCTGACCTCATTCTGGCTTTCAAAGACTTGCATTGCACTGTACACCACTAGAAGACCTAGAAGAACAAAATGTACGACCCTCTGAAAATCCTGATCCAATCCTGCAACTAAAGGGTATGATAGCTGATGTTAAACAGAAAATCATGGATAAACTAAATACCATGAACCCCAGAGATTGACTGCCAAGGCTGTCCACACCAAGAGCATGAAGAGCTAGACAGCACCTGGCCAAGACATGATCCACACCAAGAACAAGAAGAGCAGGACAGCACCTTGTCCAGACATGATTCACACCAAGAAAATGAAGGGCCAGACAACACATGGCACAGACATGATCCAAGCCAAGAAAATGAAAGGCCTGACAGCACCTGGACCAGACATGATCCACACTAAGAACGAGAAGACCTGGACAGCTACTGGCACAACCATGAACCACACAAAGAACATGAAGAGCTGCACAGTAGCTTGCCCAAGCATGATCCACACCAAGAAAATGAAGGGCCAGAAAGCACCTGGCACAAACATGATCCACACCAAGAACAAGAAGAGATGGACAGCACCTGGCCGAGACATGACCCACACCTACTGGCTAAAGAATTTAACAATTGTACATGAACGCCTGGCAAAATAGATGAACCAACTGCTAGAAGCAGGCAACCACCTGTCTTGGCTAACAAAAGGGAACAGTACTGATCATGAAGAATCCCCGCAAGGGAACAATTCCAACCAACTGCTCAATAACCTGCCTAAGGCTGGGGTCACAGTACCATTTTTCACATGCATTTTTGGAGACCTGCGTTTTCAAAAACGCATGTAAAAAACGCACCCATAGGCCCCCATGTTAAAAAACGCATGCCCTAATAGCCAAAAAGCATGTGTGACTGTCCCATGCGTTTTTGGAGCATATCCAAAAACGCATGCGTTTCTGTAGAAAACGCATGCGTTTTTGTAGAAAACGCATGCGTTTTTATAACATGGGTTCCTATGGAAAACGCATGCAAAAACGCATGTACAGTTAGTACCTTTTAATGCCATTCAAAAACGCATGCGTTTCCCATAGGATGCGTTTTTTTAACATGGGCTCCTATGGGAAACGCATGCGTTTTTGAATGGCACTAAAACGTACTAACTGTACATGCGTTTTTGCATGCGTTTTCCATAGGAACCCATGTTATAAAAATGCATGCGTTTTCTACAAAAACGCATGCGTTTTTCAAAACGCTCAAAAAAATACTACAAGCACTATTTTTATGTGCAGATTCAAAAACGCAGCCAAAAACGCAGGAGCCATCAGAGACCTTAAAAAACTCATGCTGACATGAAAAACGCATGTAAAAAAGCATGCGTTTTTAAAAGGCACTAAAAAAACTGTGACCACAGCCTTACAACAATATGGAAACTCCAGAAACACAGATACGCCTTGTTCACACATACCAATAATTTTTTTTAGCCCTTAGAAAAACTGATCAGTTTTTCTAAGGGTGCTAAATAGTATCCCCTGTGGTTCTGAACATTTTTGAGAAGTTTTTGGACTTAGGCTAGGGTCACATTTCCGTTTTGACCATAGCCTACAACAATCCGGTTTTAACTTAGAACTTTTTCCAGCACCGCATAGCGTTACCGCTATGCGGTGCTGGAAAACGCAGTCCCTAGTTACCCTATGTTTACCTTAACTACCTGTAGCGCCACCTTTTGCTGTGATTACAGCTGCAGTCTCTTGGGGTTTGTCTCTATCAGTTTTGCACATCGAGAGACTGAAATTCTTGCCCATTCTTCCTTGCAAAACAGCTGGAGCTCAGTGAGGTTGGATGGAGAGCATTTGTGAACAGCAGTTTTCAGCTCTTACCACAGATTCTCCATTGGATTCAGGTCTGGATGTGACTTGGCCATTCTAACACCTGGATACTGTTATATTTGAACCATTCCATTGCAGATTTTGCTTTATGTTTGAGATCATTGTCTTGTTGGAAGATAAATCTCCGTCCCAGTCTCTTTTACAGACTACAACTGGTTTTCTTCCAGAATGGTCCTGTATTTGGCTCCGTCCATCTTCCCATCAATTGTAACCATCTTCCCTGTCCCTGCTGAAGAAAAGCAGGCCCAAACCTTGATGCTGCCACCACCATGTCTGACAGTGGGGATGGTGTTTTGAGGGTGATGAGCTCTGTTGCTTTTACACCAAACATATCGTTTTTCATTGTGGCCAAAAAGTTTGATTTTGGTTTCATTTGAACAGAGCCCCTTATTCCACATGTTTGGTGTCTCCCAGGTGGCTTGTGGCAAACTTCAAACAAGACTTTTTATGGAAATCTTTGAGAAATGGCTTTGTTCTTGCCACTCTTCCATAAGGGCCAGATTTGTGCAGTGTACGACTGATTGTTGTCCTATGGACAGACTCTCCCACCTCAGCTGTAGATCTCTGCAGTTCATCCATAGTGATCATGAGCATTTTGGCTGCATCTCTGATCAGTCTTCTCCTTGTTTGAGATGAAAGTTTAGAGGGACGGCCGGGTCTTGGTAGATTTGCAGTGGTCTGATACACCTTCCATTTCAATATGATCGCTTGCACAGTGACACACCCCACAGTATAGGGTCTCGTATGTCTGGGTCCTCTGCTGCGGTAGGGATGTCACTGGTGGCCTGCCCAGACCCGTGTCCCTGGTGGTCGACTTAAAAAAAGGGGAAGTTGAATGGGAGAAATAAAAGTTTATAAAGTTTGTCATGACGCCACCCACAGATTCTGGTGACTGAGCACCAACATCGTCTTAGACCTTCGGAGGGTGGTGGTATGGCGGCCAAGGTTGTACAGCTCCCTGCGGGTGGAGCTGGCCCTCTGGGGTTGTTATGCACCATTGGTGATGGAGGTGCTGGCTAGGGATGGAGCAGGGATTCAGCCGGGGTATTGGACATCGGGACTGTCTCTGAGGATGGCAGGGGGTGCGGGGAAAGAACTGACACACACACCGCTGGTCGTTCTTTTATCTTTTACTGAAGTTGTTCCAGGTAAACTATCCAGAGCACTGCCGGATGTTCGGGGTGCACTTCTGGGTCTCCACAGTGAGTGGATAGAAGGCCTCCTTAGTGTTTTCCCCTTGTATATGAAGCCCATATAGAACTTGGCTGCCCTCCTCTGCCCTCTTTCTCCACCTGTGCTGTCATCGGGATATCCTCTATTGACTACTGCTGTGTCTCTCTCTTTGCTTTGCCTGGCTCCCTGGTGTGTGACTGCGCAGATGCCGGGGAGACTGGAGTCTCCACGGTGTACCGGTGTTTTCTACTGGACCTGGTGCTCTCCAGTAGACGCGGACTCCGGTGTCCAGTGTGTTGCTCAGGGGTGAACCTATCGCTGGCTCCTCAGTCTCCCCTGTCCTTTCTCTTCTCCTCACCTTCCACCCCACTCTTGGGCTTTGCAGGACTGCTGGAGAGGCTGTTCGGAGTAACTGGTTTGGGCCTAATGCAGCACTGATGACCAGCACGCCTTCACAGCTCTTGTAGCGTCTGCATACTCCAACTAACCCCACCCCTAGCACCAGTATTTATAGGGGATCTCGCCTAAAAGCAGCAGGTTGAGCTCCCCCTACAGTGTCGGGGTGGAAGGTGTTGTTTGTATTTGTGTACCCGCTGTGGAAACCCATCCATGCTTTAGGTGAGTTTGTGGTTTCCTGTGTTAGCAGGGTGCCACACACAGTGCTCTCCTTGAGATGTTTAAAACTTGGGAAATCTTTTTGTATCCAAATCCAGCCTTAATCTTTGCCACAACAGTATCTTGGACCTGCCTGGTGTTTTCCTTGGTTTTCATGATGCTCTTTGCACTTGAAACAGAACCCTGAGACTATTACAGAGCAGGTGCATTTATACGGAGACTTGATTACACACAGGTGGATTCTATTTATTATTACCAGTCATTAAGGACAACATTGGATCATTCAGAGATCTTCACTGTGTGCTTGTACATATATATATGTACCAAACAAAACAGGAAGATTACACCGGGCACTCCACGTAACCACTAAAACGGGCTGTCACTCCTGTGACTCATGCAGCTTTCTCTGGCGGTGCTGCCATTCAAAGCAAATCCAATCCAATCATATAGAAATTAGAGCCGCACTCACCAATAGTTGATCTTGCAACCTTAATAACAAAGCTGGTATTAACCCCTTTATTACCCAGCGTGCCACCGCCACCAGGGCCGCTGGAAGAGCGGGGTTCAGCGCCAGAGGATGGCGCTTCAATGAACGCGCCATCTTCTGGGGCGGCTGCGGGCTGCAATTTGCAGCGGGGGGTGCCCAGAAAGCTTGGGCATCCCTGCGCTGCGGATTCCAGCCCCCAGCTGCTTAGCTGTACCTGGCTAGACATAGAAATTGCGCGGAGCCCCACGCATTTTTTTTTAATTATTTCATGAAATTCATGAAATAATAAAAAAAAAGGGCTCCCCTATATTCTTGTGTCCGGCCAGGTACAAATAGGCACCTGGGGGTTGGGGGCAGCCCATCGCTGCCTGCTGGATCCGGCTGGTTCCAGAAATACGGCGAAGCCCATATAATTTTTTTTCTGAAAAATCAATAAAACAATCCTAAAAAAGGGACTGCATCTTTATTAAGTCCAGGGGTTAATAAAGATGCAGTCCCTTTTATTTACATTGTTTTATGGATTTGTCAGAAAAAAATTTCACGTGGGCTTCGCCGTATTTCTGGAACCAGCCGGATGCAGCAGGCAGCGACGGGCTGCCCCCAACCCCCAGGTGCCTATTTGTACCTGGCCGGACACAAGAATATAGGGGAGCCCTTTTTTTTAATTATTTCATGAACAGATTAAAGAACACAGGACCTACAGTCACACATAGTGGAGGTTCAAAGATATTTTCAGGTTGTTTTCTACCTCTGGCACTGGGAGCAATAAGTGTGTGCACAGAATCATGAAATCTGAAGATTACCAAAGGATTGCGGGTTGCAACGTAGAGCCCAGTTTCATAAAGATGGGTTTGCATTCCAGGCCATGAATCTTCCAAATGGACAATTATCCCAAACAGATTTCAAGAAGCCACAAGAAATGCATGTAAACAAAGCACTGGAGAGTTCTGAAGTGTCAGCAATGAGTCCAGATCTAAATCCCATTGATCACCTGTGGAGAGATCTGAAAATTGCTGTAGGGAGAAGACGCCTCCAAATATGAGAGACCGAGAGCAGATTATAAAGAAAAGGCCCAAAATTCCAGGTGAGAAGAAGCTTGTGGAGGCTATAGGAAGTGACTGATTGCAGGGATTTATTCCAATGGGTGAAACCAAATATTAAGTTGAGGCTGACAACAATTTTGTCCGACCCATTTTTGTGGTTTTGTGTAAAATTATGTCCAATTTGTGTTTTTTGCCTCTGAATTTTTTTTGTGTTGTTCCAAGACACTAAAAGGAAATAAACATATGTAACTGCTATAATTTTTGGGAATAAATACTTTATTTTCTGGAATATTTTTGTGATGCCCCACTGGTCAGTGCGCCACAGTTCTGCACCCATAACTAAGTGTGCAGTATACCTGTCATTGGGGAGTGTAAAGTCAACTTAAGGCTCTCATCACAGCATCCCTACACTTAACATAGGGAACCAATTAGCCACCCGTTACCAGGGTAACCGGTCCCGGTGGGAGGAGCATTAGGGTAGAAGGAGCCGGAACCACTCAGACAGTTAGTCAGTCGGAGTAGTCTAGTCTGAGGGACGAAGCAAGGAATAAGTCCTAGAGGGACACCACAGGGAGGGCGCCCGAAAAGGAGTGACAACCCAGACAGAAGGAGGAAATCCAGTGCCGGACCTTAATGACAGTCCGGGGGAATCCTGGTCCACAACGGGGTACTGGCTTCGAGTCACGGAGCAGGTGAGTCTAATCCTGAGCCGTCAATACCGGTGGGTCGTGAGTTTGCCCAGCAGCCCTGACCTCGTCCTGAACGCGCCCTCTAGAAGCACTAGACCAGGTTTAGCCCCTTAGAGAAGAAGGGTAATCTCATAGCACCCAATGGGCCTAGTACAAAAGTGAGTTGTGCAGGACAGCACAAGGATAGTAAGAAGGCGCAAAGACTCAGAGGACAGTGAAGGTACTAAGGAAGGAACACTCTGTGAGCCTCAAAGAGACTTTATTCTCCCCAGTGACTACCCAGCCAGCTACTCGCAAGGACTGTGCAACTGTGTACCTGAACTGCTAAGAACTGTTGCCAGTAAACTACCTGTACAGAGTTAGCAAGCCTCCAGTGTCTTATTCTATTAAGCTAATCCACAGAGCTGCTACTACGACAACCAGCAAAGCAGCTACACTGCCCCGGGGACCCCGCTCCGCCTGCAGGGAGCATTATCAACTGGCTGCAATACCACCATCCCCGGCGGTCTGACAGTGGTGCTGGTGAGATCACCACAAACTGCAGGTGGCGTCATGAGACTTTATTATTTCTTTTATTATTTTTCCCCTTTTATCCAAGTGACCCCAGGGTACGGGTCCGGGCAGGCCACCAGTGACATCCGCTTACAGTAAACACCGAGTCCCCATAGACCCCTAGGGGAGTCATTTTCAAGGGTGCCAACATTTTTGGCCACGACTATATGTAGCGAGTGTCTATAAATGAGCTTGAAAGTAGATTGCCAGTGGGTACACTGCTGTACCCCTTTGCTGTGAGTATCTGTATATATGCATAGATCAGTATGTAATAAGTTATAATTACCTTTATTGTATAATTCTTTTACCGAAGCCAAAGGGATAAGGGTTTTGCAAATTAGATACTGCATGGTTCCTTTTTGTTATAAAGAAAACATTACTATTTCAAAGGTACATTATAATTTATACGCAGAAGTTAGTAAAATATATTGAATATTCCTACATTTTTTTGCAGCTTCTGAGTTACAATGTGACTTTGAAGATGGGTTATGTAACTGGACGCAAGACTCTGATGATGACTTTGATTGGACGACACATCAAGGTCAGACGCCAACTCTTGACACGGGACCCATGAAAGACCATACTCTGGGAACAGCCAAAGGACATTACCTCTATATCGAGACCTCCGAACCTCAGCTGTACAGAAATCAAGCCATATTACTAAGTCCTGAAATGGAATCTACGGTTAATAATGAGAATAAAACTTGTATTTTCCGCTTCCATTACCACATGTTTGGAAGGCAAATCTACTCTTTGGCAGTCTATAAAAGGACCGTGAGGAACACCAGAGGACAATTACTGTGGCAATCGTTTGGGAATAAAGGAAATCGATGGTCAAAAAAAATACTCTTCGTAAACAGTTCATTGCCATTTCAGGTAAGAAATCAGACGATTTACTCACTTCTGAATATTTACCCAAAATTCTGTATTTCTGGGTTCCAGCAGAATATCTTCATAGCTACATGACTTTTTGCAGACCACTAATTCTAACATATTTGCTACATTTTACTTCCCTGCTGTCCTGTGACGTATTTCACTGCCAGCTACCACCACTCCGGTCTTTTCTTCAGTTGTGTTGTGAAGTACTCAACAATCCAGTAATAATAATATAATAATATTTATTCATTTACATAGCGCTATTAATTCCATAGCACTTTACATACATGGGTAATGCTGTCTCTCCTGGAGCCCACAATCTAAATATCCTATCAGTATGTTTTTACAATGTGGGAGGAAACCGGAGTGCCTGGAGGAAACCCACACAAACACGGGGAGAACATACAAACTCCTTGCAGATGTTGTCTGTAGTGTCCTTGGTGGGAATTGAACCCAGGAGCTCAAGAGTAACCAAGAGATCCCAACAGTCTGAACAATGAAAAGGTCCTACTGACCGGCTGATAAAGGACTAACCAGTAACCAGAGGACCTTCTAAATTCATTACCGTAACATAGAAGACTTCTGCCAATTATTGTATTTTATACTACCTTGTGCGCTGTATCGGATATTGATTCTGTATACTGGCCTAGTATTAATTGACTGACTTTCCTTTTGGATTACCTTTTTGATTTTGGACTGTTTGATCCTCCTTTTTCTAGGTAACCCAATGTTTTCTCACTTTAATTTTTGATTTTTGTCCCAGTTTTGTCCCTGACTGGTTTTACCACTCAATTGACATTCTCTTCAACAGTCAGCAACTTCTCCGCAGATGCAAACCAGGAGCCCCTGCAACAAATTCTAGATCACTATATGAAGACTAAAGAGTAAAAACCAAAGAGTTCCTCAGAAACTGTTAAACACAGTGGCCAGGGCCAAGTCCCATGGAGTAAACTTGTGTTGGATTCATGATACCTTTACATTAATACTAGACCTTCTATGTCACTAGTATTTCATAGTCTCATAGAGTTTTCATATTCTTACTCAAGTAATCAGACTGAGTTTTTACATGTTCCTAACACATTTTTAATTTTCCGGTGTATGTGCATCGGCAGAAAGAAGAAGCTGATGGGTATATCAAAGGTGAATGAATGAATGAATAAAAAATGGAAAGTAAAAGGAGTGGAATGATGGATGCCTACAGATAAAATTGGATCAGGGAAAGAAGAGAGTGGAGAAACAAACACTCTCCCACACAAAATGAATTAGGGGTACGTCACACACAGCGATCTTGCCAGCGATGTCGCTGTGTGTGAAAAGCAGCAGCGATCAGGCCCCTGCTGTGAGGTCGCTGATCGCTGCACATCCTTCAGGACCATTGTTTGGTCCTTGGCCTCCCGCTGGTCAGCACGCGTCGCTGCTTGTGAAAACGAGAGACCAGCGATCAGCAACCTCACAGGCTGGTAACTATGATAAACAGCGGGTAACTAAGCAGCGCATGCTGCCTGGATACCTGGTGTTTATCATGGTTACCAGTGTCCTCCCGCTTACAGGTTGCGTTAAGCGGGAGGATGCTGGTAACCATGATAAACCCTGGGTAACCAAACAGCGCACGCTGCCTAGATACCGGCTGTTTATCATGGTTACCAGCGATGTGGAGGTGGCTCCCTGGTCGCGGAGGAGATCTGTATGTTTGACAGCTCCCCAGCAACCACATAGCGATGTTCCAGTGATCCTGGTCATTGTTGTGATCGCTGGAACATTGCTGTATGTAACGGCACCCTTGGGCTATCTTTACACGCTGCAACCGCGGCGAGAAATATTGGCGACAAAATCCCTCCCAATTGCGGCATATAATTGGGGAATTTGGCGGCGATCTGTCGCCTCGCCACAGTCGCCTGATTTCAGAGCAGTGCACAGAGATCAGGCGACCATGGCGAGGCAACAAATCGCCGCCAAATTCCCCAATTACACACCGCAATAGGGAGGGATTTTGACGGCGATTGTTGCAGCGCAACATATCGCTGTCAATATTTCTCGCCACGGTGGCGGCGAGTAAAGGTACCCTTAGAGTCATAGATTTAGGTTGTCGATCACATTGTAGTCTGGGAAAATACAAGACTTTACATTTCAAAATTTCATAGATTTTAAG
This sequence comes from Allobates femoralis, assembly GCA_033576535.1. NCBI lineage: Eukaryota > Metazoa > Chordata > Amphibia > Anura > Aromobatidae > Allobates > Allobates femoralis. Next base: position 539,233,419 of record JARQOC010000005.1, read on the forward strand.
GCTGAAGGTAGACTTTACGTCTATTGAGTTCAACCCATAGCCTAACATGTTGATCCAAAGGAAGGCAAAAACCCCATGGGTCAGACACTAAGCTCCATATTGGGAGAAATCTCCCTCCCGACTCCACATACAGCATAACCACGTTCCCTTTCCGACACTTCATGTTCCAACAATGTGCCCCTAAATGCTGGAGCTTAGCATCATGGCAAAAAAAAGTTCTGGAGGAACGTAACTTTTCTAGAAGCAGATGCAATGCCCAAGGGATTTTCCAACTCCTCCAGAAGCTTGGAAGATTTATACTTAACCACCTGAACATTTTGGGAAATTTAGCAAGTATGACCTAAAAGTGGCTTCACTGAACAACAATGCAACAACTACTTTCTATAGTTGGAACATTGCTGGTTTTGCTCATATTGAGCTAATAATTCAGAATAAATTATCATCTAGAGTAGCATTCTTCCTTTTGGAGCAGAACCATCATCCATATTTTTCTCATTAGGCACTGCCTTACTGAGATAATGTTATACATGTGCCCATGCTATGTACTGTGTAATGGATGTGTCTGACCATACAGGGGCAGTGTCTGATCATACCACATCTCCTGTGCTGAGATAATCTTATATATGTGTCCCTGCTATGTACTGTGTAATGGATGTGTCTGACCGTACAGGGGCATTGTCTGATCATACCACATCTTCTGTGCATAGATAATCTTATATATGTGTCCCTGCTATGTACTGTGTAATGGATGTGTCTGACTGTAGAAGGACATGGAAAAAATGCTCCGATACTGGAAAATGGATTTTTTTGTGTGTAATTGTGTGACGATGAGACCTCATCCTTGCTCTTAGACGTTGCCCAGTCTCCCCAGCATAAAAAGTCCCCACTGGGCATATGGTGCACATAATTAAATATACCACATTGGAAGAGGAACATGTGAAAGTCCCAGGAATCTTATAATCCTGTTGTGTGTTGGGGATCTGTATCCTGTCTCTGGTCTCTATGTGAGCACAGGTCTTGCAGCTCTTCACATTGCATGGATAAGTTCCTTTTGGTGTATCCGAGGGCATCAAACTTTGGACTATGATGTTTCCTAAATTGGGAGGCTGCCTGTAGCACAGCAAGGGAGGGTCTTTGAATATTATTTTTAGTCGGTCATCCTTGTGTAGGATGTGATGGAGTTTCCTGGCAGTTTTCCTTAGTACCTCAAGCTGTGGGTTGTAGGTCACCTCCAGGGGAACACGTTGGTTCTCTTCTTTTTCTCTGTATTGGAGTGCTTGACTTCTAGGGATCCTTGTGGCTTTAATGATCTGATCATCAATGAAGGTGGGGTAGTAGCCCTGGTTTAAAAATGTCTTCTTTAGCTGGTTTGTGTTCATCCCTTTCCACTGGGTTGGAGCAAATACAGTTATATCTCAGGGCCTGGCTGTAGACAATGGACTTTTTGATGTGTTTCGGGTGGAAACTGTCCCATCTGAGGTATGTGGGACGGTCAATCGGTTTCCGATATACCGATGTCTGGAATGAACCATTTAGAATTTTTAAGGTGGTATCCAGAAAGTTGATTTCTGTTTTTGAGTGCTCCAGTGTCAGGTTTATGCTGGGATGAAATCGGTTGAATTTGTCATGGAAATTTATAAGTTCATGTCCAGTCTTAGTCCAGATTATTAAGATGTCATCAATGAAACGGAAGTATCCCAAGGGTTTGATGGGGCAGGAGGCTAAAAAGTCATTTTCCAGTTTGGCCATGAAGAGGTTGGCATACTGGGAGGCCATTTTGCTTCTCATGGCAGTTCCGGTGCATTGTAAATACAGCTCTTCACCAAAAGAGAAAATGTTGTGGGTGAGGATAAATCTGGTGAGCTTTAGAACTGACTCAGAGGGGATCCCATTGGCTTCAAGAAACAGTCGGCAGGCAGTAAGTCCATCTTCAAGTGGGATGTTAGAATATAAGGACTCCACATCCATGGTGGCTAGGATGGTACTCTCGGGGAGGGGACCTATTATAGGGAGCTTATTTAGAAGGTCCGTTGTGTCCTGTATGTAGCTGTCTGTCCTCCTTACCAGCGGTTTAAGGACATTTTCCACCCACCCAGAGATTCTTTCAGTGAGTGTTCCCACCCCTGAAATGATGGATCTCCCTGGGTTACCTGGTTTATGAATCTTGGGAAGTATATAGAAAACTCCCATCCTTGGATCCTCAGGAATTAAGTCCAGAAGGTTTGTGGAATCCGTACCTAAACATTTGATGAGTCTTCTCAACTCCCTGATGGATATACAATACTACACCAAACTGGATGAGGACCCAACTCCAAAATATATGAGGGGAATGAGAAGACTCATCAAATCCATTTTCCAGTTTCGGAGCATTTTTCTGGCCAGGGACATAACATTGATAATATGAAGGTTTTAATTTTGAGGGGTAATTTCAAATCCCAAAAGCATCGAAGAGTCTGTGAATCCAAGCTAATTAGAAGTTTCAATTGTATACAGAACGGACTGAACATCGCTGATGGTTTTATGGCTCATTTCCACATCTAAACAATGTTGTTCATAGCACATAGCAGGGACACATACATAAGATATAAGATTATCTTAGCACAGGACATGTGGTATGATCAGACCATGTCCATGTATGGTCAGACACAGCCATTACACTGTACACAGCAGGGACACATATTTTAGATTATCTCAGCACAGGAGCTGTGGTATGATCAGACCATGTCCCTGTATGGTTAGACACCTCCATTACACAGTACACAGCAGGGACACATATATAAGATTATCTCAGCACAGGAGATATGGTATGATCAGACCATGTCCCTGTATGGTTAGACACCTCCATTACACAGTACACAGCAGGGACACATATATAAGATTATCTCAGCACATGAGCTGTGGTATGATCAGACTATGTCCCTGTATGGTTAGACACATCCATTACACAGCACATAGCAGGGACACATATATAAGATTATCTCAGCACAGGAGATGTGGTAAGATCAGACCATGTCCCTGTACGGTCAGATACGTCCATTACACAGTACATAGCAGGGACACATATATAAGATTATCTCAGCACAGGAGATGTAGTATGATCAGACCATGTCCCTGTACGGTCAGATACGTCCATTACACAGTATATAGCAGGGACTTATATATAAGATTATCTCAGTACAGGAACATTTTATTAAAGATCAAATTGTGGAAATTATTATTATTTCAATATTTATTTTTTTAAAATCAACTTTAAAATGAACTTTCCCAGTGAGAAATAATCACGCAGAACTTAGACCTCTCATTCCCCCTCATGGCATTATAAAACCTTAAGCCAATTCTGCTTACATCTCCCTCCTTTTTGTTGGATCTCTCTGCAAGGAGAACTGTATGAAGTGGTTTTAATTGATTTTTACTATGAAGCCATGCATTCTAATAATTATAGGTACATATAACCTCATCCACATAGAAGAATATCATTTCTCATATGATTAAGTAAGTCCGACCATGAAACACAAGGTTCACTCTCTATGTGGAAATCCAGACTCGAGCAGAATAGTTATGAACTAAACTGAACTTTCATTGAACTGATCTTCATTTGGAATAAGAAGAATCAGAGTAAAGATGAAAACTAATCCGAGCTACAAAAACATTTTACAGAAGAAGTTATTCTACAAAGTACGGCTCGGGGAAATGAATGGAGCCAGAATCCACACAGACTATTGTTAGGAGCTATTTTTGGTTTATAGAATTATAAACTTGTCCCTTGCCATGTACATATCTGCATGGTGGCGCCTGCAGCGATGAAAACCCAAATCAGTTTTACTTCTTTTAATGCAATAACAATTGTTGCAAACTATATTGCCCAGTTGCCCCTTTCTTCTCAGTATCCACCACTTTCAGAAAGTGAATTGATAGGTTACACCCCTTATACCCTACAACCTTACATTGAGGACCAGGTGAGGTCATTCGGATGAGCTCATGAGAAAACTAACATTTGGTCTTTTTCTGTTATACCATTCTTCTTTTCCGGTCCAGCTCATAAAATTGTTCCTGCAAGATTGTAGCTTATTGGAATATGTTTAGTGCCAGGGTCGGCTCCAGGTTTTTGTTGACCCCGGCGAAACAGTATCAGTGGGCCCCTTTAGCACAAACCATGATACATTAATATAATATAGAAGCTGCAGGCTGTGTATATATAATATAGAGGCTCGTGGGTGGGCTCTATATGTAATATAGAGGCTGTTCAGGGCTGTATATATAATATGGAGACTGCCAGGCTGTATATATAATATAGAGACTGCGGGTTGTATATATTATTTGGAGGCTGTGCTGGCCTGTATATAGTATTTGGAGGCTGTGCCAGGCTGTATATATTATTTGGAAACTGTGGCAGCCCAGCAGCAGCCTCCAAATAATATATACAGCCCAGCACAGCCTCCATATTATATATACAGCACAGCAGCAGCCTCCATATACCCCAGCACAGTCTCCATATACATCAGCAAAGCCTCCATGTACCACATTAGCAGCCTCCATATACCCCAGCAGCAACCTCCATATGCCGCAATATACAGTCAGCAAAGCCTCCATATACACCCAGCACAGCCTCTATATACCCTAGCACACAGCCTCTATATACCCCAGCACACAGCCTCTATATACCCCAGAACACAGCCTCTATAAACCCCAGCACACAGCCTCTATATACCCCATCACACAGCCTCTATATACCCCAGCACACAGCTTCTGTATACTCCAGCACACAGCCTCTGTATACCCCAGCTCACAGCCTCTGTATACCCCAGCACACAGCCTCTATATACCCCAGCACACAGCCTCTATATACCCCAGCACACAGCCTCTATATACCCCAGCACACAGCCTCTATATACCCCAGCACATAGCCTCTATATACCCCAGCACACGGCCTCTATATACCCCAGCACACAGCCTCCATGGTACATATAATCCCCATCCTGCTGCACATTGTAAAAATAAAACCTGATCATACTCACCTTCCATCCGCTCCCCCAGGGCTGTGTCCTCCTCAGATTCTTCCCCACCACATCCTTATAGCAGAAGGCTCCCGGGACTGTGGAGCTTCCTCCTTCCTGTTGGCTGCAGCTGTATGATGAGGGCACAGTGATGACTCATCATGCTATAGTCATAGGAGGAAGCTCCACTGCTCCCCGGAGCCAGCACATGGCTAATCTGCATCGCATGCAAATTAGCCATGTGCACTGGCATCTCCGCTGAGCACTCAGCTGCTTGATGATGCTGGTTGTTCTAATGGTTGTCTGTACCTAATGGGCACCCCAGCAGTTCAGGGCCCCAGCACTTGCCCAGGTATGCCGGGTGCTGACGCCGGCCCTGTTTAGTGCAACAACTCCATTCCTGTATATGAATGTTTAGTTGCTAGATTTGTATGTTGTCTATAAAGTTAGCACAAAAAAAATCTCCCTGAGGCTCACACAGGAAGAGCATGTGACTTTATCCAGTTTCCTGTGTCTATGCATGAGAGAAGAAGCAGCCTGCTGCAAATGCTGCGCAGAGAGTGAGACACAAGATATGTTTTATTCCTAATTTATTAAACTTATCATATTTGTTCCTGTTTGTTGCTGAATAAAGAAGCTCTGTTATCACATGCTTGGTGAGTATCCTGAATAATCCTCTGCCAACAGGTTATGGGACCAGAGTGAAACAGAACCCCAGAGTGACACAGCAACCGAAGCCCAAAGCAAAAGCAGCACAGAGCAACAGAGATTTCCACTACAGTGATCTTATCAAGTTCTCAGTGCAAAGTCTCAGTAATGAGAACAACCAGTCTTGGAAATTCAAGGTGAAGATGCTGCTCATAAGAGAAAGTACGTGGAAGAATACACAGGAACAAGTGTCTCATCCATTACTAGATGATTGGCTAGAGAAGGATCAGAAAGCACAGTATAGATGATGATCAGATTGTGCATATATATGCAAGTGTGCAACTGCAAAAGACATGTGGGATTAGTTACAGAAAGTGCATAGAAGATCAAATCTCAGCAATAAGCTTTATCTCATGAGAAAGCTGTACCAGTCTAAGCTAATTTATGGACAGAATAGGCAGGACTATAGAAGAAACACCCTAGAGATTGTGGAGCGTCTCAGGAGTATTGGAGACGAAATTAAAGATTTTCATGTTGCTACACTTCTTTTAAGTGGTCTTCCAGAAAGTTAAGACACACTTGTCACTGCACTAGATGCACAGCGAGATGATGACCTAACACTAGAATATGTCAAAGGCAAGCTTGTAGATAAATTTAAGAGAAAAACACAATGTAAGCAGCAGTAATGAATCCCCAGCAGAAACAGCATTAAAGACACAGGACTTTCCTAAATATAAGAGCAATCTAAGGGAAACTCAGGAATGTTTTGTCTGTAAAAGCAAACTGCAGAATTTGGAAAGCAAGCATGAGTCCGCTTAAAAAGCAGAACAGTCATCAAAGGGTTAAAGCAGTTGTAAAGGAAGATTCTGCGTGTGTTGAAGTTGCATTTAATGCAAGTACAGGCCCATCTGCAAAGCATATATGGTGTATAGATTCTGGTTCAAGCAGCCATATGACAAATAGCAAGGATTTCTTCACTGACACTGATGAAAGCATGTCAGAAAAGGTCATCCTAGCTAATGGTCACTATATGACTTCAGAAGGAGTAGGAGACTGCTACCTCCACTGTCCAGTTTCCTCAGCACAAAGCAGAAAGATCCCAGTAAATGATGTTCCCAGCCTTGAAAGCAATCTTCTGTCAGTAAAGAAGCTTACGCAAAAAGGGAATGTAGTTACTTTTACAGACAACAGCTACATTATATCAAAGAAGTGTCACACTCTTGCAGAAGGAAAAATGCAAAATGAACTTTATCAGCTGAAATTCAAAGAAACAGTGCTAGACAAGATCTGCATAAGAACTGTATCCATGTATGGCACAGACGTCTTGGGCACAGAGACCCAGAAGCAATAAGGAAGCTAGGTCAACTTGCAAATGGTGTTGAAATCAACCACTGTAGTCAAATGATGAAGTGCACTTATCCAGAAAATCCTTTCCTAAAGTAAGCAGCAATACATCTGCACAGCCACTGGATTTGATACACACAGATGTTTGCGGTCCAATGAGTGTTCAAACTCCAAGCAAGAAGAGATATTTTCTCACATTTATTTATGACTACTCCAGATATACTGTGGCCTACCTGCTTCACAGTAAGGATGAAGTTCCACAGAAACATGAAGAATATCTTGCCGTAGTGTTCAACAAATTTGGAAGAATGCCAAAAGCCCTGCGTGCAAATAATGGGACTGAATATACAAGTGGTAAGGTGCAACCATTTTGAAAAAGAATGGAATCGTGTTCCAGATGACCATTCCATACAACCCAGAACAGAATGGCATTGCAGAGAGAAAGAACCACACTCTCTGTGAAAGTGGAAGAAGTATGTTGTTTGATGCAAATCTACCTACAATGTATTGGGGAGAAGCCATCATGACTGCTTTCTATCTTCAAAACAGACTGCCAGGTAAAGCCACAAATAAAACTCCATATGAGCTATGAAACTGAGAGAAGCCTAACCTGGAACACCGCAGGATATTTGAAAGCAAAACGTTTGTGTATGTCCCCAAAGAAAAACGTTCCAAGTGGGAAACACATGCAAAGTAATGAGTCCTGGTGGATTATAGCGAGACTCAAAAGGGATACAAGATCCTGCATCCAGAGACCAACACAGTAACAATCAGCAGAGATGAAGTGATTGATGAGAACTCTGTTTTGCTAAAATTAAATGAAATCAGACCAGTTATTCAACCCAAGAAACAAGCACAAGAATCTCAATAACCAAACCCAGAAACTGAAAAAGAAAACACTGAAGTCTGGATAAACTCTGATGCCACCAAGGAAGACACAGAAGAATCAAGTCAACCTCCAGTCAGGAGATCAGAAAGACCAAACAAAGGTATCCTAGACAGACACCCTTCTCATATGGTCAGAACAATACCTGAACCAGCGCTACAGACATGGCAAGAAATGCAAAAACTGCTTGTTCATGAGAAGCAGAAGGGGATAAATGGAGATGGAGTCCCTTCACCAACTCTAGACATGGGAGCTTACGGAGTTACCACAAGGTCAAAGAGCTGTCATAAGCCAAAGGTGCATCAAGACCAATGGATCCATCCTACTTAAAGTTGGAAGGAGAAGAAGATCTGTTGCCCAGCAATAATAGTTAAAGACAAGCAGTTGGGGCGCTTGAGTACATAACAACCACAACTTGTCCAGATATTACAGTCACAGTTGGAATTCTCTGCCGACTTGTAAGCAAGCCACGTCAAAGAGAAAGGAATGCAATTAAGACAATTCTACAATATCTTAAGGAAACTCAAAGGCTGAATCTTAAGATATCTGCATCAGGAGATCTCACTCTCAGAGGTTATGTGGATGCAGGTTGGGCTGGAGCTTCAAGCAATCGGAAAACAACAAGTGATTACTTGTTCAAATTAGGAGATAATTCAATTTCTTGGTCAAGCAGAAAACAAGTGTCAATCATATTGTCTTCTACAGAAACAGAATATATGTCAGCTGCTTATACAAGTCAAGAAGTAAATTAGTTGAAAGAACTTTTGGAAGATTTCGGCAAGCCACCAGCTCAGCCAACAGTTGTCTATGAGGACAACCAACGATGTATTAAACTTGCAGCAGTGAGAAGATTAGTCCAAGGACTAAGCACATTGATGTAAAACATCATCACTTACATGACTTAGTGGAATATGGTGTACTCGAGTTTGTTTATTGCGAGTCTGACAAGATGATAGCTGATGATATGACAAAGCCATTATCAAGAGCCACGTTTGAGGACTTCAGAACCTCAATGGGACTAACAAATAAGTAGTTGTTGAGTGGGGGTGTTGGAATATGTTTAGTGCAACAACTTCATTCCTGTATATGTGTGTTAAGTTGCTAGATTCGTATGTTGTCTATAAAGTTAGAACAAACAAAAAAACTCCCATAGGCCGACGCAGGAAGAACATGTGACTGTATCCAGTTTCCTGTGTGTGTATGAGAGAAGAAGTAGCCTGCTGAAAATGCTGCACAGAGACTGAGACACATAAGATATGTTTTATTCCTGATCTAGTAAGCTTATCCTATTTGTTCCTGATTGTTGCTGAATAAAGAAGCTCTGTTGTCACACGCTTGGAGAGTATCTTGAATAATAGCCAATATAGCTGCTGGCAATTTTGTATCTCTAATATCATAACTATTACAAAGGATCTGCCGCTATGTTTGGAAGTTTGGATGAATGCAACAAAGTAGTATAATGCTTTGTTCACACCGGACATTTTTGATCCGTTTTTGATGCTGCATTTTTTTTTTAATTGTAGCAAAAAAAATCACACGGTGAGTCCCTGCGATGTCTTCCTTCCTTTGAAAACTAGAGGATGGTACCTCCAGTGTCGCACGCAAGGATTATTCCATAAACAATATATATTCCCTATACCCAGGATTAATGATACATATATGCTCACAGGGTATTAATTTGTCAGGATCACCGCTTTTCCCAAAAAATGAGCTGCCAAAATCCTTTGTATAAATGGAGAGGTAATGAGCGTGATCACCACTCCCAGTGACTGCGAACAGAGCAATGGTAGCACATGCTCATTACTGCTCTAGAACCAAAGAGTGAGTTTAGCCTCATGGGGAACCCAGGGGAATTAACCCCTTCATGACCTTGGAATTTTTCATTTTTCATTTTCGTTTTTTGCTCCCCTGCTTCCAAGAGCCATAAAGTTTTTATTTTTCCGTCAATGTAGACATATGACGGCTTGTTTTTTGCGGAACGAGTTGTACTTTCACATGCAATAATTTATTTTACCATATAGTGTACAGGGAAATTGCAAAAAAATTCTAAGTGCAGTGAAATTGCAAAAAAAGTGCAATTACACGTTTGTTTTTTGGGTATTTTAGTCGCCATGTTCACTATATGGTAAAACTGACGTGACGGGGTGATGCCTCGGGTCAGTACGAGTTTGTAGACATCCAACATGTGTACCTTTACTGGTATCTAGGTGGTCAAACAAATTCAGAAGTTTGAAAAAAAAAAAATGGTCTTTTTGCACCATGTTCTCTGACCCATAGTGTCCTCATTTTTCAGGATCTGGGGCTCTGTGACGGCTTATTTTTTGCGTCTTGAGCTGACGATTCTAATGATGATGGGTGGATCTGACTGTTATTGCATTTTATAGCAATGTTGCGGCGAGCAAAAAAACTTAATTTTGGCGTTTGGATTTTTTTTTCATTACGGAGTTTACGGCTCTCATTAACGGATTTAATATGTTGATAGATTTTTTTAATACTTTTATTGTAATTAGGGGAAAAGGGGGTGATTTGAACTTTTTTTTTTTTTTTTACAGGTTTTTAAAAACTTTTATTTTTTTACTCATTCTTATTTTTACACTGCCCCCTAGAGAGGCACCCTGATCCACAGTCCGATTGCTTCAGGGAGATACAGATGGATGAGCTGCAGCTCATCGGTATCTGTCAGAATCGCGGACGTGTTGTGGTTGGCAGCGCCTGCTAACCACAACCTGGAAGTGCTCTGTGACAGCATCCGAGGTCTAGCCAGGACCCCGGGCTGTCACGTGAGCGCCGGAGATCCCGCGATACTATCGCGGGATCTCTGGTGCAGGTGGGGAACAGCGCGTTCCCTGCTGCAGCGCCTTTGGATTCCGCTATCAGAGATTGACGGCGGGATCCAAAGGGTTAACAGCACCGATCGGATCAGGATCCGATCGGTGCTGTTAGCCCGACATCTCAGCTGATCAAATTAGCTGAGATGTCGGCTGTTTGATGTGAGCTCCGCGCCAGAGCTCACATCAAACCCCCGTTACCGGCCCATGACGTTGTCGTCATGGGTCGTGAAGCGGTTAAAGGGAACAAACCACCATGATTTTAGGGTATAAGGTGAAAGCAGCACCATACAGGCGCTAAGATGGTGAGATGAACCGTACCTTCAGTCTTCTATTTAGATGTTTGATTGCAGAGATAATGTTTGTCAATGTTAAGGAAATGTGTTCAGTGGTAATTGATGTGTGCAGCAGGGGCAGGACATTGAGGGTGGGGTCCTCTGCAAAGATTATGCCAACTTCCCTGTTCCCTCTCCTTTCCTGAATTAAATGTCATGCCAAACCATCATTGCCGCTGCTGGCATTGCGTGTGCACTGCAATAGAAATGGTAATGTCGTTAAAATGGGGCGGGAGTCAGCACATGCATGTAGTGCAATCTCTGGTGCCATTTTACTGAGGACACTTTGAAGATGAATATAAGTGGCATTGGGAAATACATAGTTTAAAAAAAAAATTCAAACTGCCCATGCGCAATGCCACTTACATTCATCTTTAAAGTGTCCTCGGTAAAATAGCACCAGAGATTGCACTACATGCATGTGCTGACTCTGGCGCCATTTTAATGATGTCACCATTTCTATTGCAGTGCACATGCATCGCCAGGAATGGCAATGGGGGCACGTCATGAGATTTACATAAAGGTGGGGGCACAGCATAATCTATGCGGAGGACCTGATCCTCAAAGTCCCGCCCCTGCTGCACACATCAATCACCGGTGAACACATTTCCTTAACTTTGACAAACTTTATCTCTGCAATCAAACATCTTATCAAAAGACTGAAGGTACGGTTCATCTCATAATCCTATCAACTGTATGGCGCTGCTTTCACCTTATAACCTAAAATCATGGAGGTTGCTTTCCTATAAAGCATCCCCCAAAGTGGAAAATCATTAGCAAATTAGATTTCTTCCTTGGAAGTACAACCCCTGGCAAAAATGATGGAGTCACCGGGCTCGGAGGATGTTCATTCAGTTGTTTAATGTCGTTGAAAAAACGCAGATCACAGACATGGCACAAAACTAAAGTCATTTCAAATGGCAACTCTCTGCCTTGAAGAAACACTAAAAGAAATCAAGATAAAACATGTGGTAGTCAATAAGGGTAATTTTTTTTCAGACCAAGCAGAGGGAAAAAATGATGGAATCACTCAATTCTGAGGAAAAAATTATGGAATCATGAAAAACAAACACCCAAAAGAACACTCCAATACATCACTAGTATTTTGTTGCACCACCTCTGGCTTTAATAACAGTTTGCAGTCTCTGAGGCATGGACTCAATGAGTGACAAACAGTACTCATCATTAATCTGGCTCCAACTTTCTCTGATTGCTGTTGCCAGATCAGCTTTGCAATTTGGAGCCTTGTTGTGGACCATTTTCTTCAACTTCCACCAAAGATTTTCAATTGGATTGAGGTCCGAACTATGTGCAGGCCATGACATTGACCTTATGTGTCTTCTTTCAAGGAATGTTTTCACAGTCTTTGCTCTATGGCAGGATGCATTATCATCTTGAAAAATGATTTAATCATCCCCAAATATCCTTTCAATTGATGGGATAAGAAAAGTGTCCAAAATATCAATGTAAATCAGGGCATTTATTGAAGATGTAATGACAGCCATCTCCCCAGTGCCTTTACCTGACATGCAGCCCCATATCATCAATGACTGTGGAAATTTGTATGTTCTCTTCAGGCAGTCATCTTTATAAATTTAATTGGAACCACACAAAACAAAAGATCCAGCATCATCACCTTGCCCAATGTAGATTTGAGATTCATCACTGAATAGGACTTTCATCCAGTCATCCACAGTCCACGATTGCTTTTCCTTAGCCCATTGTAACCTTGTTTTTTTCTGTTTAGGTGTTAATGATGGCTTTTGTTTAGCTTTTCTGTATGTGAATCCTATTTTCTTTAGGCAGTTTCTTACAGCTCAGTCACAGACATTGACTCCAGTTTCTTCCCATTCGTTCCTCGTTTGTTTTGTTACGCATTTCCTATTTAGAGACATATTGCTTTAAGTTTCCGGTCTTGACACTTTGATGTCTTCCTTGGCCTAGCAGTATTTTTCCCTTTAGCAACCTTCCCATGTTGTTTGTATTTGGTCCAGATTTTAGACACAGCTGACTGTGAACAACAAATATCTTTTGCAACATCGTGTGTTGATTTACCCTCTTTTAAGAGTTTGATAATCCTCTCCTTTATTTCAATTGACATCTCTAATGTTGGAGCCATGATTCATGTCAGTCCAAGGTGTGATCACTCCTTTTTAGATGCAGACTAACGAGCAGATCTTATTTGATGCAGGTGTTAGTTTTGGGAATTAAAATATACAGGGTGATTCCATAATTTTTTCCTCAGAATTGAGTGATTCCATAATTTTTTCTCTCTGCTTGGTCTGAAAAAAGTTACCCTTACTGACTACCACATTTTTTATCTTGATTTCTTTTAGTGTTTCTTAAAGGGACACTGTCACCAGGTTTTTGTCAACCCATCTGACAGCAGCATAATGTAGAAATAGAGACCCTGATTCCAGTGATGTGTCACTTACTGAGCTGCTTGCTGTAATTTTAATATAATTACTATTTTCCCTGCTTCATATTTAGCAGTAAATGAATGTGCTGGACTATTTGATTAGTCCTATAATGTTAATCTCCTACTGATTAAACAGTGATTTTATCAAAACCACACTGAGCAGCCCAGTAAGTGACACATCGCCGGAATCAGGGTCTCTGTCTCTACATTATGCTGCGGTCAGATGAGATGGCAAAAACCTGGTGACAGTGTCCCTTTAAAGCCATAAAGTTGCCATTTGAAATGACTTTAGTTTTGTGCCATGTCTGTGATCTGCTTTTTTTCTACAGCATTAAAGATCTGAATTAACATCCTCCGAGCCAGGTGATTCCATAATTTTTGCCAGGAGTTGTACAAGTTGAACATTTACTAGAAATATTTGGAGCCTTGATAGGGGCAACCAGGAGTATAACTACAACAGGGCAGTGGTCGTAATCGCACATGGGCCCTGGAGCCTAGGGGGCCCCAAATGTCCATTTGGCCTATAGAAAAAGACTAATACTATTAAAGATTTGCAATAAATGTGGGCCCCATTGGAACTTTTGCATTGGAGCCCATGATCTTCAAGTTACACCACTGCAACCATTAGAAGTCATAATGGGGCTGAATGTTTCACCTTCTTCATGGTTGAAATGACTCTGATGAGTGTCATTTATGATAGCATGTACACTGCCATGTGTAGCTCTATTATTTGCATCAAAAGCCATGGCTCATCCTATATTTATATCATGTATACTCATCCTATATTGCTATTTGTATGGACGACTTAATATATGAACCCAACCTCCGGTATTGATTCTGTCCTACATCTTCTTTGTTTATGGCAATGTTTTGGTATATAAAGGTTCTATATTCTGTGAGATTGATCTTTATGTGAGTTATGCTTCAGTTCTCAGAATGTATCTTAGAAAAAATCCAACATTTTAGGTGTCACAGGGAAAAAGTAGAATAAAATGTCCCAATTGTGCAGTAGGTAATGTAATTTTGCTGCAACTGCCCTTGAATGTAAAAGATTAGTTTGGAGCCTTGTAGAGAAATTAATCTTGGTACTGAGCTTCTATAAAGATGAATGTGAGCAATTTATAAGCTACTAAATAAGTAAACTACTAAACAAGTAAATGTTATTTCCAAGTCCCGGTATAATCACTTCTGTACCAAGCTAAGGCGTTTGTGGCCAAACAGAGAATGTAATTTTGATGGGTTGACCACCTACATTAGTACAGACCATGTGCACACAAGGTTAGACGGACACACCAAACTGCCAAAATATCCTCCATAGACCTACAGAACAGAAAGCTCCGACCAGAGGTATAGATAGGGGTTCAGCTTAGGGGGAACAAAACATTAAAATTGGCCTCTAAGCAGATAACCAGTGTAAAAGCTACAGTAGTGCACCCTAATCGTGGCTACAGGGGACACTCAGCAGATGACCGGGCTGTTACTTGAAAGAAATCTCTATAGAAAGGCCATGCAGTGGTAGATACCAGTCCTGCAGACCATACAACTGATCAGTAGAGTTATAGATGGTGATTATGTGACGCCCCTGTGGACTGGTCGCCGCAGTGATGCTGCACCTACTCCATAGGTGTGGTGTCACCGTTCCCAGGTGAGAGGGGTCGCAAACCCAAAACACACAGAATTGCACACATCCTGATTCCAGGCTAAGGGGTCGGGGGCCCCTTTTGAGAGGGAGGGCCCCATTTTCTAGTCAGGAGGAGGGGTTAACAGTTAGTGAGAGAGAGAACGTCGGAGGAAGGCGTCCGGAGTGGACGCAGGACTGAGAGAGTCCTAGGAGACACAGGAGTGGGGGGTCCATGTGTGTGCCCCCAATTCAGTTCAAGTAAGGTGGGGAGCGAATGGTTGCCAGAGAGGACAGGCCCCGATCTGGTTTGGGTGCTCCAGGCCCCGACCAGGAAAATTGCCTCTGACAATTCTTCTTATAAAGTTGTTCACTTTTCCTGTCCTTTTTATCCGGCCCAGACCAATATGACATATTCTCCAGCCATGAATCGTCTACAGAGATTACAACAAATACACATCTGACTTCTCACATTTCCAGTACTGTCTATTCTCAAGTTCAACTAACTCCTTATCGTGCTATTACCACAATGCTGAGCCGCTGCTGCTGTATGTGTCCATATTACTGTCCCTGCAGTGTAGTACAAAATCAGTGCACCTTTTGTTGCACCACATAATAATGCCACCACTGTGCCCCCCACATGATAATGCCACCACTGTGCCCCCCACATAATGATATCACCACTGTTCCCCTGCATAATAATATCACCACATGTGACCCGCACATAATAATGTTACCACTGTCCCCTCTTATAATACCACCGCTATGCCCCCACATAATAATACCACCACTGTGCTCCCCACATAATAATGTTACCACTGTGCTCCCACATAATAATACCACCACTGTGCCCCTATATAATACCACCACTGTCCCCCCACATAATAACACCACCACTGTGCCCCCCACATAATAATGCCACCATTGTGCCCCTATAAAATACCACCAATGTGCCCCCACATAATAATACCCCTACTGTGCTGCCCACTTAATAATGCCACCACTGTGCCCACCACATAATAATGTCACCACTGTCCCCTCTTATAATACCACCACTATGCCCCCACATGATAATGTTACCACTGTGCCCCCACATAATAATGCCACCATTGTGCCCCTATAAAATACCACCACTGTGCCCCCACATAATAATACCCCTACTGTGCTGCCCACTTAATAATTCCACCACTGTGCCCCCCACATAATAATGTCACCACTGTCCCCTCTTATAATACCACCACTATGCCCCCACATAATAATACCACCACTGTGCTCCCCACATAATAATGTTACCACTGTGCTCCCACATAATAATACCACCACTGTGCCCCTATATAATACCACCACTGTCCCCCCACATAATAACACCACCACTGTGCCCCCCACATAATAATAACACCACTGTGCTCCCCACACAATAATGCTACCACTGTGCCACCCACATAATAATATCACCCCTTGTGCTCCCCACATAATAATGCCACCATTGTGCCCCTATACAATACCACCACTGTGCCCCCACATAATAATACCCCTACTGTGCTGCTCACTTAATAATGCCACCACTGTGTCCCCACATAATGTCAGCACTGTGCCTCCCACATAATAATGCCACCACTGTGCCTCCCACATAATAATGTCACCACTGTGCCTTCCACATAATAATGTCACCACTGTGCCCCCATATGATAATGTTACCACTGTGCCCCCACATGATAATGTTACCACTGTGCCCCCACATAATAATGCCACCATTGTGCCCCTATAAATACCACCACTGTGCCCCCACATAATAATACCCCTACTGTGCTGCCCACTTAATAATGCCACCACTGTGCCCCCACATAATAATGCCACCGCTGTGCCACCACATAATGTCAGCACTGTGCCTCCCACATAATAATGCCACCACTGTGCCCCCCACATAATAATATCACCCCTTGTGCTCCCCACATAATAATGCCACCATTGTGCCCCTATACAACACCACCACTGTGCCCCCACATAATAATACCCCTACTGTGCCCCCACATAATAATACCCCTACTGTGCCCCCACATAATATTGCCACCACTGTGCCTCCCACATAATAATGTCACCACTGTGCCTCCCACATAATAATGCCACCACTGTGCCCCCACAAAATGTCAGCACTGTGCCTCCCACATAATAATGCCACCACTGTGCTTCCCACATAATGCCTCTCACATAATAATGTCACAACTGTGCCCCCCACATAATAATGTCAGCACTGTGCCCCCCACATAATAATGTCACCACTGTGCCCCCCTCATAATAATGCCACTACTGTGCTCCCCACATAATGTCACCACTGTGCTCCCACATAATAATGCCACCACTGTGCCTCCCACATAATAATGTCACCACTGTGTTGCACATAATAATGCCACTACTGTGCCCCCCACATAATAATGCCACCACTGTGCCTCCCACATAATAATATCACCACTGTGCCCCAACATAATATCACCCCATGTGACCCCCACATAATAATGCCACCACTGTGCTTTCCAAATAATAATGCCACCACAGTGCTTCCCACATAATAATGTCACCACTGTGCCCCCACATAATAATGCCACCACTGTGCTTCCCACATAATAATGTCAACACTGTGCCCCCCACATAATAATATCACCACTGTGCCCCACACATAATAATGTCACCACTGTGCCCTCCACATAATAATATCACCACTGTGGCCTCCACATAATAATATCACCACTGTGCCCCACACATAATGTCACCACTATATCTCCACATAATAATGTCACCACTGTGCCCCACACATAATAAAACCACCACTGTGCCTCCACATAATAATGCCACCACTGTGCCTCCACATAATGCCTCTCACATAATAATGTCACAACTGTGCCCCCACATAATAATGTCAGCACTGTGCCCCCCACATAATAATGTCACCACTGTGCCCCCCTCATAATAATGCCACTACTGTGCTCCCCACATAATGTCACCACTGTGCTCCCACATAATAATGCCACCACTGTGCCTCCCACATAATAATGTCACCACTGTGTTGCACATAATAATGCCACTACTGTGCCCCCCACATAATAATGCCACCACTGTGCCCCCCACATAATAATGCCACCACTGTGCCTCCCACATAATAATATCACCACTGTGCCCCAACGTAATATCACCCCATGTGACCCCCACATAATAATGCCACCACTGTGCTTTCCAAATAATAATGCCACCACAGTGCTTCCCACATAGTAATGTCACCACTGTGCCCCCACATAATAATGCCACCACTGTGCTTCCCACATAATAATGTCACCACTGTGCCCCCACATAATAATGCCACCACCGTGCCCCCACATAATAATGTCACCACTGTGCCCCACACATAATAATGTCAACACTGTGCCCCCACATAATAATATCACCACTGTGCCCCACACATAATAATGTCACCACTGTGCCCTCCACATAATAATATCACCACTGTGCCTCCACATAATAATATCACCACTGTGCCCCACACATAATGTCACCACTATATCTCCACATAATAATGTCACCACTGTGCCCCACACATAATAAAACCACCACTGTGCCTCCACATAATAATGTCACCACTGTGGCCTCCACATAATAATATCACCACTGTGCCTCCCACATAATAACTCTACCCTTGTGCCCCCACATAATAATGCCACCACTGCATCCCTTGCATAGCAATAATATCCCCACTGTGCCCTCCACATAATAATGTCACCACTGTGTCCCCCACATAATAATTCCACCACCGTGCCCCCACATAATACCACCACTGTGCCTCCCACATAATAACTCCACCCTTGTGCACGCACATAATAATGCTACCACTGCATCCCTTGCATAGCAATAATGCCTTCTTTGTAGCCTCTAGATGGTAAAATTGCCACCTAGAAAATATTAATGCCCTGTGCAAGTGTCCTAGAAAACTGTGTCCATATTTTGCTCTTAGAAAGTAATAATGCCCTTGTGCACTTGTTATGGTCACAATACTCTGAGTGCCGCTAAAAAAATAATTGAAATACAAAATGGACGAAGTGCCCAAGGATCCACACTGCTGGAATTAAGACCAGGATCAATGCAGTCTGGTCAAATTCTGCCTTTAATTGCGATGCGTTTCGTAGCCAATACCTCGCTCCTTCTTCAGTGATTAACCTAGATGGAGCTAGGTATTGACTCCGAAATGTGTCGGAATAAAAGGTACCATTTGACCAGACTACATTGATTCTGGTCTCCATTCCAACGGCGTGGATCCTTCGGCACTTTGTCCATTTCGTATTTCAGGTTCTTGTGCCATGTGTATCGTGGGAGTGTGGATCCTGCAGCAAGCTGGACAAGTTCATTTACTGGTTGTGAGTGTGTGGCACCCCAGGGGTTAATGTGCCACAGTAAGTAACAACCAAGGGTTAACTCCCCACACAACACCTGACACTGCACTAGCACCTCTAGGCCAGAAGGGGGAGCTAAAGCAGCTCCCTTATATATACTGGTCTGAGGAGGAAGTAGTTAGTTGATAGTTGACAGTTGATAGTTCAGTTTAGCGCAGGAAGCAATAGGAGGAGGACCTGTAAATGGGAGCAGTGCTGAGCTCCTGACAGGGACCACTGACTACTTTCAGGCATGAAGTCAGGGTCTGAGGAGAGGAGTACAAGAAACAGAGGAACATATCTGGGAGACTGAGTTACTGTATAACTCGCCCCAGAGGAGCGTAGAGACCGGATACCGAATCAGAATCTGTGACTGAAACAGGCAGCACAGAAAACATTGGGATAGTGGAGGTTGTAGATCTACACTGTACCTCAGCAAAGCAACACGGCAGGGTTAGAAATACAGAGGAAAGACTCAAGATGCCTAGCAAAAGGGGGTACCTGTGAGGAGAAACAGGGCCAGCAGCCTAGCTAAAGCGGCAGCAGGGCCACACACACAGCGCAGCAGTGGTAAGCTGAGGACCCGGACAGGGTGGGAGCAACCCGGCCCCGGTACAGACTCCATGGACAGTACTCTACTGAATACCATCAACAGTAAAGCCTTGGAAAACTTCAAAATCGTGAATGTGTGATCTTTGTGCTTAAACCCTGCGTACTCTCACAAACTCCCATCATCTCTACTACTACCCCTATCCTACAACATTCATAGCCTCAATCATAGACTTTAACTATCACTGCCCCGGGGAACCAAGCTCTACCCGCAGAGAGCCGTTAAATCTCCAGCTGCAAAACATCATCCCCGGAGGTTCTGCAGCAGTGGAAGTGCCCTCACTGACCACAACCCGTGGGTGGCGTCACGACAAAATCCCCTGTAAATATACCCCCCATTACTTGCGGAACCCAGGACAAGGTCCGGACCAAGACCGCCGTGATATCCCCAGCAGTACCCCGGTCCAGTACGAGTACCCTGTCCCAGTGGGCTCCACAAGTGTCACAACCAACCCAGGTGAGTGAACCATATTGCGACATTACCCTCCTTAGCCTATCAAAGGATAAGACCCTATGTGCCTTTTTGTCTCATGTATTGAGCTATAAAAATAATGGTGTCTAAGTGCTTACTTAACATTTGATAATGTCTCCTGAGTCCCCAGATGTACAGCTCTCCTATACACAGTATAATAGCCAACACTGTAGATGACACACTGTTTAATGGTCCCCACAGTAGCCACCCACATTGTATAATGGCCTCCATAGGAGTCCACACAGTTTATGGCAGCCCTCCACAGTAACTCCCATACTGTATAATGGCCCACACATTAGCTTCTGCACTGTATAGTGAACCCCAAAATAGGTCCTAAAATGGTAAATGGCCCCTACATTACCTCCCATTGTGATTAATGGCCTCTACATTAGCTCCCATGCTGTATAATGGTCCTCATACAGTATAATAGCCTCAACATTAGCTCCCACACTTTATAAAGCCCCCCTCACATTGGCTATAATAATGGCCTATAATAGTGGCATAATTAGAATCTACGAGGCCCCGGTGCAAGATTTGGATCTGGCCCTCATGCAAGTTGGTAAGTTGTATGGGACCTTATAGAGTTCTAAATCCTACAAAGACATATGTTTTGCTCTCCCTCCTTCATTATTTATTAATGCCCCCCATCCTGTACTAAAGTCCTTATCCTGGGCCCCTTCCAGGTATATGTATATATTCCATCCTGGCCCTTCCAGGTTTATATGTCCCCCATCCTGGTATATATTTTATGTCCCCCCCCCCCATCCTAGTTTATATATGTCACAAATCCTGGTATATATGTTCCCCATCCTGATATATATGTACCCCATCCTGGGATATATGTCCCAAATCCTGGTATATAGGTCTTAAATCTTGGTATATATGTCCCCCTTCCTGGACCATCCTGGTATATATGCCGCCTCATTTTGGGCCCATTCAGGTATATAATCCTGCTTCATCTTTCACCCATCCTGGTGTATTTCTCTGCATTAAAAAAAATAAAATAAAAAACATAATATACTCACCTAATCCAGGATTTAGAATCCTAAAGGATCTAGCTGGGGTGGATCATTGCGCTGTCATCGCATGCACAGGACATCAGTGTCCCAACACTGTGCTATTACATCACCATACTAGGTCTCTGATGTCCTTTGCATGCGCCATCATGCTGCTGTTTTGTAGATTGCGGTCTACAGAACATAGAGTGGCAGTGCAGGGAGATCATGTCTCCTTGCCTTAATGCAGAGCAGTGCACGCCGATATACTTATCAGTGGCACCGACTGCTCCCTCTGCTCCTTGGTTGCCCTGAAACTGGCTCTCAATCAATAATGAGCAAAAAAGTTACATTTATTAGGACCCACTGGGCAGAATTAATTGGACGAATCACAGTACCAATGATTTCTCCAGTGGGATCATGCTCTAAGGAACCAGTAGAAGAAAACCAATATTTGGATTCCATTTTAGAGTTATCCATTTATGGCTAGGGTCTATTTATTATGATATTGATGATCTATCATGTGTGCAATGATAACAGATTGTACAAGTATATAGATGGATGGTACGTCTTATAAACATCTCCTCTGCGAAGTGCAAAGAATATTGTTGGCAACCAAACTACGGTACTTCCTTCAAATAACTAGAGGTACATTAAAACCCAACTCCTATTCAATAAAAAAACAGACACTTTTATATGTAAAAAGAAAAATGTTCAGCTCACCCCGTTATGTGGTGGTTCCTTGGCTGGTCATTGGCAAACGGAGCCACCCTGGTCCTGGCGGTAAGTAAATCCAATATACAAGAAGAGTTGTCTCCAGCGACCACAGGAGATAAGTGTGGCACCGCTTGAGGGATTGCCACAGGATCCACCGGTGCAAGGAGGGAATGACACCTTGGTTCACACAGCACACACCACCTTCCACCCCAGACCTGTGGACCTCCACTGGCTGCCTTAAGCCAGTTCCCCTTTAAAAGATCCAGGCCTGAGGGGAGGAGTCAGTTAGTCTCAGTTAGTTCCAGTGAGTCTGTGGAGACAGCTGGAGCGAGGAGCTGGTCGCTGGGAAGGATTCAGGCCCAGGACCAGGGAACACAGCTGTGCTGCAACCTTGGGAGAGGGTCAGAGGCCAGTGGACGGTAGGAGAATCAAGGAAGGGAGCCAGTCAAGGTTTCCTTCTAGTACGCCCAGACACCGGAGTCCGACGCTGCCAGCATATATTGTAGCAGCAAAAGCCCGGAAAGACCAAGAGGAGATAATCCCCGAAGAAAGCACAGTAAGAGACACTTGAAACTGACCAAGTACAGGACTAGGGACCATAGGAGGAATAGGGACCCCGCAGAAGGACCTCATTGTCAGCTTGAGAAAAATCCTTTCTGGATTGAAACGTTGCCTGTGAACTGTGACCAATAAAGGTCTTGTCTATCAGAAACAAGTGGGAGTGCTGCCTATAATTTTTTGTAATATCTATCTATCTATCTATCTATCTATCTATCTATCTATCTATCTATCTATCTATCTATCTATCTCTCTATCTATCTCTCATTTCTAACCATCAATCCATCCATCATTTTTCCTTCTATCGATCCATTGTAGAGTCATCTTATATTCATGATAAATAGCTATCTTATCTCCGGGTGAGAAATGTGTTTAATTGTCTGTATGGCTTAGTGGATAAAATCCATACAATTTAATATTGAAGAAGGAGCGGCGATGCCGGTAGAGTATGGGTAGTTACTGACAATTGGATAAAACATTAGACGACCCGCCGAACAAGGTGCTTCTCTCATATGTAAAGAAAATGTAGTGCTATTTGTCCTAATTCCCATTATAAATGAGTTGTGAAATTATCTTCACGGTGGCTGCGCTCCCCGGAGGAGGCTTTACATTGACATGCAAGTTTTCTTGGAAATGGCATTTCATTGAATGGTGGTCAACACATTTTTACCTTTGAAATCCAATTACAAAGATTTACTGAGAGGGTAAAAAAAGTAGATGGGAAATTGACCCGGCTGCTAAATTCCCAGACAGATTCAGTGTTGCAGAACTGCACAGATCAGCTCGGAGACGTTTTCTTATGTAAGTTTCTTTCCTATATTAAAGCAGAGTAAATTTTGGCTCGTGTCCTCGAAGTGCTATCGTGAGCGCTGCAGGCAATTGTCTGCCAGAAAAAGATAAAAAAAGAATATTATTTATTTAACTAGCCGGATCACAGAGTCTTTCTGTTTGCATTATTTACAATGTAGTCATATTTTTTCCAATATTACAATGAATTGATAATAAAATATTGAAATGCAGGATATAAAAGGATTAAGTCGGCGCAGCTGCAGGCCTGGCGCATATTACATTCTTGGTGCCGGCTCTGTGTGTTTGTATAGGCGTAAATAATAAATAATAAGACTAAGTAAGAAATAAATCTAAACTTTATTTTAAATGCATCGTTACATTTCTTCAAATTGAAAGAGAATTCCAAACTTTCATTATTATCTGATTCTTAGGACCAAAGCCTTGTGCTGATTACACTTTTAACTTATGATTAAAGTGGAAATTTGCTCATTTCCAAATCCCCTGGAAAGATATAGATAGAATAGATAACATGTTGGCTACCGGTACCCACCACTTGAGGGAGGTTGCTGCACATTGTGCTAATGTTGTAGGACCTGTTACTTTCTAAATATATTTAACTTACTTTCTAAATATTTTAAAAATCCTTGTGCTTCTCTGATTCCTCTGCTTTTTTCTATGTCACTCCATTGAAGAGAGCAGACTGTGAAATCTCTACTTTGTAGTCCAACTCTAGAGTTATTTGCTTTTGTGGCGCCCCTGCGGTTTGGCTGCTACATATGGAATTTCCTTGACGTTGCCTATAATGCCATGTCTGGAAAGAATTGGAGCTTTCCTTTGCTGGAAGTCTGAAGCATCCAACACAGCCTGAACTTCAACCAGGGAGCAGAGTACTGAGTGGCTGGCTAAGGCTGTGACTCTGTTTCTGGTAGGAGAGTGGGGTTAGTTGTAGTGGCTAGTAATATAGAGTAAGGCAAAGGAGGAGGTTTAGTCAGAGGAGGGCCGGGAGGCCGCTCTGAGGGACAAGCTGAAGAACAGGGTTCCAGACCCTAGGCCACTAGGCTATCAAGGTCTAGTGATAGAAACTGGAGGATCATGAATTTCATGCTCACTAGCCCCTTAATTGGAACTTTCTGGGGCACCAGTAATACAGAGGGCCAGAGAACTGCTCTGAGGGATACTCACAGGGCTCGCATTACCTGCCTCGCAGGAGGTAACCCACAGCAACCAGAGGGACTACAGGATGGCTCAAAGGCACCGAGAAACCTATTACAAGGACAGTCAGCGGGTAGGCTACTATACTCACACAGTAGAGCAGACTGCTAAACCCTGGATTTGCTGCAATAACCTTCAGTAAAAGGTAAAAGCAAAGAGACTGCTTTTGTGTGCCTCCTTTCCCTCTGCACCCATCACTGCTACTACTTTTCCATCATTATTATTATTAAGTATTTAAATAGCGCCATTAGGTTACATGGCGTTTTACAAGTGAGAGGGTAGACAGAGACAAGTGGTAAAAACGACGACTAATCAGTCGTACGGGTACAATAGGTAGAGGATCCTGTCCGCGAGGCCTAACAGTCTAGAGGGGGTGGGGTGGGAGACAGTAGGAGGGGGAGAGGTGAGATGGTGCAGTGGATTGGGTCTCAGTGTGTGTTGTAGGCTTTTAGGAAGAGGTGGGTCTTCAGGTTTTTCTTGAAGGTTCCCAGGGTAGGAGAGTGTCTGATGTGGTGGGGGAGGGAGTTCCAGAGTATGGCAGAAGCACGAGAGAAGTCTTGTATGCGGTTGTGGGAGGTGGAAATGCGGGGGGTTGAGAGAAGGAGCTCTTGAGAGGAGTGCAAGTTGCGTGAGGGGTAGTGGGAGACCAGGTCGGAGATGTAGGGAGGGGACAGGTTGTGTATGGCCTTGTATGTCAGGGTTAGGGTTTTGAAGCGGGATCGCTGGGGGGTGGGGAGCCAGTGGAGGGCTCGGTGGAGAGGGGAGGCGGGGGAGTAACGTGGAGATAGGTGGATGAGTTGGGCAGCAGAGTTGAGGATGGTGTGGAGAGGTGCAAGGGAGGAGGCAGGGAAGCCGGTGAACAGGAGGTTGCAGTAGTCCAGGCGGGAGATGATGAGGGCATGGACAAGTGTCTTAGCCGTGTTGTGGTCAAGGAAGGAGCGGATGCGGGCAATGTTTTTAGTTGGAGTCGGCAGGCGGTGGTGAGGGCTTGGATGTGGGGCTTGAAGGAGAGGGAGGAGTCGAGGATTACCCCGAGACATTTGGTGTGTGGGACGGGTGAGAGTGTGCAGTCAGTCACGGTGATGGATACCCCTGGAAGCCAGCCTTGGTTGGGAAGAGTTAAACATCTTCACTGCATACCACCTATCTCCTAAGGATTATCTGCAGTGCTAGCCACCTACTGTCTGGAAATCCCATCTGGTGTCACAATCTACAGTAATTATTTTCTTACTGTTTTTACTTCTCCATTTCTCATCTCCCTTTTCAATGTGAGTCAGAGCCAAAACACTGGGCACAGCCACCATGATCCTGACTAATGACCCGATTGCTGGGTACCCCAGCCCTTTGTGCTCCACACTTTCACCCCTCCCAGATCCTGTCAATCACAGCTTAGCAGGTAATCTATCAGGGTCAGATGCTGTCTTGTCATGATTGGAGACATGAGTGAAATTGCACCCTCCCGCCCCAAAGAAGACACTAAAGGAATGCTCAGTTTGACTGCAAGCAGAAATTTCACATAATGCGCTCCAAAAGCTAAAAATGTGAACATCCCTGTAACTGAGTGACACAGTACAAAAAGAAAAAAAACATCAGAATAAGTAGAGTTTAGGGATTTTTGAATATATTTGCTTTGACTAACATGGTGAGGTGGATCCTTCTGGCCCAAGGTCAAGGTGGGCACAAAGGCCACAGGCATTGGTACAGCAGACAGGTGAGGCAGGCAGAAAATGAGTAATGGGGTCACTAGAGGCCACAGGCAGACAGAAGACCACAAAACAGGTAGCAGAAGCAGTGGAGGCTGGAGGCAGACAGGACACAGGAAAAATAAACACAGGTGAGTATCTTGTTGTGCCTTAAAGAGGCCCAGGTATACGACCAAATGGGAGCACGTTGGGCCACCTGCAAAGCCCGATGTAGAGCAAAACAGAGTTCAGCGGACCAGTGTGATGGGAGCAAAGCCAGAATGTGAAACAGGTGTATAAAGATGTTTAACTTAATTATTTTGAGCAAGTCATGGGTCTGTCTTAAAGGGATCTTGTCACATTAAAAAACGCTTTTAACCCGCAGATAGGGGGTTCATTTTCATGTAATAGCATTTTGAACCTTTCTCCAGGCAGCATTCAATTTTAATCCATAGGGGTGACGCTGGCACGGGTATAATCACCGCTCTGTGACAGATTGAGCTGACAGTCAGTGCTCGAGGCGAGGTTACTGCAAGTACTATACAAAGAGCGGTGACTGAATATCTATAAAGATGAGAATAACCCTTTAAATCTTGAAAAAAATATGTTTAAAAATGATAATTCTCATTTGGAAGGTTACTCTTACCTTATAGGGCTACATTTTAAAGACGAGTCAAAAATAATATAGTAATCTCAGGAAGCTGGCTCTCCTCAGTGCCTCACTTTGTGCCGGTCGTGCCGCTGCCTCTGTGGTGTGTATTCCCACTATGAGTATCATTGTGATCCTCAGATCTGACCAGGTAAGCAGGAGAGGGTAGTGATCTAGATCACTCACTATTATGGGGGTGAGGAGGCTGTACATTTCAAGGAGGGGGGATTCTGATATGAGGTCTATACTTTGTAGGCGGTCTGATTTGGGGGTTTGTATATACAGTGGGGTGCTGTTTGTATATACAAACTGGTCTCTATGGAATGTATAAAATGGTGTCTGTATACACGGGGTTCTGGCCTGGGGTCTGTAAAAAAAATGTAATGTCTAGTGTGAGATCTTCCCATTTTCTAAACAGCAAACACAATGCCTTGCTGGATCCACTGTATTAGACAATTGCCACCAATGGCCCATAGAATGGTAATGGTGTCTGTAGGGAATCTGGCTTGGTAGAAAGAATAGCCCTACATACTGTTCTTCCTATTATATCTGACAAATCTGCAATGGAGGTTCCCAACTGAGCGTTTAATGGTGGTGTGAAGGAAGAATGTTAATTGACAATACATTTTATTAGGCAATTTTTCGCTTGAAAAGATTTAGAAACATTGCTTTAGATAATGTATATACTAGACAATTGCAAAGGACAATCATTTCCTAAAATACTGATACTAATACATTTGCTCCTGTCAGACTCTGTGGGATGATATAATAAATGACAGCAGAAGCAGCCTTGTAGTCCTCTTACCCCAGCCTATAGACTAGTAATAGTGTAGAGAAGTGGATCCAACAGTACAGACCCGCAAGGCTAGCAAAAGAATGCTGCCCTCTTCTGGCCAGAGATACCATCCGGAACCAAGGAATGAGGAAGCAATTTCCTTTTGAGAAGAGTTCCAGAGTAGGACAAGGTCAGGTGATAGCAGTGGAGCAGGGGAAGATATAGTAGCGCAAGACATCAGCAGAGGGGCAAGAAGTTGAAGCAAGGAGACATGTGTGCAGGAGCATTAGATGTTGTCCTCCCTGCTTAAGAGTTGAGTGGTCTGATTGCTGACCCCAAAATGTGTGTGCTAAGTTACTCCCATGTCCCCAGACATCACCAGACAAGACTCTGAACCTGAACTACGTTGTCAAGCTGCAGATGTCGCCAGTCCAGACCTCGAGCCTGAACTATGTTGTCAAGATGTGTCAAATAAGGGAATCACTTAGGATACGGTGGATAACAGATGGAAATAGAGCCAGATGTTTACTATGCGAACAAACTCTTTACTTAGGGATACCAGGGTCATGGGGTTAATCAGGCGTCTCTACACAAAAAAAAACACTATAAGAAATATCTACAGGCACCCGCTCCTGAGGACGGGTCCAAAGTGCTACCCAACGACTCCCTCAGGTGTACCCAGATTCACATGAACAATGTGCCAACCAGAAAATGGGTCAAGAACAGAGGAAACCTTTTCACTACTGAACCAGTGTAAATTAGTGAATGCATGGCAAAACGAGTCTTTGGAACAGCATTATGACAAACAAACGTAAAGAGGACCTGTCACCGCCCCGGTGCATAGCAAACTAAATGCAGCATGTCTGCTGCATTCAGGGAAGGGGTTCCCCATGTCTCTAGCCCCCTCTGAAAGCTTTAAAAAAAGACTTTAGAAACCTTACAGTTAAGAGGTCGTCTGGGTGGGATCTATTAAGAGGTCCTGGCCGCTGGCACAGACCTCCAGCCTCCTCCTTGTGTGTTCCACCCCCTCTTTGTATCTGCTGCCACCTCCTCTTGTTCTGGGTCTGCCCTCCTCTTCTGCTCCTGCTCTCCCAGACAACCTCTTAACTGTAAGGTTTCTAAAGTTTTTTTTAAAGCTTACAGGGGGGGTTAGAGACATGGGGGACCCATTCCCTGAATGCAGCAGACATGCTGCATTTAGTGCTGCATTTAGTTTGCCAAGTACTAGGGGGGGGTGACAGGTCCTCTTTAACACTAAGCCTATATCCAAAATATATACACTATAGCAGAAATAATACCCGTGTATCTAACTCTCAGTACTGTACAAGTCTCATAGAGTCCAGTACAGGCTTGTAGAACTTGCTGCAGCCTATTGGTGCCAAAAAGAGTATTCTCACATTACCCACCAAAAAGTGTGTTTGTTGGGCCCGAGCTCAGGACCTTCTGTTACTATTGTAAATCCATGGATAAGCAGATCCACCAAAGTTCCATTAGACACGGGGAAGAACAGCAATCTCTTCGGCATACAAATCGCCATGGGCAGCTCTCTCTCGCACACAATAAACTGTCCCATCTCACGTTGGCAACACTCAGAGATGTATCTCTCACAGCAATTCTCCCTCTGGTTGCTTACTCCTGCTTCTTTTAGAGGCAGGAGTAACTCACCAGAGGCAGGAACCGTCAATGCATGTCACACTAACACATAAAAAAAATGAAAACTGATACTGAGCCGGATCACAATGTGAACAGGTCTGTAAACCGTGTTCACACCACCAAGAATCTACAGCACCAAAAAGACAGTTTAAAAAACATCCAAAAAGTTCTCTGCTATATAAGTAAAAAGCAAGTGCAAAAATGTGTCAACAGCAGGGTACTTAGTTAATACGTTTTTGCAAAAAAGGTACGAAAGCCATTCTACCACTTCACGGTGACCCTTATTAGAACGGTCCCTAGACTAACGTATTTAATAACTGATCTAGTGTGAATTACCTCATAGCTGCAGGATGCAGCAGGGCCAGGATTCATTATGGGCACAAAAGGTAGAAGCAGCAATTTATGTGTCCGGCTCAGTGAGAAGAGATGGGGCACTTCCCAACTTGCAGGACAAGAAACTAATGAAAACTGATACTGAGCCGGATCAAAATGTAAACAGGTCTGTAAACCGTGTTCACACCACCAAGAACCTACATCACAAAAAAGACAGTGTAAAAAACACTAACGCATAGTATCGATCAACTAAGGCTGACCAACGAAACAAGAGCCAGCCACTGCAGGTCCATAAGTTACTTGTTGTCTGGCCACTCTGCCTTGGGCATGCCTGGGCAGAACCTTTTATCCAGTCTTTACAAGAGTCCCCTTGGTGGCCAGGAGAAGACACCTTAAGTTGTGTTATCTGTACAATCTTACAAAGCTGTAAACATCACCTAGCCTGAACTACGTGGTCAAGCCACACATTCCTCCTGCCAAGATCGCTGCCCTGTTGTGACCTGAGTTCTTGTCACCTGCTGGGATATGCGGTACCTGAAGGCACAAGTTCACTTATAAGACTTGAGCCCTTGCCGGTTATTCTCTGTGCTCACTATAGTTGTTTGTAGACTTCGGGCCCATGACCTCGACACCTGTAGTAACCCAACGGTAACTTAATTGAGTTATTCCTTCTCATAGGAGCGGAGTTCCAATCTTTGGGTTAGTCATAATAGAAATGTGAAGATATGAGTTATGTTCATTGTTTGTGTATTCTGAATTTATGTTTATTGTATTTGTGTGTAACCTGAATATACTGCACTCACCTTCAACCTATATTGATCTTCTGCATCAGTTATATCCCAATTTGTACAATAATAAATGTAAGTGTAGGCCACCACTGCGTTGACGCTCCCTGTGCGTTGCATAGCCGATTACTCTAGGATGCAGACTACAGACCACCTAATCCTGGCCGGCTTCAGTGCCGTGCTTACAAGCTTGACAGCAACGGTGGTAGGTCTCCTGGGCAATAAGCTGTAAACAAAAGTGGAAATATCTCAAGAACGGTTGAAAACTTTAATAAGCAGTAAATCGCAAAAGTATTTGTTTTTACAAGCAACATCCGACAATCAGTCTATGAAGATAAGAATAATATTATAAATCTAAAAGAGTGTTAAAAAATGGGCACTCCCTTTTAGAAGATACTGCTATTTGGTGGAGTTCTCCTCCGTGTCCCAAGGGTGTAACGATGAGAGTCAATAAAAACATCTATAAGTACTGTAAATCTATAACAACCTATTGTTTCCCACTGTCCATAGGTGCGTTGTAGTAGTGTTAAGCTGCTTTTCTCTATCCTCACGTATATAAACTGCCAAGTATTCAGAGTAGAGATGAGCCACCACCCCAGTGTTCGAATTCAATTCGATTCGTCGAATCGACGGGGTGTTCGACGAATGTTCGTCGAATGCTCGACCAACACCGTCAACACCCCGGAAAACGAACAAACCGGGCCTGTGGGGCATTTTCACTTCCACAATGTATATACATACATTGTGGAAGTGAAAAAAAGTGAAAGAAAGTGTTAAAAATAAAAAAATAATCAATGCTCACCTGTCCGCGGTCCACCAAAACCTCCGGCAAGGTCCTATGGCTTCTAGGACCTGTGGTGACGTCATGTTCTCGCGCGAACCAGCGCGCGAACATGACGTCACCACAGGTCCTATAAGCACAGGACCTTGCCGGAAAGCTTAAAATAGATATTTTTATGTTTCGGACCCTTTCTTTAGGTAACTTTTACTTAAAGAAAGGGTCTGAAACATAAAAATATCTATTTTAATCTTTCCGGCAAGGTCCTGTGCTTCCAGGACCTGTGGTGACGTCATGTTCTCACGGAACTCCGGTCATGTAACCGGAGTTCGCGCGAGAACATGACGTCACCACAGGTCCTAGAAGCCATCGGACCTTGCCGGAGGCTTCGGTGGACCGCGGACAGGTGAGCATACATTATTTTTTTATTTTTAACACTTTCTTTCTTCTAGGGAATGTTTATTTTGGCTGAAAATGCGGCAGATGCGGTTTTCTGACCGCATCTGCCGCATTTTCGAACCAAAATCGGACATGTTCGAAATTCGCCGAATTTGAACCAAACTGTTCGAATTCGGCGAATGAGTCGAATAGGGCCAAAATCAACTCGAATTTGAGATTGGCGAACTATTCGAATCGAACATCGCTCATCTCTAATTCAGAGTATTCTGTAAGTCACATACATATTACGTTCTACTATTTGGATCAGTTTTTCATGTGATTTTTATGATGCTTTGGATATATGTGGATTTCATTGGTTTTATACATTGTTATGTAAATGTAATTTTATTTTGTTTTTGCATTTCAGCTGTTAGTCGCAGGTATGGTGGGCGATGGATTTACTGGGGACATTGCCATCGATGACATTTCGTTCTTTAATTGTAATTTGCATCAAGGTAAGATTACTTAATAATATCATGAATTAGTCTAAAGGACCTGATTATATATTTACCTTTATCGTATTTGTAGATATTTCCTTTTATATTAGGCTATGTGCACACTTGGAGGTTTAGCAGCGGTTTAGCAGCGGAAACCGCCGGTCGGTTTCCATGAGGTTTATGCAAATTTATGTTAATCCAAAAGCGGCTTTTGGGTTAACATATAAACCTATGGAAACCGACCCCCGGTGTGCACACACCGGCGGTTTCCACATGCTCATCCGTTGCTAACCCGCTGGGTTCCCAGCGGGTTAGCAAAGAATGAGCATGTTCTATAATCCGGCCGGTTCTGCAGCGGCTGCAAGCAGAATCATGTGCTGCTGCCAGCCGCTGCAGAATCGCCGGCGCTAACCCGCTGTGCACCGCCGCACACCCGCCCGTCTCCCGCAGCACGGACCCGACAGGAAGCCGGTGGACGGCTCCGGAGCTTCCTGTCGGGTCCGCCCCGCCGCCGCCGCCACTAACCCGCCCCCGTGTGCACATACCCTTAGAAGAACAAGACTGATGTAGAACCCATGATGGGAATGTGTGATGATGTTATAGCAGTTACCTTCAACCACCACTAGTGGAGCTCCTTGTAGACAGACTTAGACAACTTGTGTTAAAGGGAATCTGTCACTAGGCTTTTCCCAACCCATCTGAGCGTGGCATAATGTAGAGACAGAGATCCTGATTCCAGCGATGTGTAACTTACTAGGGTGCTTGCTGCTGTAGTTTTGATACAATCATATAATCAGCAGGAGATTATCATCAGAGGACTAATAAATCCTCTATAAGTTAGTCAAACGTGTATGAGTTCTATATATCCTCGCCTTCACCACTGATTGGAGGCTTTCTGTATCCCGTGTATATGGGCAGAAAGCTGCCAATCAGTGGTAAGCGGGGTTATACAGAGTCAGCATAGACAGAATTGGTAGTTCTGCCACAGAGAAAACAGGGATTATATCAATATGACATCATGCAACCTAGTAAGTGACACATCACTGGAATCAGGCTCTCTGTCTATACATTTTTCTCTGTTCTCAATTGGGGTAGCAAAAACCTGATGACAGATTCCTTTCAAGTGGAATACTGGCTTTATCAATGCAAAAGCAGCTAACATCTGCTATTGATGACTTGCATTACACCAGAAAAAAAGAATCTCCCCTATACTAAAGTATTATAAAATTAGTACGGTAATTACTTAAAGTGAAATGTAAAAATAGAATGATGGACGTTATATTTATTGAAGCTTTCTTATCAAGGTTTTTATACTTGCAATTTATCTGTAATTTCCCTCTGGATCAATAAACTGTGTCTTATTTTATCTTATCTTATATTGCAATCATCCTATTATATGTTGCTCTGTACTTAAAATTGCTCATGTTTCCCTTCTACAAATCTATATAACTGAAAACATTTTGTTCTAATGATGACTCATGAAGCTAAAAGAGACTTTCTGTTTCTACAACAAGTTCAGAAGGATTCAGCTAGTAAGTTTTAATCATGTGATGTTGTAGACCTAATGGAAAAGAGAAGCATTATCTGGGTAGAAGGGCAAAATGAGCCATTGTAAATACACAGTACTACCGTATATATTTTTATGACTGAAATATATTAAGACTATAAAAGCTTTGATGGGAGCTCTTCTTTAAAAAGCTATTTCAGCCTGAAGCTTTCATTACTGATCCACTGATTTGGTAATAAATGTTAGAAAAAGTCTGAATTCTGGCACCCTCATCAGAATGGTGTCAATGCTTTCCCATTCTTTATAGTGACCCAGGAGCCATTTTGCAGCATGAAAACCCCAGGCCATATGTTGCTAATGCTACTGTTAGCAGCCTGTGTGGCCTAAACTAGCTACCATGGCCTCAAGTGTCTCCAGACTTGTCTCCCATCAAGCACATCTGGGATGTCCATTGCTCATCAAGTACACACGGAGCTGCCAGCAGCAGA
This sequence comes from Allobates femoralis, assembly GCA_033576535.1. NCBI lineage: Eukaryota > Metazoa > Chordata > Amphibia > Anura > Aromobatidae > Allobates > Allobates femoralis. The sequence goes on from JARQOC010000005.1 coordinate 539,267,783, forward strand.
TCTTGATGATTTGCCCCAGTGCATTCAGCACAGCAGAGCATTCATCCATTAATCACTGCGTAAGGCAGTAAGTGCAGGGATTTCTGTACTTGGTGCTCATACGTCATTGTTTTTCATTGTTTACATGTAATTAACATGTCCATCCATCCTGTGCTCTCTATAATTGCAAATTCCATAATTTCCTTCTAAGTGTTGTAGTTCAATGCTGAAGAGTGTCTAATCATGTGTAGTTGAAGGACCCCTCAGCCCTCTCGGTGTATGGCCATTGTTGGTGATGACTCGGTGCTTATTGCTACATCCCGTATATGACAGATTGGAAATGCATTCTCTGTATATTTAGTGCACAATATACTTGGTACAAGAGTCTTCTCTCATGTTGTATCTTCTGGTCATAACTCACAATCTGCTGTACGAGAACATTTTTTTCCAATCCCTATGAAATTGATCTTAAAAGAATTTATTCGCCACAGATGGCAATTACAGACGTTTGTCAAGAAATCTATTACATTCCGGATTCCCTTTATTGTGCATCCAACTGTCTTATGTAACAAATAAAACCCCGTCCCGGAAATCAATTTATTTCTGTTCATCATACAGGTAGATCTATCATAAGTAAAATTTTCCCATGAAGTTAAAGTCTCCGAAGTATAAAGACTAAAAAGTGTGAACGGGAACCGACACACCGGGGACGTGCTGAGAAATCATAGTGCCCCAGAGCAAAACTCAGGATGATCCCCGCTCTGCACAATGTTCTTCAAAGTGCTAAAGTTACTATTTCACATGGTTTAGTAACATATCTGTATACAGGTTGGGTAAATTGCACATACAGTAGAGTGCCACGTACCGGCCCCCTTCAGTCATCACGTTTACAACACACCCCTGATTGGCTGCAGCAATCACTTGACAATGTAGATTTTCTTTCATTCATGCAGCAATTTGGGGCCATAAATATGGGATTGTCCTTACATGGAGTCAGGGGCAACAGCCATTCTCTTTGTGGAGAGTATTCTGCCAGCCAGCAGTGAGGAGACTTAAAGCCGCAATGCTCCTCTGGGAAATATGCAAATTGTCACTTCAGTGAGAAAGTAGACAAACTCTAATGCCACCTAATAAAGGAAGTAATCCTAAAAGTCATAATTGACTCTTTAACAAGCCTTCTTTCAATATGACTTAGGATTTGTGTCAGATCAGAACCACAAACTGCAGACGCTGCGTTTCAGGGTGACTGCCCCTCATCAGTGTAGTGTGTAGGAATTCTGATCTGGCTGTATGAGAGGCTAAGACAAGGTCTAGGTGAACAGCTATTCTCCTTGTGGAGAGGAATCTGCCAGCCGGCAGTGAGGAGACTTAAGGCTGCAATGCTCCTCTGGGAAATTTCATATGCAAATTATTACTTCAGTGAGGAAGTAGACAAACTATAATGCCACCTAATAAATGTAGCAAGTCAATTATGACTTTTAGGATTGCTACCTTTATTAGGTGGCATTAGAGTTTGTCTACGTCCTTACAGTACACGGACAAACACTTTATTGATAAAATTCTTTCTTTCTACAATAGCTCCATTTATGTTTCAATAGTTATTATGCAAAATAATTAAGTTGTATAAATCTGTCTGCACTGAACTCCCTCTAATAGTGTCTGCCAGTATCAGAATCAGCTGTGATCCCCGGCTGTAATGTCTGCATACTCTTATATTCTGTGATTCCCAGCTGTAATGTCTGTATACTCTCATATTCTGTGATCCCCAGTTGTAATGTCTGTATATTCTCATATTCTGTGATCCCCAGCTGTAATGTCTGTATATTCTTATATTCTATGATCCCCAGCTGTAATGTCTGTATACTCTTATATTTTGTGATCCCCGGCTGTAATGTCTATATACTCTTATATTCTGTGATCCCCAGCTGTAATGTCTGCATACTCTTATATTCTGTGATCCCTGGCTGTAATGTCTGTATACTCTTATATTCTGTGATCCCTGGTTGTAATGTCTGTATATTCTAAAGGTACTGTCACACGCCGCAATCTCAGCAGGTGATGTGTGGCGATCTGCCGTGCGTGCTCACGTTTTTCATGGTTGCCTCAGATCGCCGATGGCGGCATCACACAGCGCAATTTCGACCTAGAGCTGAGGCGATGTGTTGCTCCGGAAATCACCTCACCTACAGCGGAACCAATCTTGCTTAATTCCTTCACCGCTTCACACACCGCAATCTCAAAGGCAATGTGGGCGTACATGTTCAGCGCAGCGAGGACATAGGCGTGCCACAGTGGTTTACACCGCGCCCCATACACGCTCATTGGACAATTCAACAGTGTTATGATTGGTCAGCCTGCTCTGGAAGGCTGGCTAATACATGACGCCATTGTCAATCGGAGTTTGTCACAAATACACGCTCGTGTCGTCAATTGTGGCTCCTGCAACACATACACTGGCCCATGGCACGCATCTATGATGAACTCTTTATTACATCTTTACACCCTGTCAGGAGCAGCCCCGACCCGTGGTGGGTTCTTCTACCTTGCTGCAGCATCCATCCATCCTCCTGACAGAAGTACACTGCAGCGGTGGTCCCCTCCTTGACCACAAACCGTGGGTGGCGTCACAACAAACAACCCCTGTAAATATCCCCTTTTACTTGTGGGCTCGGGACACGGTCCGGACCAAGGACTGCTGTGATACCCCCCGTGATACCCCGGTCCTGTACCTAGTACCCCGTCCCAGTGGGCTTCACACAGACACAAAGCTCTGCTACATGAACATATGGACACACAGCTCTGCTACATGCACACTACACACAGACACACACAGCTCTGCTACATTTACACACACACATACACACACTATACATTACCGCATCTTGCAGTTCTTGATCAGTACACAGCAAGAGAGGTGCCTCTGAGAGCTACATTGAGGCTGCAGAAGTTGGACAACTGTAGAATCTTGCAGGACCTTCATTTTAGTCATGTGTTCAGTCACATGACTGGAAGGTCCTTCTGCTGCACAGCTACTTCAACCTCCTTTAGCTCATAGATCAGTGCAGAGCAGAGCAGAGCAGGAGAGGGACAGTGCAGCCATCTATCTGTGGGTTTCCTCTTTTTGCTTCTACTCACAAACAGCGAGCGGGGCCCTTCACCTTTCCAGTGCCCAGGCACTTGCGTGGGTGCACTAGGAGATGACGCTGGCCTTACTGAAGAGATCAACTCACTCCCTCTTAACAAAAAGTACCTACAATCATATGTTCTCTCATGTGAGACAATCAGCCTGATTCTCTCATTTAAACTCCGATCAGAGTTTGAGACAGGTGTCATTCACTGTAATCTGATTCTCTCCGGTGCGAGAATCATATTACAGGTGAGGAGAATATGAAAACTTAAAGGTGTTTTCCAAGTATGTGAATTAACCCTTTATGTGAGGAAAGTGGCTAAAGCAGGAGCCCTGCCCCACTGCTCTGTCTGCAAAAGGAGACCATGAATGCTAATCCCCCCTCCAGCAGGTGAGCTCTTGATTGTTAGCCTCTGTTAGCTGCAAATAGAGAGGGTGAGTGTCAGGAAGAAATGAACATTTTTATAGCGTTTTACAGTACAAGAAAATCCTACAAGTCCTGTGGATAGGTTTTTATATTTTAGAATTCATTGCTAAGTTCAGTATTATGTTGTAAGTAATTTGTCCTGTAAGTTAGTGGTCCCATAAATCTATTCTATGAATGTGTCTGTTTATAGGTATTTTGCCAACCTGGTCACCAATTCCTTTGGAAACGACTACTAAGGCTACCCTTCCTGTCCATAACTGCTCACTAGATGAACATGTCTGCAGGTCAACCGGGCATTGTATACCAATCACAAAGCTGTGCGATTTCAGAGAAGACTGTGTAGATGGCTCTGATGAAGACAACTGTGGTAAGACATAATACCAGTGACAGTTTGATACAATATACTCATTGGCAATGGAGCAGAAACTGAACATTCCCGATTATGATTGATTCCAGAAAGGTCTCTGTAAGGCTAGGGTCACACCTGCTTTTTTTAGCCATCCAGATGAGATTTTAAGCATTAAAAATGCTCAAAACCGGATCCGCAGCCCATAGGCTTTCATTGTAAAACCGGATTGCACTATTTGCAATCCGGTTACCGCATCCGGTTTTGCAGCCTGCAGTAACAATCATGCAGGATACATTTTTCAGAGTGGTTGAAAAATTGCATCCGTTTTTTTAACATGGGTCCGGTACCGGATCGAGATGCTGTTTTTAAAATTGCAAAAATCCTCATTCCAAAACCGGATGCATTAATGCATATAGATCCGGACTGAGGGTTGCGATTTTACACATTAAAATAACTATAAAGGCACAGTCCAATACCTGATCTGGTAATGGATCCGGTTACTGGATTGTGCTTTCCAAGTGTCACCCTAGCCTAAGTCTCCATTTTTTGGGTTGTAGAGTTCCACTCTCAGGATTGCTGGTAGTCTGACCAGTAAGACAACAGCCCTTACAGCTCATGTATGATCACTAGAAGAGTAGTATAGGTTTCCATAAAAAATGTACGAGTATGTTTACCACTGTGCATGCAGTAAAGAAGGAGCAGAGCGCTTCTGTACAGTGGCTTCAGTGGTAGCGGAAGGAAGGGTTTCTTTACTCTGAACCCCCAGTAGGGTGTGTGAAAGCACGCACTAGAAAAGTTTAAAAACTTGTTACATTTTAAGTACTGTAAATAATAATAAACTCTGAATCATAAATTATTTATTTTTTGCAGTTAGTATGTTAGTATGAAACCAAAACATTAAGCGGTATATGCATAATCTCTCAGTTTCAGAATACTGTAACTTCGAAAACGGGACTATATGTAAATGGTTCCAGCCTCGGACAACTTCTTTTCGCTGGGACACTGCCTTTCAGTGGTCTGTTGGTCAAGGAATCACCCTTCATCCAGGAGAGAAAAACATAGGCCCCTCCTGGACCATACCATGTAAGTTAATGCATTAAATTTGAGATTTCCATATACTATCATATACCCAATTTGTTCAATTAGAATTTCTGCAAAACGATATTCTTTTCATTCTTGTGCATGGTTGTCACACTTTAATGTTTCAGATCACCAAACAAATTTATATATCAGACAAAGATAACACAAGTAAATGCAGAATACAGTTTATAAATGAAGCTCTTTATTAAGGGAAAAAGAAATCCAAACCTACAGGTCTCTGTGTGAAAAAGTGATTGCCCCCTAAAATGAATAATAACTGGTTGGGCCACCCTTGGCAATAACAACCTCAATCAAGAGTTTACGAAAACTGGCAATGAGTCTTTTACAACACTCTGGAGGAATTATGGCCACTCATCTTTGCAGAAAAGTTATAATTCAACCACATTAAGCATGAACTACATTTTTAAGGTCATACCACAGCATCTCAATCTCAATTGAGATCTATTAGTGAAAACTTTAAAAAGCCATGTTTAAATCTTTGGGACTCCAGCAAACCACAGTGAGAGCCATCATCTACTAATTGTGAAAACATGGAACAGTGGTAAACCTTCCTAGGAGTGACTGGCTGACCAAAATTACTCCAAGAATGCAGCAATGACTCGCCGAAGAGGTCACAAAAGACCCCACAATGACATCCAATGATCTGCAGACCCTCACTTGCCTCAGTTAAGGTCAGTGTTCATGACTCCACCATAAGAAGGAAGCTGGGCAAAAATGGCCACATGGCAGAGATCCAAGCCAAAAACCACTGCTGAGCAAAAAGAACACAAAGACTCCCCTTAGTTTTATCAGAAAACACCTTGATGATCCCCAAAACGTTTGTGAGAATTCTCTGGACGGAGGAGCCAAAAATGGAATTTTTTGGAATGTCCATTACATCTGGTGTAGAATTAACACAGTATTTCAGAAAAGGAACATCATACCAACAGCAAAATATGGTAGTGACAGTGTGACGGTCTGGGGCCATATTGTTGTTTCACGACCTGGAAAACTTGCTGTGCTAAATTGAACCATGAATTCTGCTGTCTTTTGAAAAATCTTGAAGGAGAATGTCTGACCATCGGTTCATGACTTCAAGCTAAGAGCACTTGGGTTATGCAGCAGGACAATAATTGAAAACTCATCAGTAATTCTACCTATGAATGGCTAAAGAAAATAAAAATTAAGACTTTTTGAGTGGTCTAGTCAAAGTCCTGATCTTAATTCAATTGAGATGCTGTAGTATGTCCTTAAAAAGATGGTTCATGTTTGAAAACCCTCCAATGTGGCTGAATAACAACAATTCTGCAAAGAAGAGAGGCCAAAATTCCTCCAGAGCTTTGTAAAAGACTCATTACCAGTTATTCCAAACACTTGATTGCAGTTGTTGCTGCTAACGGTGGCCAAACTAGTTATTAGGTTTAGGGGGCAATCACTTTTGCACACAGGGCCCTGTAAGTTTGATTTGTTTTTCCCTTAACAATAAAGACCTTTATTATATAAACTGCATTTTGTGTTTATTTGTTTTATCTTTGCCTAATATTTTAATTTGATTGCTGATTTTAATAATTTGAGTGTAACAAAACGAAATTAAAGGGTGAAAGGTTGAAGGGGTTAAAACTTAACCTTTATTTGTCATCTCATAAAAATGACTATAGAGTCAATAAAAATATAAAAACTACAAATAGTGCAAGATAGCACTGTGACTGTCACCAGTGTCAGTGATATAAAGCTATCCCTGTATAGTCACAGGGTCATAGTGTATAGGGTTACCAACCTCGCACCTTTTATTTAACAGTACCAGAAGTATACCCCTATATCTCTCACTACCTAGATCAAGGTCCCACTATCTCTTGTGGTCCTTAGGTGAAAGAGATATATGTAACGAGAGCACAGTAAACCCACACTTCCCAAATTAGAAAGGTCTCACCGGGTTGTCTCTTGTCGTTACCACTTGAGTCTTCCGAACTCCATATGGTCCTATGGCTTTTTCGACCAACGGGTTGCCGACTCAACAGTTGTTCATTTTATATATGCCACCACGTCCTTCCTCCCGACGCGTTTCGTGTCAAACTCTCATCAGTGGAGTCATGGTTTTCTGGAAGCAGGGACCGCTACACCGCTGCAGATCCCCCTTGTGGTCTATGGCAAAGTTTTGATGCCTGAAGCAGTGCAAAAAGTTTACATTAGTACATCGGTTACACTGCAACAATGCTCAATCCTGTTTCCCAATTGTAGTTATACCACCCTCCATGCCCTCACCATTGGTAACACTTACCCAGCCTAGCTGTGCATGGCATCTGTGGTTTGAACAACCCGCCGCGGTCATTTCCCGCTATTTATGACTGCTTCCATAACAGTCACGTGTTGTTCCGCGTCGCCGGAAGTGACGCAGGAGCGTCACAGCATTACGTCGGTCCGGCGATGTGGATCGCACGTGCGTTCCACTTTACGTCGCTCCAGCGATGTGGAACGCGTATGCATTCCACGCTCCTTCCTGGATCTAACTCATTGGTTGGGAGTGAGTGTGAGGTGTAGTCACTCCCTCCAGGGGGCGGAGCTTCTCAGGAATGCGGGAATCACCTCCTCACACACATTCCTTTACATCAGAGATCTCCTATCCGAAGAGAGGTTTCTCTGTGTTTCCCAAAAGGGTATTTAAAGGATTCCTGTCGCATCAGTATACCATATTACACTTCCCAATTGTTTTATACTTGCGTTTTGTGGAGTGCTCCTAATAGAGATTGCCCACTTCAAAGTCCATATTCCCAATCCAATCGTACATTTCCCAGCAGCTGCAGACCAGGCCGAGGGGGGAGGGGTTTAAAGGCTCACATTTTGAGATTATGGTGCATGATGTATATTTGCAATAAACAAGATCTCCCATTTTGGCATAGTGGAGAGAGTTCGTAATGGGGTACAGTGAAGGAAGATAGAACCCAGAAACCGCACCAAAGTGTCCATTCCCTCCCCACTACAGGTATCCTATACACATTTGGACTATCCCTGCCTAGCCGTGGAGGTTGGCACCCAATGTACGGAGTCGGCGCCCCCACTCATTTGTTGTCTTTCCCTCCTACACTTTCCCTGTTCTAGTGTGCCCCCAAGAATGGAGTATAGGACAGAGCTTCATTTAAGCCTCTCGGGGCTACTGTCCCCAGGGTAAAGATCCAAAAGCATTCTTTTCTTAGGATTTTTCCGTCCCACTCTCCACCTCGTACCGGGGGGTAGATGTGATCGATCCCAGTAAAACGCATACAGGTCTCGTCACCTCCATGCACTGCGTTCACATGGTGGCCAATGGGGGTGTCTCGTTTGTGTCTTATATCCCCTCTATGTTTTCCAATCCTTTTCTTGAACTCCCTGATCGTTTTACCCACGTACTCCTTCCCACACAAGCACACTGCTTTGTAGATTACTCCCCTTGTTTTACAGTTGATGAAAGATCTTATCTCATATTGCTTACCATCATAACTGTTTTCAAAGTACTTAGTTGTTTCTACCGAGCTACATGCGACACACCTCCCACATTTGTAACAGCCCTTGAGGTTAGATCTCAGCCAATTTTTGTTATTTTCAAAATGGCTGTGCACCAATCTATCTCTCAGTGATCTTGCCTTTTTGTAAGTGATCCTAGGTGTTTCTGGGATGAATGGACTAAGGTCACTGTCCATTCTTAATATGGGCCAAAATTTGGCATGAATCCCCCTCACATGGTCTGCCCCACTGGTGAAAGTAGTGATTAGACGGATTTCATTATCCTCCTCCCTGTCTGGTGGTTTTATTTTTGGTGTCAGAAGTTTAGTTCTGTCCATCCTCTTTACCTCACTCCATGCCTTTTTTACTATCTTTTTCGGGTATCCCCTTTCTTTCAGTCGTTTTTTGAGATCCTCAGCCTGAGAGTCAAAAGTTTCCTCTGTGGAGCAATTTTTCCTCATTCTTAACATTTGGCTCTTGGGTATCCCCTTCTTTTGGCTGACTGGATGACTACTATCCCACCGTAAGAGGGAGTTGGTGGCCGTTTCCTTTCTAAAGGTACTCGTTTGTAGACCACCTTGTCTATCCCTCTCGATTAGGATGTCCAGAAAGGGAAGTCTCATCTTACTCGTTTCAAAGGTGAAACGTAGACCCAGATCATTCTTGTTTAGGTCATCGACTACAGTACTGAACTCCTCCTCGGTTCCCCTCCATATCACAAAAATGTAGTCGATGAACCTGGTCCACAAGATCACCTTTTCAACATTTAGGGGGGTGTTTCACCAAAAACTGTGGTTTCCTCCCACCAGCCCAGGAGCAGATTAGCATACGATGGGGCCATGGAACCCCCCATCGCTGTGCCCCTGAGCTGGTGGAAGTACTTACCGCAGAACGTAAACACGTTTTTTGTCAGACAGAATTCCAGCACGTCCACAACAAATTTATTATGCCTCTCAAATTGTGTCCCCCTACTCCTCAGGTAATGCCTTACCGCCTCTAACCCCTTGTCGTGATGTATAGAGGAATATAGGGCCTCAACGTCGATGCTGCATAGCAGCATATCCTCTTCCAAGGTAATACCCTCAATTTTCCTGAGTAGATCAGTAGTGTCTCTCAAATAGGAGTCTAGGGAGACCACAAATGGCCTTAAGATCTTGTCCACATATACACCTAGATTTTGAGTGAGGCTTCCGATTCCGGAAACTATCGGTCTTCCTTTCAAGGGGGTGGTACCCTTATGAACTTTTGGTAGGCAATAAAAGGTTGCCAACACCGGGTGGTCAGGGTAAAGGAAATCATATTCCTTTTTGTCTATGATGCCCTTTTGGAGACCTCCGTCTAGAAGGACTTTGAGTTCATCTCTGAACGTTTTTGTGGGGCTACTCGCTAGGATGTCATAATTTGACCTGTCCTGTAAAATGCCATTGCACATCTCGACATACCTGTCAGTATCCATTATAACTATGTTTCCGCCCTTGTCTGACGGTTTTATAGTTATGGTCTTATCAGACTCTAGGGCGGTTAAACTAGTTATATCACTCTTTGTGAGATTGTGCTCTCTCCACCCCAGTTGGCTTTTATCCAGATTTTGGATCTCTTTTGACACCATGTTGATAAAGATATCAATAGAACTAAGATCCCCTGTTGGAGGGGGCATGCGAGTGCTCTTATTTTTAAGGTCTGTAAAAGGACCCACCCCACTAGTGGTATGGTCAAGGCTATCCAAGTTGAACAATAGTCTTATGTCTTCTAGAAGATCATCAGGGACCCCCAAATCTCTACAGGTCTTTTTGTCTTCTTTGGCAAAGTATTTCCTCCACCGCAGCTTACGAGCGAATAGGTTGAGGTCCTTTATCAACTCGAATTTATTTAAATCCGTAGTTAGAACATAAGATAGACCTCTACTTAACACTGCCATTTCTGATGGATTCAATTGCCTAAGAGACAAATTAATGACCTGCAGTTTTTTAATTAGATTGGGGTCGGAGGAGGTACCTGGCCTGGCCGGTTCCTCAGGTGATAAGCCGGATCTAAAAAACTACCCCCAGGTCTCGGAGTGTTTGGTGGGGGGTGGTTGGGTTGAGATCCCTTCCCTCAACGTCCTCCTCCCCTGCCTCTCTTATTATTCTTACCACCTCTGTTCGGCTTGCCTGGTCTACCTCCGTTCCTCCCTTCAGCTTCAGATTTATCCGTGTCAGTGGAGTAATCCTCCGGTTCTGTATTAGGTTGTGCTCCCTTCCCTCTTGGTATGTACACGTACGCGCGATTGTTTTTGAAGTCTTGTACGTCTCGGAGATAAAACTTATGCTTTCTCTCCTTGAGATAGTATTGAAACTTCTCAATCACGTTCCGGAAAGCAAGTTCCTTGTTAGGAAAATCAGCTTCCCCTGAGAATTTTTTTCTTATTTCTTTCTGTTCTTTAAGGGACTTGTCTAATTTTGACAGCTGCTTTTTTTCCTCCTCGAGTAGGAGTCTCATCAACCTCACAGAACTCTGAGTCGCCTCCTTCTCCCACCTGACTGCTAGTTCTGGGTTCTTATACCTATATCTTGGAGTCAAGGTGATTCTGAGGTGTCTCGGGACTATTCCCTCTTCAATATAGCTCTCCAGGGATTGCACCTCCCACCATGATGTTATTCTATCCTTGTAAACTTTAGTTAGCTCCTTAAAGGCCTCATTCAGGGTGGTAAAATATTTTCTCTGAGTAAACTCTTTCTCTGAGAACACATCTCTAGCATCAGTATACCATTGTTCTGAGGCAATTGAAGAAAAAGAACATAGCAGCAGGGATGATCACTATAATCAATCTTTATTAATTATAAAAAACTCAATAGAAAAAACACAAAACACCACTGACCACCTCTTAAATTTAAAAACAATTAAAACCAAAAAAGGTGTTACAAAGCTGGTGTACAAAAGGTATGTACAGGTTACTGAGCAATAGGCAATAATACAGAGTCAGAGTATAGTACAATGTAATTTGCTGGCAGATCTAAACAAATGTCTCAAATACAGTCAATTTGCAATCAAATTACATTACAGTATGGCAAATAGTGCCCTATTGACCGTAATTACACTGCACCCTTGCAGCTATGGTCAGGGCCAAACCCTCCAAGCTTCACCATAAGAGAAGACCAGTAAGGTCTTGTACACCCTCTAAAATGTCCTGCATAAGGGCCAAGGATACAGAGTAATCTGCCAGCCAACTCAACCCTCAGGTATATACAATATAATCACTATAATCACATACCCAGCCACCAGCTATCCGAGGACCCGACCCAACGCGTGTCGTCCGCCTAGGACTTCCTCAGGGGAAAGAGAGGTAAGTGCCAATGGTGCCCTGTGCAGTCTGTTATATACCCTGATCATTAGTAATAATAATAATAATAAATTTATAGCACCTGTAATGCTTATTAGCTCTGATGCTGCAAATCGGAGCCATTACCTTGTCCCTGTACTGGGCGCAGCCATCTTGGATCTCTGGGAGTGCTACTGCACATGTGCAGCCATGTCATAGCTCAGCGACGTCTATACAGGTCATCATCCAGCCAATGTAATGAAGTTGTCTCCATAGCAACCATACAAACGAGTATTTTAGCCAATAGAAGTATAAAACTGATCCTTCTATTGGCTAAAATACTCGTTTGTATGGTTGCTATGGAGACAGCTTCATTACAGGGACAAGGTAATGGCTCCGATTTGCAGCAATCGGAAAGTGGAAAGAAAGGGGTTAAAATAGTTGCATTTAGTCTGCAATCCATGACATCAAACAATGGTGGCTGATGTAATTTACATAGAGTGAGCAATACACATAGTAATACAATTTAAGGCTCACATACTTAATTTCTATGAGTCTCTGACCTTCCCTGACAAAGGGGTGAGATAATTACATTACAAACTGTAAACACTAGCAGACTCCTACAAGTTTTGTAGAAACAATGAGTGGATTATCACAAGTTAGCAAACAAATACAAACATATCTGGCTAATGTAAGAATTTAACTCTTAGCATGCATTGAAAAAGTCCATTCGTCACACATGATACCTGATCTTTCCTTCAAGCTAGGGAGCACTGTACTATCTCTATCTCAGGGGTACTTCTGATTGTGGAGAGGCCTGAGTCTCCTTTCTGGCTCTGTTCGTGTCCAACCCTGATCTGATTCCCACTTCCCCTTCCCTCACAGCAGGAGAGTAATGAAACCACAAATAAAGGCCTCTTTCACACATCCGTGCCTCTGGCATGTATGAGGTCCGTGCAGGTTCGGGCATAAGGGGGCACATGATCCCCTATGGCCCCCTTCACATGTTCGTTATTCCGCATGGACCATGTCACAGTGTGGAGCAGGTACGTGTCCGTGTGCTCCACACAATGACATGTCAGTTTTTCTGCAGAAGCTCAGTTTTGCTCCAAAACGTCCTGCACATGGATGTTCACAGTGTGACATCCCTGAGCACAGACTACAGACAAAAGTAAAAAACGTAAAAATAAAGAAGATAATATTCACCTCCCTCCAGTCCCTCTCACTTCCTGTGCCGCTCATTAGGCTCATCTAATATTTACTTCACTTAGTCCAACAGCAGACCAGAAGTGAGAGGAGCAATGGTGCTGGAGGGAGGTGAGTATGCAATGACGGGCTGTCTGTGTGCTATCCACGGATCCACGAATAGCACATGGATAGCACACGTGTCACACAATCTGTATTGTCTCACATGTCCGTAGTTTCCTCCGTGGCCAAAGACAGACAAGGGAAAACCACTACTCAGCTGGTTGATGCCCAAGTCTGCCTTTTGTTGATTCCAGACACCAGAGAAACCATTTGTCAAAATCTTCAATCTGAGCAGAGCCCACTGCCACCATGACAGTTGGTGAAGTTTGTGGAAAACTCTGTGTGACAACTCCCTACTGATTGATAAAATGAAGAAGTGGGAGTTATTACGGTAGCTGAGCGCAGTTTTTCTCCAAGGTTGTAGACAGACTACATAGACATTTTGAGCCCCTCTTCGTTGATTCTGCTGCTTCATTTTAGCATGTAGACCACCACTGATCAAACTTTCTGACATGTCTTTATAATAGTAGAAGGACTGGTGTCATGTGGTGTAATTCTGGGCTAATGATAGGAGAGCAAACCATGCAAATACATAAATTTAGTGGTTTATTGGATCTACGCATTTCGACGTCTCCAATTTCTTCCTTGGGATCTCAACCATATAATCAGCTGTTGACATGTCTTTGATAGTTACAAATAACCTTTATATTTGTCAAACTAGTAGTAATACTCCTGTAACGAGAATGGTTTTGTAAATGAGATATTGCTTCAACAAATAAATTAAAACCTAAAAGATCTTCAAATAAAAACTAAAAACTACTTTTTCCCATTTTGTGTTTACCTAAAGACAACATTAACAAATGGGAATATTATTACAGGTAATTGTATTTTAAGTTACTACTTGACTTTAGGTTGTTAAGTGAATCATTTGCAATTTCTGTTTTATTACTTTTTTGCCCTGCGGCCAAGGAGATGGGAATAGCTGTTTACCTTACTGTCTCTGAGATGGGTAAGAGCATTCCTTTCATTTGCAGTTCTTGGCTCCACAAGGGAATATGCAAATATAATACTGATGTAGGCAGATTGTATCAATCTAATTTATAATCTGTGGCTTTAGTACAATTTCTTCCCTGAACTAGGAGGCAATTACTAAAAGTACCAATAACCGCTTGGCCAGCAGATTAATAGATGGGGAGAGAATGGTAATAAAACTTTACAAAACTTCCAGCCACCATTTACTGGAACTAAGTATTGTATTTTAAAAAGAATTAATTGAAAATCAGTACAACTGAAAAGCATGTATAGCTACTGTATATTCTGGACTATGGGACCAACAATTGAGCAAGAAATTATCAAGAGGACCAAAGTTTCCGAGTCCTTTCATTTACCTCAATGGGGCACCACATTTTTTTGATCCAAGGAACACATCATACTTAATTTTTAAAGGGGTAATTACATGAATATATCACCAGAACCACCATCAGTACATGCATATGTCATCAGAGCTTCCATCAATACATCAAAAGAACCACTGTCAGTAAATAACTACACCAGTGCCATCATCAGTACCTAAATACATCACCAGAACCCCCATCAGTACATTAATACAACATCAGAGCTGCTAACAGAACATAAATACATAAAAAAACACTGTTAGTAACTAAATACAACACCAGTACCATCATCAGTACATAAATACAACACCATAACAACTGTCAGTACATGAATATATCATTAGGTCAAGTTTTGAGTATTTGAGGAGGATTTAGGGAACTTCTGCTCCATAATGTCAATGTGAACACATGCTAACTTACACTTAATTTTTTGGAGAAGACTGAGCAAAAGCTTGCCACATAGGTTACTAGTCGGACAATAATTATGCAAGTAGAAGGAACAATGGCACCGCTGCAAAAACCGAAGGTCACAGTGGAGCTGATTAATGATCAGGCACGTATCCTGAGTTGCTCAGTCCGCAGTACAGCAAATCCAATCAATAATAAAGAGCTTTGGACCTGTGGAAGCGTAAGCCGCACGAAACGGTGTCATCGTCCTCTCAGCCGACCTCTCCCTGCACTATGTAACCCCACAAGCTTGAATAAATCGTCACTTTGCAAGATCCCGGTGAGTGCTGTCTATCTCTATTATTTACTAGTTGGACAGACTTGTCACCAGTAGCTTCTCATTACCTTCTCCCCTTGAATGATGGTTCTCTCCTGACATGCATGTAATTGGAGAGACTTATGAGTAAATAGCAGTTTTAAATGATCTTTTTTACGGAAATTGTCCCAGAGTTTCAGAATCAAATATTGAAATTATACAGCTAGAGTTTTAGAAGCAGTCATTGAGGACAATTTTGGAGAGAATCCTTTCCTTAAAAAAAAGTCTTCAAAAAGCGTTAGCCTTTGGTTCACACTGAATTTTTTAGCAGGAGTTTTTAAGGCGAAAAATTTCAGACATCCTCTTCAAAAATTGCTTAAAATACTCTTGGAAAGCCCTTCCATTTCATTTCTATGGCAAATCCATTTTCCTATCCATATGATGAGATTTTTTCTGTGTTTTGTTTTTGTTAAGGAAAGATTTTTTTAAAAACCCCTGGGAAAATAAATGCATGTGTGACACGAGTCACTACAGTAATAACTAATCTCTGATGTGTAGATAACAGACTGTAATAATGGAAAGTAAATATAATAATAATATTACTACTTACTGGTAGGGATGGGCGAGTCTACTCGCTAGGACTCGTTACTCGGCGAGTAGTAAGGGACTCGCAGGACTCGGAACTCTGCGAGTTTCCCAGCGATTACTCGCACAGTAACGAGTCCAATGCAAGTCAATGGCAATCCTAGTTTTGTCAGAGTTTACTTTTTCTCACTCACTAGACTCGCTATATCACATCGCTATGTAGCTTGAATCTCCCCAAATCGTTTAAACAATCGCACCGCTTCACGGATACCCGCTGTCAGCTGCGAGTCTGAGCGAGTCTGAGCGAGTCTACGAATCCGAGTCCTGTATACTGTATTCGGGACTCGCGAATACAGAATCTGTTATGTTCCGACAAAGCTTCCGAGACAGCCTAGCGTGTTAGGTCAGAAAACTTGTGAAGATGGACAAGCATGTTAGCCAATCATATTCAGTAATGCCACAGCCATGTTGGTTGTGGCAGGACTATGATTGGCTTCTGTCCATCGTGATGCCTATGTCATGTATGAGAGGAGAGGCTGTATATAAGCCTTGCCACCGCCATTACCTCCACATTCCTGTGACGATCTGAGCTAGTGCAGGGTGAGGTAGATGCTGGAGCAGATCATAGGGAGTGTCAGTCAGTGTAGGGAAACTTAAAAATTCCTTATATTTAACCCAAACAGCTCTTCTGAGAGCTACCAGGAGGACAGAGGAGTACTGTGTAGAGGACTGTCGGCAGGCAGGCAGGCAGGGAGGTGCAGCCTTACAGTGCACACAGGACCGACCTCATAGCTTAGCTTACTCACTCAGCTGTCCTAATAGCTGAAGTCAGTGGCTTAGCTGAGGTACTATTTCCTATTTTTTTGCACCTGATAGATTTAGGGTCATAATAACACCTTCACTTTTCTTTTCTCTGTGGCAGACCAGTGCGTTGCTGCTCTCCTAGCTGCAAATAGCACGTACGCCACCTACTTGTGCGACTACTTGTGCGCACTTAATAATTTTTGCAGGGACTAGTGTGCTGCTACACAGACACGGACACATTTCTTACTTAGGCTGCCTTCACACTGGCGTTCCCCTCTGCAGCGTTCTGCGGAGGGGAATCGCCATGTGTGCGCAGCCAGCGCAAGCCCCTATGTTTAGAATAGGGACACACGGTGCTGCGCTTGACAGCGCAGGACCGTGCGCACCCATTCACTCGCATATGTGATCTGTGCGCAGGCGGACGCCTGCGCACAAATCACACACTCCCGCCCGCACCAGGGACGAAACATGTCGCGTCCCTGGTGCGGACGAGACTGCGTGATCTGTGCGTGAATGGGTGCGCACGGTCCTGCGCTGTCAAGCGCAGCACCGTGCGCTCCCATTATAAAGATAGGAGCTCGCGGCCGCTGCGGTCACATTGCGGACCCCTCTGCAGAACGTTGCAGAGGGGTCCGCAAATGTGAACCCAGTCTTAAGGTGCACTTTTAAAATAAAACCTTTAATAAATATTTGTTAAAATAACAAAAAAGTGTTCTCCCACACCTAGTGTCTATAAAACACACATTACAGACAGGGATGGGACAATATCCCTATTAAACCCTGTCTCTTGTTCTCTTGTTATCATATAATTTGGATAAAAACCACAGACACGGACACAGCAGCAAAAAACTGTTGCGAGTGGGGTTTCCAAAACGGCAATGCGATCGCTTTCCGACACATCTGCGATTTGTAAATCGCACATTACTCGCTATTACTCTCTTCCCCATTCATTAACATTGGACTCGCTAGACTCGCAACGAGTAGCGATTCCTGGGCTTGGACACGCTAGAGTCAAGCGATTCCGAGTAATTTAGGACTCGCCCATCACTACTTACTGGTAGTAAAGAGAGGTCAAAACAATCTGGGGTCAGGTCCAGGAAATGGTGCAGTAACAGCTAGGGATATTCAGAAGCGAAGTCCAATTCAAGCCGAAGTCAGGAAACCAGAGGAACAAAACAGAATACAGAGGAGCAGGCAAAAAGAAAAATCATGTCACGAGCAGAGAGTTAAGTCCAGAAAAATTATCAAAATATAGGCAAGGTCTGTCTCAGAGCACAGAGAGATCAATCCTACACCTCCAATGGAAAATGTACAATTGATGCAGAATAGGGCAGCAAGCTTGCTTATGTAGAATTCTAATCAAGTGAACTGAAATGCAGGTGATCCGCAGCACAGAGCTAGCCCAGACTGACAATATCCACAACAACCTTGTAAAGGACAAAGGCAAAGTGTAGATCGTGACAGCATGTCAATTCTTTAGGATTTGTTCATGCAACATTTTTTTTCATATACCGTATATACTCGTGTATAAGCCGACCCGTGTATAAGCCGACCCCCCTACTTTTGCCCCCAAAACCTGGGAAAACCTATTGACTCGTGTATAAGCCGAGGGTGGACCCCAGCACAGGTATACAGCCCCCAGCAGTGTGGTATACAGGCCCCCTCAGTGGTATACAGCAGCCTCCCCAGTGATAGTATACAGCAGCCTCCCCAGTGGTAGTATACAGTAGCCTCCCCAGTGGTATATACAGCAGCCCCAGAGGGGTATACAGCAGCCCCAGAGCTGTATACAGCAGCCCCAGAGGGGTATATAGCAGCCCCAGAGGGGTATATAGCAGCCCCAGAGGGGTATACAGCAGCCCCAGAGGGGTATATAGCAGCCCCAGAGGGGTATATAGCAGCCCCAGAGGGGTATACAGCAGCCCCAGAGGGGTATATAGCAGCCCCAGAGGGGTATACAGCAGCCCCAGAGGGGTATAAAGCAGCCCCAGAGGGGTATACAGCAGCCCTAGAGCTGTATACAGCAGCCCCAGAGCTGTATACAGCAGCCCCAGAGGGGTATACAGCAGCCCCAGAGCTGTATACAGCAGCCCCAGAGGGGTATACAGCAGCCCCAGAGCTGTATACAGCAGCCCCAGAGGGGTATACAGCAGCCCCAGAGCTGTATACAGCAGCCCCAGAGCTGTATACAGCAGCCCCAGAGGGGTATACAGCAGCCCCAGAGGGGTATATAGCAGCCCCAGAGGGGTATATAGCAGCCCCAGAGGGGTATACAGCAGCCCCAGAGGGGTATATAGCAGCCCCAGAGGGGTATATAGCAGCCCCAGAGGGGTATACAGCAGCCCCAGAGGGGTATTTAGCAGCCCCAGAGGGGTATACAGCAGCCCCCGCTGTATACAGCGGTACCCGGCTGTATACAGCCCTCCCCCCTGGTATACCGGGCCCCCCCTGTGGCAACCTGTAAAGGAAGCGATGATTATACTTATCGGGTCGCTGTCGCCGCCGCCGCCGCTCTGTCACCGTCCGTCACCGCGCTCCTTCCCGTCTTCATGCTTCCTTCACCGGCGCACAGAAAATGACGTCATTTCCTGTGCGACGGTGAAGGAAGCATGAAGACGGGAAGGAGCGCGGTGACGGACGGTGACAGAGCGGCGGCGTCGGCGACAGCGACCCGATAAGTATAATCATCGCTTCCTTTACAGGTTGCCACAGGGGGGGCCCGGTATACCACGGGGGGGGCTGTATACAGCCGGGTATATATATATATTTTTTTTTTATTATTACCGTATATACTCGTGTATAAGCCGAGGGGGGACTTTTCAGCACATTTTTTGTGCTGAAAAACTCGGCTTATACACGAGTATATACAGTAGATTCCACCTGAAACATGCTTGAAAATACACTAAATAAATCATAAAAACACATTGTATCTCTCAGACCCTTCATCCTCCCTACTTTAATTTTTATGGCTGTAAGCCATAATCATCAACATTAACAGAAATAAAAACGTGAAATAGATCACTCTGTGTGTAATGACTCTATATAATATATGTGTTTCACTTTATGTATTGAATTACTGAAATAAATTAACTTTTTGATGATATTCTAATTCATTGAGATGCACCTGTATGTGAAATAATCATTTAAAAAAATACGCTCGCGACAAAGCTGTCGCAAGAATAACAAAGGGGACAGTGAAGATGACGCTTCTAGAATAAACACCACCAGCATATTCTGGGAGCACCTTTTTATTAAACAAAAATGTGACTGTAAGACAAATAAAAGATGCCATCTACCTATTCACCTAAAACCTCTCCAAACGAGGCACTATTTAATCGAAAAAGTTGCAAATGAACTCTTCAGGTAACAAACTCTTGCAAAAGTTTTTGAAAAAACTTTAGAGAAACAAAAACTCCTTCAAAAACGAGTATTTAGCTAACTGATTTCTGCTTGAAAATGTGTGGTTTCCGAACTCAAAAAGAACTCAGTGTGAGCCTAACGTAAGAGCGAGGACCCAATGGAGGAACCTCTGGGGTCAACACTGACTATGATTTTAGTAAAGATTCCAAACTTTTCATCCCATCCCTTTAATACTCTGCTTTCCTTTATATATTCATGCTGCACTGAGCTCAGTAATTAATGGCTGCATTCAGTAAAGTGGCAGAGCTGTAGATCATTCTGAGTAATTTATTTTCATTAACTTAATGAGTAATGAACATCCAGTACTTTGGGTTAATCTGCCATATGTTTCGATGTTGACATATTTTTAATTAATTCAGTCAATAAGGAAGAAACTGTCAATACAAGATATGGCGACATTAATTTACAGTATGATCATCAATGAAAACACAAAGGTGGATCAATATTGTTGAGTAGGACTCAGTGACTTACTGGTGGCAGAAACTTGCCTCATGTTCCTGGCAAAAACTGCAGACAACAATTATCATACTGTTTATTGATGGCTATGAACAGAGACAGTATTATTCATATCTGTAAGTGCAGGTCTTAAGAGTTTATTGTGGAGACCCAGGGGTCAGTGGGTGCTCTTGTCGGCTGGCCCACTCGCCTTTAGAAAAACAGCCTGGACCAGGGCTCATCCCCAAACTGAACGCCCAAGCTCCTTAACCGTGGGTGGAACATTACTCAAACAACACAGGGTGAGGGAACCACAATATTAAGGCTTTATTGGATCCCCAAACAGTTAACAGCATATAACACATAACCAGCAAAACATAACAATGTAACAGGCAACAGAGTCTCACCCTTCCGCAAGTCTGTAGCCAGGTGACTGAATTGTCCCAACCTAATGCAGTCTTTGTTATCCCAGCCGAATCTGATCATTCGATGCTGAAGTCCTGGTAGTCTTATAGTCCAGATTCTGATCCCCTCGGTCGGCACAGTAATGCCTAGGCCTGGGGCTATGGCCGGCTAATCGGGTCCGAAGATCCTAGATTAGCTGTCTGTATCAAGTCCCGTGCACCTCTAGCCAGGACTAAAATTCCTAGACTGAGGTCACTAGACAGAATCTAAATCACCCTGATTAATCAACAGGTCTCCTTATATACCTGAGCCCTCATTGCAGGATATTGGGGACTTCATGATTGGTGGAATAAAACTGTTTTCTCATTGGCTGGATCTCAAGCCTCTTATAAAACGTTTCTAGTAGTATTGCAGTCCTGTCAAGGGAGAGCCACAGGCAGATGGTTTACCTAGCACCTAGCAGGATACATTTAGTCTGCAATTCATAACATTAAACAATGGTGGCTGAGGCCATTTACATAGAGTCAACAATCCGCATAGTAATACAATGGCAACAGGATTAAGTTCCTCAGGCCTTCTATGACAAACAAGTGAGACAATTACCGTATATACTCGTGTATAAGCCGACCCGTGTATAAGCCGACCCCCCTACTTTTGCCCCCAAAACCTGGGAAAACCTATTGACTCGTGTATAAGCCGAGGGTGGACCCCAGCACAGGTGTACAGCCCCCAGTGTGGTATACAGGCCCCCCAATGGTAGTATACAGCAGCCTCCCCAGTGGCATATACAGGCCCCAGTAGTATATACAGCAACCCCAGTGGTATACAGCAGCCTCCCCAGTGGTATATACAGACCCCACCAGTATATACAGTAGCCCCAGTGGTATATACAGCAGCCCCAGTGGTATATACAGCAGCCCCAGTGGTATATACAGCAGCCCCAGTGGTATATACAGCATCCCCAGTGGTATACAGGCCTCAGCAGTATATACAGCAGCCCCCAGGGGTTATACAGCAGCCCCCAGGGGTTATACAGCACCCCCCAGGGGTTATACAGCGGCCCCCAGGGGGTACGCAGTGGCCCCCTGGGGGTACCCAGCAGCCCTCGGGGGGTACCCAGCAGCCCCCTGGGGGTACCAACAGCCCCCTGGGGGTACCCAGCAGCCCCCTGGGGGTACCAACAGCCCCCTGGGGTACCAACAGCCCCCTGGGGGTACCAACAACCCCCAGGGGGTACCCAGCAGCCCCCTGGGGGTACCAACATCCCCCTGGGGGTACCAGCAGCCCCCAGGGGGTACCCAGCAGCCCCCTGGGGGTACCAACAGCCCCCTGGGGGTACCCAGCAGCCCCCAGGGGGTACCCAACCGCCCCCTGGGGGTACCAACAGCCCCCAAAAGCTGCCACTGTCCCCCCTTGTACGGGCTCCCCCCCCCCCCCGCTGCTTATACATTACCATCCCGGTGTTCTGATCGGCGCCGCTCCTCGGTGCTTCTTCTTTATCCTCCCGTCCTCGCTGGCTGCATCCGGGATCTCCGGCCGTCGCGCGATGATGTCATATGCCTGCGACGGCCGGAGATCCCGGATGCAGCCAGCGAGGACGGGAGGATGAAGAAGGAGCACCGAGGAGCGGCGCCGATCAGAACACCGGGATGGTAATGTATAAGCAGCGGGGGGGGGCCCTTACAAGGGGGGACAGTGCCAGCTTTTGGGGGGCATATATGAACTGCTTCCCCCTGCCGCTGATTGACAGGGGGAAGCAGTGCATATATAATGAGCGGCCCCACGTGACGGGGCCGCTCATACAGCAGCCTCCCCCCGCCTCCTCCAGCCTCCACAGCCCCCACCACAGCAGCCTACCGTATAGACCCGTGTATAAGCTGAGGGGGGGACTTTTCAGCCCAAATTTTTGGCTGAAAAACTCGGCTTATACACGAGTATATACAGTACATTACACATGTTAAACACTAACATTCATCTACAAGACTTGTAGGAACAATGAGTGAGCCATCACAAGGTACATAATTACACTACCCACTTTAAATACTAGCAGGCTCCTAGAAATCTTGTGTAACCCATGAGTGGTGTATTACAAGTTTGCAAACTAAAATATAATATTGTCTGGATAAATAAGAAATCCTCATAGGATACATTAAAGGGGTCCGTTTTGTCACACTTATGACTTCTTAAAGGGAATCTGTCAGGTCAAAAATCCATATATAACTGATGTCATTTTCTAATTCCCTGGTAATGCTCTTTCTATTCATGTATTTCTTTTATTTATGCTCACCTCCTATCCTCTGTAAACTACGAAAAAAGAGATTCATTCTATCTGTCAATCACAGTGAGTGATCACTTACTTAATGAATATTCATGTAGTGAGGTCACTGCCTGCTCTGATCTGCAAGCAGAAATCACAGGGCTCTGTATCCTGGCTGTCTGCATTTCTTGTATGTAAAATGAAACTGGAACCAGTAGTGATTCACACAACACAGGGGGGAGAGGGGAGAGTTGCTTGAGAAGGAGTGAATAATAAATGAACATTTACATCTGGACTATTCACTAGTCTGGTAAATTACTTTTACAGCTGACTGCTGGGTGTAAAGGTGCTTATAGCAAGTGAAATACAAAGGGTACAGCAATGACTTTTACATATTCTGAAAAGTCTGCCCAAGCCCTATTCAAAGGTACTATTAGTATCATACTGAAAAATGACCTGACAGAGTCCCTTTAAGCAATCTACGTCTTCTTCCCCCTACATCACAATTTATGTCAAGCAGCCTCATTGTATTTCAGGTGCACCATGCATCATGCTGAATTTTTGGTGCGTTTTTTGTGATTTTCAAAAACGCATGTGTTTTTGTAACATGGGGCCCTATGGGAAACAAATGCATGCAAAAATGCATGACACTAAATGGTACCATGCATTTTTGCATGCGTTTTTGCTTGCACTTTTTAAGGCTTCTCCAGACCTAACATCAAAAATGCAGCCCAAAAACGCAGGCTGCCAAAAACATCCTCAAAAACGCAGCCAAGTATGACCCTAGCATAAGGCAGGCTTTACATATATCTTCGGCAGCGCAGCGTATGGGGTGCATACGCAGTGCCGAACGCAGACACAGTTATGTGAAGGCAGCGAGAGAACTTTTAAAAAGCGCATCCGAATGCAAATACAGCCAAATGCAGCCAAATGCAGGTACTATGCATTCTCATGTTAAACATAGGAATGCAGTGCGCATGCGTTTGGCTGCGTTCGGTTACGCTGTGTTCAGAATGCAAATGTGCAGCCGGCCCAAGTGATTTTCCCAGGAAAATTAAAACTGTTGTTCAAGAGTGAAGAAATGTTTTATTCTCTATGAACTGTTGAATTTTCTGGGCTGGCTAGATCTGGATTTGGAATCTAAAGAATCCCTTGGTTCTTTACCCTTAACCTCAGATACATACATATATAAATGTTCTAGGTTTAATTCAGTGGCGGAGCTGGAGCCGTGCGGGCCCCGGTGCAGCTTGGTTCTGTCCCAAGTAAGGAGCGGCGGGGGTGCTAGTGAGGAGCAGGGATGGTATGTCAAGCTGCAGTCCCAGAGGAGGTGGGGTGTTAGTGAGGAGCGGGGGGGGGGGGGTGTAACAGGCTGCAGTCCCGGGTGAGGAGCGGGGGGGGGTGCTAGTGAGTGTGGGCTGCTACCCGCGTCTCCAGCATGACCAGGAAGTAGAGAGGAGAGGAGGGGCGGGATCAGCTGCACCGCAGTAGGTCTGCCCCTGGTTTAATTTCCAGTCTCAATATTAGGTTAGGTCTGGATTGGAGTCAATACTGGATGTAAAACTTCAGTTAGAGCGAGGCAGGAGCATGTTCAAAGAACAAGGCCAAGGATCAAGTTCGGAGACAAAACAGAATCAAATAGGAAAAGGTATTCTAGCAAAGCAAAGAATATCCTAGGCCAGCTTCACACTGCAGCTGGGATCCGATCCTTGGCTATCCGCTTGGGCCAGACAGCCCCGAACCGGATCAGCACACAGAATTGGAGGGCCAATTTGCTCTCTGGTCCAGTGTGCAGCTGCCGCCGCTAATAGGTCAGAACCATGGCTAGCTCCCCGCAAGCTGCGGTCCCAACCTATCAGCAGCGGCAGCTGCACACCGGACTGGAGGGCAAATTAGCCCTCCAGTTCTGTGTGCTGATCCGGTTCGGGGCTGTCTGGCTCAAGCGGATAGCCACGGATCGGATCCCAGCTATAGTGTGAAGCTGGCCTAAGTTTCTGCATTGGGGTTGAGTATCTTGGAGATATGCCTTTCACCTTGATCTCCTACTGGTGGCGTCATTGACTTGTAACTCACAAATACAGCAACCAGGTGATGCTCCTCAACCAATCATGGTAATAGGCGGTTGACTTCCCATATTGCACACAAATTTTAATGGTTTAATTATTGTTATTTATTTAGACAATTACTGATCTTTTATGTAAATGACATCCACTAATAAACTGTAGTATGATGGTCAAGAGGAAATGTATAACACTTGCTCTGTAGGTGAGTAGATTCTTGCCCACAGCGCCTTACTGAGGTCCCCAAGGGCATTAGACAAAATGATTGATTGGGTGTCTTCCTCAAGTTCTGGTGCCAGGTTTTAATACATGATGCAATATATTCCTCTACTCATCAGATAACATATTTTGGCTTCAAAGAACAGAAAATGCTGAAATCCATTACCACCGTATACTCAGGAGTAGTGATGGGCGAACCCCCCGAGTCAGGAGGCCATAACGAAAAGGACAGTTACATAATAGTGCCAGAACTGACCAAACAACATTGTCTTCATAGGTCTACAGATGAAGGCTGGTATTTATATGCAGACAGCTCTAATGGAGAATTTGGTCATACAACTCATATTATGACTCCTGTCATAACCCACACTGGACCCAAGTGCAAGCTGACGTTCTGGACTCACATGAATGGAGCAACTGTGGGATCATTACAGGTTGGTTAAAATAAGTAAAAAAAATAAATAATAAGATCTGATGCATATCGATTCTAATACAGCAACTCAAGAAATTACTGCTCCCTTACTGTATATCAGCATGCCTGCAACTTTATACAGTCTCACAGATAAGCAATTGCAGCAAACACTTGTCAAAGTAGGAAGGAGCCTGAAGGTTTGGGTTTATTCTAGTGTTTTTGACATGCACTTACAGTACAAATTCTCTCTCATTTACTTCTTTATGAATGTGAAATTATCTAGTAATCCTAAAATTTGTGTTTTGTGATCCTCATTGATATTAGGGTGTACTGCCGACCTTGTGCTGCCGATTGCGCATGAGCGAGTTGTGTTCACTGTACACCTAATGGCTGTACTGACGTGATAAAGCCGGATATGACGCGATTTGCAATCTCCGCGATTCCACCCCAGGGCTAGGACCTTCCCTGGAGGGATATCTGGCTAGTCCCGTGTTTGAGACTCTTAATCGAGGCTCCACGGACTCCATTTGCATATTGAAATTTCCAGAGGGCAATGCATCATGGATTTCACTGTGTTTGAGCGCTTTAGCCGGCTGCCCACAGTGTTTTCCTTGACTGGTCTCCCTGAGATCTGTGAGTGCTTTGTGATGTTGGTCTACCAGGCATTGCTCCCACCTAGCCAGAATTCTACTCCACACTGATGAGGGGCAATACCCCGATACAGCTGTCTGTGGATGGATACCTAGCTCTGTTAACTCCCTTGTCATATCCTTAATGGTACCTGTGATGAATATTGGTACGAAATATTCCCCATATTACATCCAGGAAGCAAATTGAAGACACATCTCACTCACAAGGAGAGAAGCCCCCACCCTTGCACTGGCAAATGGTAGAGTAATTAGTATGTAGATGAAAGCTGACTGTCCACACAGCAGGACCCATCCTTAACTTTGATGTGGTAATTTAGTTGGCTTCCTCAGAACTGGAGTCATGCCAAAAGGTAACACGTCCAATATCCTGTAAGGCCAGTGGCAGAGGGAATCCAGGCAGACAAAACGGAGCCGTGACTATAACCTTAATATCTCATAAGCCGTCCACCCTGTGATGCTATCGAATATAAAAATGAATTCCACACATCTAGACGGAAATAGAGCTGGTATTCACATGAATGTAGGGTGACTGGAAGCCATGTAAACAGGATATTGGCTGGTAGGGTGTTCTCAAGGCAGGCGTGTTTCATATCCAGACGAAGATAAAATCATAACTAAAAATATGAAAGTATTATCTTCCGTCTGCGATGCTCATGGATACGGCTAGGGAACATTATAGAATTCGGGTGTCCATATCTCCCCTCAGAGGGGTGGGAGTTGTGAGACATCCCAGAGGTGTGAGATGGGTGGAGACAGGGGCCAGCCCATAGTGTATAAAAATCATCTGCTCCATCTCCACCTGGTATTTCTTCTGAATGGGCATTTTTCCACCAAGGCCAGAGATTACCCAAGGAACAGATGAGCACCACGCCGCCCTTGTGGAGCCATCAGCACTAAGGTAACTGCTCACATGTGTGTGTAATTCTGTGTATTCCATTCCTCCTTTTATTGGCATATCTGACTGTAATATTTGTAACATCTGAATAATAACTGTAAATATTAATATCTAGTGTACCATTAGGGTGATTAAATATATAAATTTAATCTTGAGTTGCTCTTTTTATCTTGATCACGATTCCCCACGTCCGTGTGCTCATATAACGCTACCTGGGTTGGTTCCTGACCCAATATAAGCCCGACCACGGACCGGACTTATATTAAAGAGGAGCTGGTGGCAGCATTTGTGCTTGGGGTTATTCGGGGTCTCTATCAGTGACGGGGTGGAGGAGATTATATGTGCTTCTAGCTGCGGGCTAGAAGACATATACCACACTCACTGAGAGGTGCCTTAATAAACCAGCACAGGCAAGGCAGCTGCGGCCCTTCTTTATCCTCAGGCAGTTCTCTGACTGACCTGGGTTTAACAGGAGGCGCTGTGGAGCTGCCAGGTTCAGGTCACGATTCACCACAAGTGGTGGCAGCGGTGGGATCAAGATAATAGTGTGTGGGACCCAACTCCCTAACACTAAGGACTGCTGGCAGTAGCTTTTACTGTCAGGGTCCTAAGATCAACTCAACACTAGACAGTCAGAGTGCAAATATAAGGTGTGTGGGTGCATCAGGTTGCAGCTGTGTGTCAGTGACCAGGAAGTGCTACACTGGCCCAGGGTACCAGGAGCCAAGCGCTGCAGAGGGCACTTGCTGTGGCTGATATGGAAGAGGTGGTGGAGGACACTGTTGATCTAGGCGAGGAGGATACCATGCACAGGTCCTCAAGGAGCCAATCCCCAGTGGTCGACTCTGCAGTGGGGCCAAGACCCCCTGTCCTCAGCCCCGCAGTGGGCAGATCACCACCTGCTGGTCGCTCCAGCCAGATGGGCTCGGATGCCCTTTTTCAAGCTGCCCTGGCTCGACTTGTAGCTGGAGATCAGAGCGCCTATGAGACCCTCATGGCAGCTGCAGAACGGCGCGAGGCTGTGGAGCGTGAAGCTGCAGAGCGACTTGCAGAGCGTGAAGCTGCAGAGCGACTTGCAGAGCGTGAAGCTGCAGAGCGACTTGCAGAGCGTGAGGCTGCAGAACGACTTGCAGAGCGTGAAGCTGCAGAGCGACGTGAGGCTGCAGATCGCCAGCACCAGCTCCGCTTGGCTCAGCTCGGGATCTCGCAGCCCGTTCCCGCCAACCAGGAGCCCAAGCCACCGAAGGTCCGAGCTGAGAACTTTCCCCTTCTGGAGGCAGGCGGAGACCTGGATTCTTTTCTGCTGGCCTTTGAGCAGACCTGCAGGCAGTACAACCTGGACACAGACCAGTGGGCCCAGTATCTGACCCCCCGTCTGAGGGGTGACGCCATGAAAGCCTTGGGGGACTTCCCTGCCGGGGAGCCGCAAGACTATGCGAGCATCAAGAAGGCCCTGATCCGACAGTTCAACCTCACCCCGGAGTCCTACCGCAAGAAGTTCCGAAGCCTGCAGAGGGGTCCAAAGGAAACCTGGACCGACCACATGCGGGCCCTCCTGAGAGCAGCTGACCACTGGATCAAAGGTTTGGAGCGCAGCACAGCCCAGGAGATCCAGGAGTTGTTCGTGATGGAGCAATTCCTGTGGAACTGTCCCGAGGACCTTCAACAGTTCATCCGCGACCGGAAACCGAAGGGGGCCTGTGAGACAGCGGTCCTGGCAGACGAGTACACCAACAACCGAGTACCTGAGACCAGGAGGACCAGCAGCAGCACCTGGAGAGGGGGTAAGACCAACCCTGCACCCGTGACCCCGGCCCCCAGAATGCAGGGGGCAGCCCCTCTATTACCCCATGTTCCCCTCTCCAGGTTGGCAGCAGAACCCAGACGGTGTCACCTCTGCAACCAACCAGGACACTTCAAGGCCATTTGTCCTCAGCGCCATAAGACACCGTCCCCAAAAACGGCCACTGTTTTGTGTGTGGGTGGGGGTGGTGGTAGGTCCCTTGACAATTTCCAACCCGTCACCATAGGCTGCTCAGTGGCCATGGGACTGCGGGACACCGGCGCAGAGATGACTTTGGTGCGACCAGAGATGGTCTCCCCCCAGGACTTGATCCCGGAAAGTCCCTCGCCGTCTCCGGAATTGGAGGCGTGGACCCCGCATTGCCTGTTGCCAGGGTTTATCTGGACTGGGGTGCGGGGAGGGGAGTGAGGGAGGTGGGGGTCTCGGCTAATATCCCTGCGAATGTATTGCTTGGATCAGACTTGGGGCGGCTAGTGTCCAAGTATGTGGCCACTGACCCCCCAGTTCTGATCCACCAGAATGTGTACTGTCCAATTTTGGGAGTGTTGATGGGGATGACGTTACTAATGATGATGTTATTATTGACGATGTTGATGATGTTTGCAGTGACACTCCACACAACACAGAACACCCAGGACTGACACTGACAGGGAGGGGGGAGGAAGATAAAGAGAATTGTAGAATGGCCTTAGGCCAGGATCAGCCAGCTCACCTTTTGTTCTCAGAGGGGAGACAGAGGGGGCTGAGGGGGCTGAGAGCTGCAGAAGGAGCAGACACAGATGGCTGTGACACTGCTCTCTGCTGTAATCAGCCAGGTATTGTAGCCAGGGAGTCAGCGGTCGAGGTCGGAGTACCCACAGGGAATGTGGTGCTACCAGGTAAGGCCCAGACGCTGCGCTCTGAGGAGCTGCAAGGGGTGGAACATGTCAGGGAGTATGGGGCTGTCACAGGAGAAGTGAAGCCACCAGGTGAGATCCCAGGGCAGGAACCCCCCACCACCGGGATGTCAGGAGGCCAGGATAGCCCGCCTGAACCGGCGACTTGGTCAGGAGCGGAGGGGAAGCAGGCACTGCCCATGGTTACAGCAGCCATAGCAGCTGTCACCAGGAGTGGGGGTGCTGGAGCCCAGGGAACCTCGCGGAGGTTCAGAGGCTTCTCCCCTTCAGACCAAGTGGCTGCTGAGTCAGACGAAGGCCAGGAGACAGGTCCCGGGGAACTGACAGAGGATGTGGCAGTTTCTTCTTCGCTGACCACGTCTCGTCAGGAGTGTCAGGCGGCGTCAGGGGCTGACGACCGCCTGGAAGCTCTCCAAGAGCAGATGGCACAGCTTTCCTCGGACTCCGACCACGAGCATGTGGTCCGGAACCAAGGACGGCTGTACCAGGTAACGGTCCAGCAGGGGTCACCGGAGGTGTGGCCCAAGGACCGATCGATAGTTGTACCCACTGGCTGCCGGGAGGATGGGGATGCGGTCCCCATAACCTGTCAGGGCAGTGGGGAAGGTCTACACGGAGGCCAGGAGACAGGTCCCGTGGAACTGACGGGGGACGTGGCAGTTGCTTCCACTCTGCCCACGTCTCGTCAGGGGTGTCAGGTAGCGTCAAGAGTTGACGTCAGCCTGAAAGCGCTCAAGGAGCGGGTGGCACAGCCTCCCTTGGACTCAGGCCTCAAGCAGGTGGTCTGGGACCAAGGACGGCTGTGCAAGGTAACGGTCCAGCAGGGGTCACCGGAGGTGTGGCCCAGGGACCAACATGCAGTTGTGCTCACTGACTGCCACGGAGATGGGGAGACGATCCCCATACCGTGTTGGGGCAGTGGGGCAGGTGTTCCTACAGCCAGTCAAGGGGATGGGTGGCTCAAGCCCATAACCTGTCTGGATGATGGGAAAGCTGTATCCCCGGCCTGTCAGGATGATGGGAAAGCTGTATCCCCGGCCTGTCAGGATGATGGGAAAGCTGTATCCCCGGCCTGTCAGGATGATGGGAAAGCTGTATCCCTGGCCTGTCAGCATGACAGGAAAGAGTTGTTACAGGCCAGTAGGGCCGATGGGAAGGTGACGTTATCCCCCGGGGAGACAGCTGTCCAAGGCGCTGTCGTCCCTGGACTGAGGAGCGAGAATGCAGGTCGTACACTGCTCTCTGGGCCCTCACTCTGTCGAGGGATAACTGAACCCATGTCTGACCCAGGACAGGTCCCAGAGGGTCCCTGTGGGAGTGAGGCATGTGCACCGCTTCTGGCTATGCCTAGCCAGGGGTTTGAGACTGCACTACCAGCAAGTGCCAGTCCTGAGGTGCCGAGCCGCCTCGCGGAGACGGCTGTCTCCACCACCAAAGAGAGGGTACTGTGGGATCCAGGGAGGGAGGCGGCCTGCTCCCCGATGGAAAAGGGAGTTTCCGGCAATTGTGTGGGCCCTGCAGCGTCTGCAGCCACACTTGCGCGGACGCCACTCCATCGTGGGGACAAACCACAACCACCTCAGCGGTTACACACGGTCCCCGTGACGAACGGAAGGTTGTTACATGGGAGCCTTGCGCTCCAGGAACACAACTTCGCCATTAGCCACAAGAGTGACCAGGACCACGGTAACGCTGACAGGTTACACTGCCAAGGGGAGGTAGTGGACGGGCGCACGGGGAGACACAGGAATGTGCCATCCCCTAGCGCCGTCTAAAAGGGGGAGGTGTGATGAATATTGGTACGAAATATTCCCCATATTACATCCAGGAAGCAAATTGAAGACACATCTCACTCACAAGGAGAGAAGCCCCCACCCTTGCACTGGCAAATGGTAGAGTAATTAGTATGTAGATGAAAGCTGACTGTCCACACAGCAGGACCCATCCTTAACTTTGATGTGGTAATTTAGTTGGCTTCCTCAGAACTGGAGTCATGCCAAAAGGTAACACGTCCAATATCCTGTAAGGCCAGTGGCAGAGGGAATCCAGGCAGACAAAACGGAGCCGTGACTATAACCTTAATATCTCATAAGCCGTCCACCCTGTGATGCTATCGAATATAAAAATGAATTCCACACATCTAGACGGAAATAGAGCTGGTATTCACATGAATGTAGGGTGACTGGAAGCCATGTAAACAGGATATTGGCTGGTAGGGTGTTCTCAAGGCAGGCGTGTTTCATATCCAGACGAAGATAAAATCATAACTAAAAATATGAAAGTATTATCTTCCGTCTGCGATGCTCATGGATACGGCTAGGGAACATTATAGAATTCGGGTGTCCATATCTCCCCTCAGAGGGGTGGGAGTTGTGAGACATCCCAGAGGTGTGAGATGGGTGGAGACAGGGGCCAGCCCATAGTGTATAAAAATCATCTGCTCCATCTCCACCTGGTATTTCTTCTGAATGGGCATTTTTCCACCAAGGCCAGAGATTACCCAAGGAACAGATGAGCACCACGCCGCCCTTGTGGAGCCATCAGCACTAAGGTAACTGCTCACATGTGTGTGTAATTCTGTGTATTCCATTCCTCCTTTTATTGGCATATCTGACTGTAATATTTGTAACATCTGAATAATAACTGTAAATATTAATATCTAGTGTACCATTAGGGTGATTAAATATATAAATTTAATCTTGAGTTGCTCTTTTTATCTTGATCACGATTCCCCACGTCCGTGTGCTCATATAACGCTACCTGGGTTGGTTCCTGACCCAATATAAGCCCGACCACGGACCGGACTTATATTAAAGAGGAGCTGGTGGCAGCATTTGTGCTTGGGGTTATTCGGGGTCTCTATCAGTGACGGGGTGGAGGAGATTATATGTGCTTCTAGCTGCGGGCTAGAAGACATATACCACACTCACTGAGAGGTGCCTTAATAAACCAGCACAGGCAAGGCAGCTGCGGCCCTTCTTTATCCTCAGGCAGTTCTCTGACTGACCTGGGTTTAACAGGAGGCGCTGTGGAGCTGCCAGGTTCAGGTCACGATTCACCACAGTACCTTTACACGCCGCTACAGAAGGTTAGAAACAACCGGGTGTCGGAGACAATTGTATCTTGCACCGTCAAAACACCGCTAGGTAGCGGCGTGTAAATCAGGTTGTTGCCACCGGTCACTGTCGACACCTGTTTTACAGCAGTGCTCAAAAACAGGTTGGTTTCAACCAGATGGTAGCGGCGTGTAATCGAGGAACAGGATGGTTTTTGCGACACCTAGTGAACTCCCTGGGGCGTGACACAGCCTCCGGGATACCGCCCCCCTTCAGCGATCATTGGTGGAAGCTCCTGCGTTACGATTGGTTGTCCCTGCATAGGGCGGCATATTTAAGGAGATGACCAGTCACACTACACAATTGCAATAGCATCATGTATTAGCCAGCCTTCTTGCGCTGGCTGGCCAATCATGATGCTATTGCTTTGTCCAATCACCGTACGAGCGTCTCGTAATCCACAATTCTAGCACGCCTATGAGTTGTCCCTGCTGCCCCAGGTCCTCCCATATTGCCTTGTGGTAGCGGCGTGTAAATGAGGGAAGGTGCTCTACAGAAGGTAACCTGCGGCACCCGATGGTGCCTCCAGGGATAGAAAAAACTTTCTGTAGAGCACCTTGTAGTGGCGTGTAAAGGCGGTATCAGGTACCGTTAGCAACCGTTGGAACGTGCTCGTGCACGTGAGACACCCGGTTGTTTCTAACCTTCTGTAGCGGCATGTAAAGGTACCTTAACTCGTAACTGAGTGGGATATTGACTAAAAGGGCCACTTAATATGGTGGTTATGGTGGTTTCCGCAAGGATTCCACCCCAGGGCTAGGTCCTTCCCTGGAGGGATATCTGACTAGTCCCGTGTTTGAGACTCTTAATCGAGGCTCCACGGACTACATTTGCATATTCAAATTTCCAGGGGGCAATGCATCATGGATTTCACTGTGTTTGAGCGCTTTAGCCGGCTGCCCGCAGTGTTTTCCTTGACTGGTCTCCCTGAGATCAGTGAGTGCTTTGTGATATGAAAAAGAATTGGCACTTGGATGTCCTCAGATTTTCATGGAGTTCTAGAAAGGAAAATGTGGCACCCCTGCGAGGGATTGCCACAGGACCCACTGGTGTAGGGAGGCATGTACACCTTGGCACACACAGCACACAACACCTTCCACCCCAGACCTGGAGGGGGAGCACTACTTGCTGCCCTAATCAAAATCCCCTATAAGTATCCAGGCCTGAGGGGAGGAGTCAGTCAGTCTGCAGTCTGCAGTGAAGAGAACAGTTAGTACTAAAGTTAGTTCCAGCTAGACAGTACAGAAGAAGGACTGTAAAGAGCTGGTTGCTGGGACCAAGCCAGGCCCATAACCAGGAAAGACTGACCCCAGCTGTGCAGCGCCCTAGGGAGAGGGACGGAGGCAAGTGGGAGAGGTAGGAAGACAGAAGAAGGGAACAGATCTGGTATCCCTTTAGCTCAACCGGACACTGGAGTCCAAAGCTGCTATTACTCTATTGGTAGCAGAGAAAGCCCGGACAGACCAGGAGGATTTAGTCCCCCTGGAGCTCAGGTAAACTTATACCCCAAGCCTGGCCAAGCATAGGACCAGAGAAAAGTTGGGATTGAAGAGGTGTATCATGGTCCGCGCTGCTATACCCAAAGAAACACTCACATGGAAGGGATGGACATCCCTGAGGAAGGTGCCAGGTTGTGCACCGAAACGCGTTAGTGTAAAGGAAAGAAACTGCTTTTGAAATCCTGCCTTCCATGTGAGTGTTTCTTTGGATATAGCAGCGCGGACCGTGATACACCTCTTCAATCCCAACTTTTCTCTGGACGTTTTTCCTCGAGCGAGTGGTCGGTGGAGGTCCTGCAGCAGCTTATTTGTTGATGCCTTCAAACCAGTTGTGGGTCACAAAACTGAACCAGGTGAGTGGATCCATAGCACCACCTTTACACTTTAGTGTCGCTAGTGATAGGGCACTATTGCGCCTCTTGTCCCCCACCCCTTTTGTTTTTACACAAGCATAGGACCAGGGACTCAAGCAGAAGATAGGGATCTTCCACTGAAAGGTCCTCATTGTTGGTTGTGTAGTAGCATCCTGAGAGAGGAAGAGAAAGAGCGGCATGTTCAGCTCCGGGCAGAACTTACCCCAATTACTGCACACACTAATAGAGGAGGCCTCATAACTCTCCAAGGTGGCCGTCTCAAACTGCACCAATAACCTGGTTACCCTCCTGGACCATGCCTGTTTCTCGACATCAGTAAAAACTTACCGAAACAGAGACTATTGTGTGTGTGTGCTTGCTTCACCGCCAATGGCTGCAGCGTTCACAGCAGAACCGCTACTACTACTCCCCTCATCCATCCCGCTGACCTGAGGTAAAGCTCCACCTGTGGGGAGCTGTACTACCAAAGCTGCATTCCCATCACCTTAGCCGCCGGCCGCAGCGCTGGTAACCTATTACCAGGTACCTCAGATGGCGTCACGTTACAATTACCCCATCATCATCACCCCCCACCCACCATTGAGGATCCAGGGCACGGAACTGAGAACCGACCAGCCGCGATCCCCACTGAAGTAACCACCTGTCCCGGTATCCGAGTACCCTCTACCCTGTCAATCGACTCAAAAAGATAGAGAAATGTTTTTGTTTGTTTGTTCCTCATCCTAGAAAAACTGGTAAAACTTTGACCAAACTCTGATGGTAAGAACTGACACTGACCAAATTCTGGTGAAAAAAACCCCCAATGAAACGAAGAGAAAATCACCGAGGTCTGAACGAGGCGCGCGTTATGTGATGCACTTAGAAATAGTGTGATATTACAAACTCCGGCACTTAGATGGCGGTGTTTGACCTACGTTCAAGGTTCCGTCACCCATAAAAAAATAACAAAATAGATTTTTATTTAAATTCTCATTTTGTTTTACCCAGAAATTTTCTATTTTCCAATTATGAAAAAAGAAAGCTTTTTTTCCTTCAGGTCCTCTACTCCAAAAAATCCGGGACCCGTTTCCCTCTTACCCGGCCATTGTTTTTGCGTTGATTTTGACCTTACAGGGAAATTACTCCCTTTTCCTCATGGGAGCCCTTGGGACGTAACAGTTTTTCCCTCATTACCGAGGCTTAACATTCGGTAAGGGGCCCCCACAAAATCATAAAACATGGGGATCAGGCAGAATGAAACAACACGGTCATAATAAATTCCCGAAAAAAATCCCTCACCTTCAGGGGCAAGGATGTTTTTTTGGGTTTGTTTCATTGAAAGGGAAAATGAAAGATGGAGTTCCTCCTTCTAAACCCCCCCTGCCAAGAAAACCCAGTTAAAAGCGGCTTGTGTCCGAGGCCCCGGGGGAAAAGGGGGGGAACTCAGATCTCGGCGCGGTTTGGGAATAAAGGGGTTTAGCGGTCCCTGAGGCTGTGGGCCTGGTGGTCAATGAACAATGGGGGAAAAAAAAATTTAATAAAAATTTGTCTATTCGTGACGCCACCTTTTAGATTCCGGTGTTTGGCCCGGCGTGCTGGGTTCTCCGAGGTGATGGGTGGCAGCAAGATGGAGTGGGCCCCCTACGGGAAAGGAGCCGGGCCCCGGGCAAGGTTGTGATGGTGGAATAGGAGCACAGTCATTTCTGCAAAAGGGTTTGGGAAAGGTGGGGAGAGCAAAAGTCGGTGTGGTCGGGTTTGGAAGAAGGGCCCACGAAATGCAAAAAAGTCTTTTGGTACCTTTACGATTTTTCAGTTACAGGTAAACATATCCGGAGTAAAGGAAAAACCCACCTTGGGATCTCCACAGTAAATTTAGGGTTGTAGACCTCCTTGTTTAGCTTTCCTGTTCTGAAGGTCTGGCAGGTATGGAACCTAACCGGGCCCGTTACTTCTCTCTCTCTTTTCCCACACCCGGGTTGCTGCACTGAGGGCTCCTCTTTTGGGGCCCTACCGCCATCTCTCTCAAAGGTCCCTGGCTCTCAACTGTTGGTGCTGCGGGTGCCCCGGGAAGCTAGCCTCCTCGGGATGCTTGGTTTTTTCTGCGGGGGTCTTATCTTCTCTGTCCCTGCTGACTCGGACTCCAGTGACCGGGAACTTGGTTTGGTTGGTCGGTATGGCTCCTCTGCCCCCGGTAATGTGTTTCTCCCCTCTGTTTTTCGTTTTTTCCCCCCTACTCTGGGGGGCTCTTCCACTGGGACTCTGGTGTGTACTGGTCTGGGCCGGGGCACGGCTCCAGCACCAGCTCAGCTCACAAAGTCTCTGAGCTCTTCCCCAGTCCTTGTAGTGACTGCACCCCTCTGGCTAATTTCCCTCTAGCACCTGTATTTATAGGGGATCTGGCTTAAGGGCAACCAGTGGAGCCCCCCCTACAGGCCTGGAGGGGGAAGGGGTTGGGTGTTAGAGTTTACTCGCTTTGGGAAATCCTTCGGGTGCCCCAGGGAAGTCTGTGGTTTCCTGGTACAGGGTGCCACACTTGCACCCTGAAACTGGTGGATGAGAGCCGTTTCTTCTTCTGAATATATTACCTGCACCATATCTGTGAAACTGAAAAGGGGCCCCAACAAAACCCGGTTGGGGTTGCCCCCCATCTGGTTTCCACTAATTTTTTAAAAAATTTTCTGGTCCGGGGGGGGGGGGGGGGGGTTGGGGGGGGGGGGGGGGGGGGTTGGTGTGGGGGGGGGAGGGGGGGGGGGGGGGGGGGGGGGGGTAAAAGGGGGGGTAAGGGGGGGGGGGGGGTGGGGGGGGGAAAATGTTCTATTAACCATGTGTTGCAGTACATTTTTAGCTTTTACTTGCTTTGTTTAATGTTTTCCGTTGATAAAAAACAAAACATTGGAGTTTCCCTGGATGGATATTTGATTTGCTTCAGTGTCCTACCCTAAAGTGGTAAAATTTCGGGAAATTTTCTGTTGGATCATAAACCTTATAGAGTTGATTAAAGGGGGTAATATGTTTATGGGCAAATTTGCATGGCCGAAAAGGGTTTAATTTTTGATAAATGGGGGAGTCTTTCCCTCCATCATGGAGTAATCACATTGTGCTTATACATTAAAGGGAAAAATATACTTACTACGACAGAAACAGGAGAAGGGTGGGCATTTGGTTACACGTAAGCTGAGTAGCTAGGACTCAAAGTCAACAAGATTTTAGGTTGCACATAAAGAAGGTTAAACCCCCAGTGCATTATTATTTTCTCTAAAAAATCACTTGGGAGACCAAATCTAAAATATGGGACTGAGTTTTGGTTTCCACATTTCTTAAAAATTTATATTTCGAAGTTAAAAGCCAGATTATTACAAGGGAGGGAAAAAACTTCCCATATGATGAGGGGGCTGGGGAAAAGTTGGGTTTTTTTAAACTTCGAGAAAAGGCGTCTAAGACGAGATTTTAAATTATGTCCCAGTATGTATAAATACATGTGTGGTCAGTACAAAGAAAAGCACATGACTTAGGCTGGCTTCACATTGGCGTTTGGTCGCATGTGATGGCAGGGCAGACCCCAAACGCAGTCCCAAAGCGGGGGCCTTTAAAGATGTGTCCGCAGGGGATAATGTCCGCCTGCGGACACTTTCCACTGTGGAGCCCAGAAAGCCAATCAGCGGTGTCCCGGGGGCGGAGATCAGCACCGGAGATCTCCGCCTCCCGGCCGCCGGTAAGCTCCGGGACATGTCGGCGGGGAGAAACAGCTGATCTGGACAGCTGTTTGAATCTCCCGCGCCGACACCGAGAGGAGATGTCGGCGCGGGGTAAAAGATTCAAACAGCTGTCAGATTCGCTAGCAGATTACCAGCGGCGGGGAGGAAGAGGACAGCAGTGGCTCCAGCTGATCTCCCGGTGGCCGTCGGTGAGCTCCTGTGACATCACCGGCGGCCACCGGGAGATTTTTCAATGGTCCGCAGCGTTCTCCTTCGCTGTCAAGCACAGAACACTGCGGACCCATTGAAAGCCAATGCATTTTTTGTGCGCTTGGGGACGCTTGCTGATTTTCCAAGCTCCCCGAACGCACAAAAAAATGCAACTGGCTGCGTCCCGGGTGCGGATGCTGGACACTGGAAGGAGCAGATATCGTCCACATCCGCACCCGAACGCAGCAAACGCAAGCACTATGCGTTCCTATGTTAAACATAGGAACGCAGTGCGCATGCGTTTGAACTGCTATGGGAACGCAGCAATACGCTGCCTTCCCATACGCAAATGTGAAGCCAGCCTTATTAGTTCTAAATACCTTAAATCAGATAGGGGGCATTTATTTTGTGTGGAGGGACAATTGTCTTTGGCAGCTAAATAGGAAAGGGTTCTTTACCGTTAGAGCTGTCCGACTGTGGAATGCCGACCACAAGAGGTAGTAAAAAGCAAATACTAACAGCTTTTATAAAAGGAGCTGGATGCTTTTCTCGTAACAAGTGTCATTGTCGATTATAAATTATACAGCCATACAAGAATATATAAAAAGAATGAACTTGACGGACCTGTGCCCTTTTTTCAACCCATGTAGCTATGTAAGAGAACGTCAAACATCCCTACTCTTTTGTGTTCAGGATGCTAACACGCCGTAGAAGCCAAATGCTATTTTATTTCTATTTTAAGACTTTAGCTTTTTTTTTCAATGATTGGGACGTGGCAAACTCTTGTTTTAATTCCTCACAATTTTAGACAGATGGTCGTCTTTCGAAAAGTCCACTTTACAATAAAATGTCCGGATCTCATCACTGCCTGATATGAATGTGTTTTCCTTTTTGGAATTGTCTGTAAAGGTAAAAAAATGCAGAAATGTAGTATAGAAAAACCTACACATTGTGTGAAGATGAGCAATTAAATATATGTATTCTAATAGTCTAAAGATACTTCTGTCTTCGACATTGCAGGTACTTATTAGACTCGTCAACGTGACATATGAAGTTTGGTTCCAAAGTGGGAAACAAGGAGATAAAATGGACGAGAGCAGAGGTTTTACTTGGGACATTGTCTGACTTTCAGGTTTGTATTTTTGTGTTTGAAGATTTTTCCCAGTAATGAAGGTCAGACCTTAGCACGGATCTGTTAGCATTTGATTGTGAGGATTATCAGATTGTGCAGGTGCTTCTTTGGAGAATGAACCATTTACTTAGTGTAAATGCAGAGTAATCCAATGATTATTTTGCTAAATGGGCAATAATTGATGTCTTAAAGGGAACCAACCAGCAGGAATTTGGGGCTATAAAGTGAAGCCAGTGCCTTACAGCCACTAGGATGCTGAGTGCAATTATACCTTTACTTGAATGGTTCCATGTTTGATTACTGAGAAAAGTGTCATAAAACTCCTGGAAAACAGGGCAGCAGATGATTGATGTGTACAGCACTGCATTACTATTTGGTTTCTTTATTACTCCCCTGTGGGCATGCCTTTCAGCTGTAAGCCAAACCTTCCCTCCCCCTCTCATCCGAAAGTACTGAAATTGAAAGTACAGATGAGGGGGGGGGGAAGGTTTGGCTTACAGCTGAAAGGCATGCCCACAGGGGAATAATAAAAAAAAACACAGAGTGATGCAGTGATGCACACATCAAATCATATGCTGCCCTGTTTTCAAAGAGTTTTATGACACTTTTTCTCAAACAAGGAATCATTCAAGTAAAAGTATGATTTGTTTCAGCCTCCCAGTGCCTGACTGGTTTCATTGATAGCCTAATCCTGCTGGTTGTTACCTTTAATGTTGTAGATTCCCATCCTTGTGGTGGGACAATGAACTGTTTTACTTTTATCATTTCAACATTGGAGATTCAGGAAATGCAAACCAGTCAGGTCACACCATATAGTCCAGAAAAAAACTACAGACATCAACAAGTTGTACCAATTAACCCAGGAATCACTGACGTATCAGCACCACTGAGGTTACCGCTGCAATGAATGATTGACTGGATGATCACTTGATAATGAGGACACATCATAACTGAAACAGAAATAACAAAATCCACATAGGGGTCCTGGTAGTCGAAATGAGACTAACAAGGAATCTGTAGGTTGAATGTAGGTCATTGATAACAGATCTTTGGGAGTCCAACACTGGTTCCCACATTGATCAGCTGTTTTTTTGGAACAGAGTTTGGCTGGGTATAAACACTTTGAACCGGAGCTGCTCAGTGTAACTCCAAAGTGTAGCGAGCCCTGCTGGGAGCTGCAGTTCAGCTTCTTGGTAAATGAATAGGAGCTACACTGCAAAGGCCATTATACTCTGAATGAAGCTCTGCACATCACCAGAGCAAAAAACAGCTGATCTGTAGGGTCTCCCAGTGTAGATCTCTATATATCTACTATTCATAATTCATACTCTAGATAGATCATCAAATATCTATTCCAGTAAACCCCTTTAACTCATTATGGGCATTTTATACACAATTATCATTAGAAAAAACATGTCTTTTATTCGTCTTTTCAAATCTGCATGAGCTGTGGAAATCATCTTGTGTCGCGGCAATGTGACCAGATGCCTGACTTGCAGCACTAAAGTAAGGGGGATACCAAGGACAAGGTAAAGGGGGCCATAATGATAGGGGGAAGGGGAAGGGGTGACCTAGTGACACTCACCTGTGTCTTGGCACACTGGTCCTTAGCATCCTAGATGGGTACTTCCCTCATGTTCAATCCCGTGCCTAAGCCTGGCTGATCCTGGTCTAGTGAATTGGGCAGCAAGACACTAGTCTTACTACTATGATAAGGCAACAAGGGGAAAGCGAAAAAACAAGAGGGAATAACACAACAAAAACAATTCCACAGCTGTAATAACTTCTCTTGGGAGGTCAGCATAGAAGAACTATAGCTGGCGCATGAGAGAGCCAGAAGTGAGTTTGAATAGTGACAATAAGGAGCCGCAACTGAGATTATAGCAAGAGGAATCTCAGCAGGGTCAAAAGAATTCTTTACCCCTGGAACACCACTCATGTCCACCATTGAGCGATCTCCAATGAGGCCCATGCGATCTGCTAACCATTGCGACCTTCTGATCCCAGATACCACAAAGGTTCAAGCTGGACGCGAGACACACGTGACCTTTTGTGATTTTGGTTTTGGTGCAATGAGCTGACATATAACGTAGCCTGGAAACCGTGATTGCAAGAGAAACTTGATAATACATTTCCCATTCTGGTACCTTCACAATATTCCCCATGGAGTAGTATAGAACGTCTAATTTACTGGATTGAAGCTGAAACATAGCGCCATAAATAATGTCATCGGCAAGGTAATTAATTGGACAATACCATATGTTCAACATTGTGTCTCGTATCAAATAATTAAACTGATATGTATTTGCATTTGGATATCATGTTTAGCTTACAGTAGGTCTTGGGAGGATAGTCTATCAAATGTTAAATAGGAGATCGTCACTTGACTAAGTAATGAAGCAATCTGTGACAAGAGCAGATATTTTTAGCATGACATTTTGTTATTGTCTCAGTCTAGAATAGTTAGACAACATTGAAAATACCAAGATAATAAAAGCTTAGCTAGTAAAACACTGTGCCATTCCGAAAAAGGGGCCCTTGGGCAGTCTCAGGAACTCAGGGGTGAGCAGCACCCCTTCTTCTCTTATGGCTACACAGAAATATTGTTGACTCAAAGGTTTTTCCACTTACTGTATGTTTTTGATGGTGTATAGCTAGGATATGCCATCAATTCCTAATTATGGTAAAGGTCTAACCGAAACACCCAATGATTGCTAGAATCAGTGGTCTAAGGCACTTCATGTAGCATCACATGTAGCCGGCAGATTAGGTCTACCTTTACCCCCTTTCTCACATCATGGGGGTACATGTAGCCTGACCGCAGGAT
Organism: Allobates femoralis; assembly: GCA_033576535.1. Classification (NCBI taxonomy): domain Eukaryota; kingdom Metazoa; phylum Chordata; class Amphibia; order Anura; family Aromobatidae; genus Allobates; species Allobates femoralis. The sequence continues at coordinate 539,310,536 of JARQOC010000005.1, forward strand.
CAACAGGGGATGACATATCCATGGTTAGATGCCATAAATTTAATCTATCCAAAGACATAGACCAAAATTACGATATGATTTTAGCCAAAACATTTTGGCACATTTTGTGTTATATTCAGTGTTACTAAATCCACTTACATTTTTTTATGCATTTTGCACCAAATCTATATTTTTATTTTGAGTATGATAAGAGAAAGTTTTAGCCATATTTATGACTTGTAACTTCATTAAAATTTCACATAAAATGTTGCATAATCAATTCAGTATGGGGGCTAGCATAAATATGTAAAACCAGAGCTAGACTGGAGTCTTAAGGCCCCGTCACACCTGGCGAAGGGGCTGGGGATGTTGGCGGTGACTGGCGGGAGTGCGCACGTTTTTGGCGCCCCGCCAGCGTCGCCGTCCCCCATTTACACGGGGCGACATCTCCAGCCCCGCGCCGGCGAGCTGTCAGGCGGCATCGCTGCTGAGGTGTCTGAAAACCCCAGCAGCGATGCAGGACAATGGGAGCCTATGGCTCCCATCGCCTGACAGGTTGCCGGCGGCCGGTTACATGGGGCGATGTGTACACATCGCCCCATGATGGTCGCCTGGTTTCAGAGCACAGCTCTGAAACCAGGCGACTGCCCGGCGGCGCCGACATCGCCCCTTTACATGAGGCGACGTAGGGGCGATGACACCGCCGATATGCCATGCCCCTACGTCGTCTATGTAATAGGCGGCGATATCGCCCCGTGTAACGGGGCTTTAGGGTATTTGCAGCAGACATTAGAATGGGTGAAAAATGCTGCAAAAACACTAAAACAATTGACATGCTGCAGATATGAAGGTAAAATATAAACAGAATGAACATAAGATTTCAGAGATCTAATAACCCTTCATGGCACAGTAGAACCCAGTAGGTTTTTGTGGCAAAATTGTGGTAAAAATGCATCAGAAAGGTAACATGTGGACAAACCCAACATTTAAAATTGCACAAATAACCATTTTGCTGAATTCATTTGGAGAACTGGGAAAGGGTAAAAGATAAAATATTATACTCCACTAGCATGCTGCTGCACCTCCGCACCGTATACTCGACTTGTTTGGTCTGATTGGTCTGAGGATCTTTCTTCTTTGGAACAGTCCTTGGTCTGGAACTTCCATTGTTGACCAGGCCTCATGGTGATGTAGATGTAATGTGCAGTAGGTTTACTCAGGGATCGATTAGCAGATCGGAGCACAGATAGACTGAAACCAAATTTAAAGGTGCACAAGTCTATATTTATCATAAATGGCAGATATAACGTGAAGTGCAGCAAATGAGTAAGTTTATCAAACAGGTAACAACTAAAAGTCTTTTGAAAGTGTTCTAGCATTATAATGTAAATAAGAACGTCTTTAGGTATAATTCTCACAGGAAAAAACGATGGAAAAAAACACAGTTTAAGAATAATAAACACCCAGATGCCTGGTAAAGGGAATCCATAGAAAAACCAAGTCCAATACTATTAGTGCAGTGCAGCTTTTAAGAGTCCCAAATGTCCAGAGAGCTGCATCTGCACAATGACCAATAACTCAAAGTGCTTGTAGAGCACTTTACTCTTATGTGACACAGGCTAGGAGAAACTGAAGCAGAGATAGGGAACTAAACACAGGAAGCTGAATGCAGGAGAGAAGCTGGAGGCAGGAGTGATTACAGGAGTCAAAGTGGCATCTGCTGGAGAAGCTGGAGCTGATCAGCAGGAGGTGAAGCAGACTGGGAAAGCAACAGAGAGACAGGAATTCAAACTGAATACTCGAACATGGCTAAACAGTAGGCTGAGGTTTATAAAGGCAGAGAGAAGGATCACATGAACAAGAGTGAAGTAGCGGACACCATCTTGAAAAAGGGCAAGAGGCATAGAATGCAATACACAATTCAATGTCCTAACAGCAGGTGTGTATAGGAACGACACATGTTATTAACATGTTCCAAAGCAAGTGGAGACCCATGAAGAGATACGACAGCAGGACACATGAGCGGTGACTCTAGTGCAGGTGAGTATATATTGTATATTTTTTTTTAATTCCTTACTGGCCTTCCATATATTATACTTCTGATCCATATATTATATTTGTAGAGTCCCTAGAGCAAACTGACCAAATTTGATTTGTGTCATACCAAATCTACACAAAACAAATTTCAGAGGATTTGCTCTTCTCTACCCAACACATGAATGCAAATCAATGACACTGATTTTATTGTATACTGTTAGTCCCTTCATCACCCTGCGGAGGCGCTGTAGGAAAATTGAACACTTGCTGCTGGAGTCCTCCATAGATTTGATGAGCGTCATAAAGGCAGGACACTGGGTGAAGTTATTTCTTCATTAACGGGTATAAATGGAGTGCAAGTAAAAGTAGATCCCCTCCATAATGTACCTTGCATCCTGCAATATTTTTATGTACAAAAACATTTATTTTGTAGATTATCCTCCAGGCTAAACGTGGTGTGAGTTATGTAGGAGATGTCTGTGTGGATGATGTTTCTTTTGAGGACTGTTCACCAGTCCTGGTGGAGGACAAGCTGTGTACATCCGAGGAGTTCAGATGCTCCAATAAATACTGCATTCCCAAGAATAACATGTGTGACTTTGTCAATGACTGCTCGGATAACTCTGACGAGGACCAGTACTTGTGCGGTAAGTGCCAAACTAATGCCTACAGCTGATTACTTTTCCATTTTTATTTAGTTTTTTTTATAAATTTTATTTCAGATTTCTCTGGACCTCATGTACGCAAGCATTTAACAGCAGGGGCTAGATTTTCAGACATGCTTGGGATCAATGTCTAATTAGTATGTAAAATGCAGCTTCCTTATAGAAGGCATTATGTGTTTACCTAGGATATACAGCTAACAGGGTGGGCCATTTATATGGATGCACTTAATTAAAATGGGAATGGTTGGTGATATCAACTTCCTGTTTGTGGCACATTAGTATATGGGAGGGGGAAAACTTTTCCAGATGGTGGTGACCATGGCGGCCATTTTGAAGTTGGCCATTTTTGATCGAACTTTATTTTTTTCAATGGAAGAGGGTCATGTGACACATCAAACATATTGAAAATTTCATAAGAAAAACAATGGTGGCTTGGTTTTAACATAACTTTATCCTTTCATGAGTTATTTACAAGTTTATGACCACTTATAAAATGTGTTCAGAGTGCTGCCCATTGTGTTGGATTGTCAATGCCACCCTCTTCTCCCACTCTTGTCACACTGATAGCAACACCACAGAAGAAATGCTGCACAGGCTTCCAGTATCCGTTGTGTTCAGATGCTGCACATCTCGTATCTTCACAGCATAGACAATTGCCTTCAGATGAGGGATGAGGAAAACTTTATTGTGAATGGTGAATTTACTAAACAAAACCCCCGCTATTGGTCTGACTCTGACCCACAGGGGATAGATCCCTCCAAGACTGCTGGAACACAGATATTGATGGTATGGTGTGGTATATGGGGTACAAAGATAGTGGGGCCACTCTTCATCAATGGAAACCTCAATGCTACTGGATATATGAATCCATATAAATTGCCCCCCCTGTAGTTGATGGATTTCATCTTGCCCTCTACGTGCTGCAGCTTTTCCGTGCCAGAAGAAGCATAATAAGTCCTTAGGTTGACCAAACTACCACCATTCTTCACTGCAGGCATCACTGAGCAACTGCGATGCTTCACTATAGGTATCACCATGCCACCATCAAGCTTCACTGTAGACACAACAGAACCAGCACCATGCTTCACTGTAGGCATTCCCAAGCCCATTACCATTCTTTACTATAAGCATCACAGAGCCACCACCATGCTTCACTGTAGGCCTCACTGAACACTGAACCACTGTCATGCTTCACTGTAGGCATCACCAAGCCCTTTACCATTCTTCTCTATAAGCATCACAGAGCCACCACCATGCTTCATTATAGGCATCGGAGAGCCTACTTCATGCTTCAATGTAGGGATCAACAAGCCCACTGCCATGCTTCACTATAGGAATAACAGAGCCATCCATCCCAATGCTGTTTCATTGTAGGCAGTGTGTTTTTGGTATATTGTTTATTCTTCCCCCCTCCCACCCCAGAAATACAGATGATCCATACCCCCCCAAAAAAGTTTTAATTTTGTTTTATTTTTTTACAGAGCAGAATCCTCAAAATTCTATGGCTTATTTATACAGTTTTCAGTATATTGGAGGCAACTTTTCTTGAGCTTTGGATCATCAGAGATGCACATCTTGGGGTTAAAGCAACCAAATGTTGCTGCAGGTGTTTTGCAGTCCACTGGATGGTATTTGACTGCTTTTTCAGGATTCTGGTGGCAGCTATTCCTTTTTGCCATATCTAAGTGATGTGGCCAGTGTTCTGCTTCCCCTTGTATCTCTAGGAACAGTCAATGTCTTTGCCATCTTCTTATATACCTTTTATTGTTTGTACAAGCGTTACTAGAAAAGAGAGGAGAGAAAGCGCACATAGGGTCTTATCTGTGTGGAAGACAAATTCAAGGGGTGGCAGATCCACTCACCTTGTGGGGTTGTGTTTGTCACAACACCTTATCTTGCAATGGCTGCAGCACACCACCCGACTAGATTGGTTCAATGTGTAGAGTTAGTAGGAGGTTTACCATGCGCTGCCGTCCAAGCAAAACTTGTACATCTCTGAAGAAGTGGGCAGCAGCTCACAAAACGCATAAGAAAGAATAAAGGTATAGTTTTAACTCTACCGATCTGGACCTTGATTTCCTGTGCTGGGACGGCAGCGCATGGTAAACCTCCTGCTAACTCACATCGAACCATTGTTTGTACAAGGCAACTCAACATCTCTTTACTTTTTGAGCCGTTCTTTTGAGAACCAAAATAGGCTAACATTCCTCTGCCACAATGTTCAAAGCTGACGTCTGGCTGTGCATCACATTTGAGTTAGGTCATAACAGCCAGAGGGGCACTACCAAGTAATAAAGTTGCTTGTTAATAAAAATGAATAATTCTGAGACTCAATCATTAAAGTGGCATTTTTTTGCTAAATATGGGGAAACCACATTATATCAGTTCGGTCGTCCTTGTTTTAATGGTTTATTACAAACAACAAAAAGTTTGTACATTTTGCTAATATATCTAATTTACAGTTGGTGTAAATAATTATGCCCCTAACTGTACATTGTTACTTAACAAGGTATTATAATATTACATCATATTATGTCAGGTGTTTTAGAGAAAAGTGCCTGAAAATTCCATAATATTTTGGAACTCTATGATGGTTTGTTACGGCATTACAGGGCCTTGGACACGTTCTCCTCCACGTGAACGTTTCCAGGTTTTCTCACGTTACAGCCACAAACTTAGATGTTATTTTATTGGGTTTTTAGATGATATACCAACACTAAGTAACAAGTATTTGTGAAGTGTAACAGAAATGATACATGGTTTTCTAAATATATTAAAAATGACAGTCTGAAAACTGTGACGTACAATTGTATTCAGCACCCCCCCCCAAGTCAATACTTTACAGGATCACCTTTTGCTGCAATTACTGCTGCAAGTCTTTTGGGGACGTCTCTACCTGCTTTGCACATCTAGAGGCTACAATTTTTCTTATTCTAAAATTAAAGGGAATCTGTCAGCAGGTTTTTGCTACCTCATCTGTAAGCAACATAATTTAGGAAAGGAGACCCTGAATCCAACGATGTATCACTTAGATTACTGGTTGCAACCATTCTGACACAAAGTATTGAGTTTAAAGAGTATTACCGTATATTACTCGCGTATAAGCCGAGTTTTTCAGCCCAAAAATTGGGCTGAAAAGTACCCCCCTCGGCTTATACGCAAGTCATACGGCAGGACCGGCGAGCCCCGAGCAGCCCCAGCAGCCCCCGTAATCCAGGGCCCCCCCAGCCTGACTCCGGTCACCTGTAAAGGAAACTATACTTATCACTGTCCCGCTGCCGTCCGCGCCCGCATCTGCCGACATGCCGATCCTCCATCTTCATGCGTCTTCTTCCTGTCTCCTGTGTTCGTCGCAGCAATGACGTCATTGCCGGCGCCGAACACAGGAAACAGGAAGAAGACGCATGAAGATGGAGGATCGCGGATGTCGGCAGATGCGGGCGCGGACGGCAGCGGGACAGTGATAAGTATATTTTCCTTTACAGGTGACCGGAGTCAGGCTGGGGGGGGCACTGGATTACGGGGGCTGCTGTATACTACTGCTGGGGCTGCAATATACTACCACTGGGGCTGTATACACCACTGGGGCTGCAATATACTACCACTGGGGCTGTATACACCACTGGGCTGCAATATACTACCATTGGGGCTGTATACACCACTGGGGCTGCAATTTATACTACCACTGGGGCTGTATACACCACTGGGGCTGCAATATACTACCACTGGGGCTGTATACACCACTGGGGCTGCAATATACTACCACTGGGGCTGTATACACCACTGGGGCTGCAATATACTACCACTGGGGCTGTATACACCACTGGGGCTGCAATATACTACCACTGGGGCTGTATACACCACTGGGGCTGTATATACTACTGGGGCTGCCTGTATACTACCACTGGGGCTGTATATACTACTGGGGCTGCCTGTATACTACCACTGGGGCATGTATATACTTCTGGGGCTGCCTGTATATTACCACTGGGGCTGTATATACTACTGGGGCTGCCTGTATACTACTGGGGCTCCTGTATACTACCACTGGGGCTGCTGGGGCTCCTATATACTACCACTTGGGCTGCTGTATACTACCACTGGGGCTGCTGGGGCTCCTATATACTACCACTGGGGCTGCTGTATACTACCACTGGGGCTGCTGGGGATGCTATATACTACCACTGGGGCTGCTGTATACTACCACTGGGGAGGCCTGTATACCACTGGGGGGGGCCTGTATACCACACTGCTGGGGGCTGTATACCTGTGCTGAGGTCCACCCTCGGCCTATACACGAGTCAATAGGTTTTTCCAGATTTTTGGGGCAAAAGTAGGGGGGTCGGCTTATACACGGGTCGGCTTATACACGAGTATATACGGTATTTCAAAACTGCAAAACTTTTACAAAGTGCAGGGCTTTACGGTTTACATGAGATCTCAGTGACTACAGTTCCTACATATTTAATATGCAAGACACTGTGATTTAATTATCCGACCAGATGTCCTCATAATAAATCTAAGAAAGTGAAGTGACCTAAGCCATACGTTCCAGGGCTGCACGCAGGACCTTTATTTTCTCTGCAGCCAATGCTACATCCCTGTCACATTTTTGCTTATCATCATAATTTTTGGATTGAATCTTCTATGATAAAATAGCATCACAAAGTAGATTGAATGGGAGCCCATATTGAACAGTACAGGATTGACATACTTCAATGAAGTTCAAGAGAACAGATTGACTTCCAGCACAAACAGTATATTGTGGAATTTCCTGCTGTTGTCTCATAAAAATGTGAAACTTTTCTTTAAAGAGGACCCTTTACCCATTGACTGTCAATGGGGCCACAGGTACTTGTGAATGCATCCCAGTCCTTTACGGTTCCCCTCAAATCCGGGTGTCCATGTTTTTTTCAATTTGTAGTGTTTTGCTCTGTGTTCCAAAACCAAAAACACCTGGATCTAGGGCAATGCGGGAAAATGACAATAAGGCTCTTTGAAACCCAAATCCGGATGAATTCAGATCCCACTGGATCTGAACGTCGAATCCGGGTTTTGTAACAGAGCATGCCCACAATCCAGATTTAAATGAAACACCCGCAACCTGATGCAACGGGATGCTCACTCACGCATTGTCACTGATCACTGATAACACCGTAACACCGGTGACGGTGCATCCAGTTGCAACAGGTTTTGCAAGAGCAGGAGAGTCCAGGGGGTGCAGGTTTTACCCATATTCCCCAGGATTCCCAAAATTGCTAGTGTGAAATCACCCTTACCTAGAACAAAAGAAAAGAAAATAGACCCTTTTGTCACATAATAAAATAAACTTCGAAAATGTATTTTGGTAGCCCGATAACTGAAATAAACACATGTATAAATCTTTTAATTACCACCATCTTATTTTACTCCATTTCAGATATTGAACACATATCTATGTTATGCATTCTGTAGTGAATGTCACTTATTCTCTTGTTTGTGTCTGTACTCTTTAGACTCCTATCTTGGACGTTGTAATTTCCAGTTTGATCTTTGTGATTGGAAGCAGAATGCTAACGATGACTTTGATTGGAGCATTCGAGCTGGAAGCACCCCGACTGTTGGCACTGGTCCAGTGACTGATCACACTCTTCAGAACCCATTGGGGTTCTATATTTTTATAGAAGGATCCTTTCCACATTTTTCCGGCCAGGGGGCTAAGCTCTCTGGACCCATGATAAGCAAATGGAGCAGAAATTGTATGGTATGTTGGACCTCTGAGAGATCATGAACTTCAGAAACAAAGTGAAATTAGAATATATAAAACGTTTTGACTTATCACAGTTAAGAGATGAGTGGACCCATGGAAGTTTGGGTTCTGGGGGTTCAGCTGGACTTTTTATAAAGTTCTGTTCTGGACCAAACTTAACCTGACCCTCACTGGAATTCTCTGATTGGGTAGTTCTGCTCTCCACCCACAAAGCAAATCGGGGGAGAGAGGGCGGGGTTTTGTCTTTTTTTTGTACACACTACATCTGATAATGCTGATTTTACCCCCGGTGTGACCCATTCAAACACTTCAAGTGGCTGACACTGAGCTGAGCACCAAGTGTACACAAGCACTGAGTCTACCAGAGCCCAGCAATGCTCGTTCCAATGGTTTGTGTATGTAAAACACACAAACTATGAACCCAAATACTGAAAATGTTTGTAAAGTCTGTGTTTGGTATGAACACTAACCTTTAAAGTCCGGTTCATTCATCCCTAATCACAGCTCTATGTATAGTAAAAATAATAAAAGCTAATACATATAGTCATGGTGTTGAAAGGGTTTGCACCATTGATTAACTGTGGAGAGATCTGAAAATTGCTATTGAGAGAAGATGCCTCCAAATATGAGAGACCTGGAGCAGACTGTAAATAAGAGTCTGAAATTCCAGTTGAGAGGTGAAAGATTCTTATTGTGATTGATTGCAGTTATTTATTGTAAAAGGTGTGTAACCAAATATTAAGTTGAGGGGGCCAACAATTTTGTCTGGCCCATTTTTGGAGTCATGAGTAAAATTATGTCCAATTTGCCTTTTTTTCTCAGTTTTTTTGCGCTGTTCCAATGCACACAAAGGAAATAAATATGAGGATAACAATTTATGTGTAATTGCAATAATCTTCTGGGAGAAATACTTAACTTACTTGAACAATTTCCAGGGTGCCAACATTTTCGGCCATGACTCTATGTCCAGTTAGTAAAATAAATGCATGTTTATTGGAATATGTGATAAGTCTTCAGGCATTAATAAAGCCCCCGCAACAGTGACTTTGCCAGCAATCTCGCTATGTTTGACATGTAGCAGCGACTGGGACCCTGCTGTGACATTCGTGTCGAAATGGCCTGGACCATTTTTTGATCGTCGGGTTCCCGCTGGGCAGCATGCATCGGTGTGTTTTGACGCCTAACAACGACCTCGTCAGAACTAAGCCACGTAGGTCTGAGTTGTCAGACTAGCTGCTGTGTGACAGGGTCCCAACCACCGCCAAGGTCGTTATACGGGTCGCCGTATCGTTGCTGCGTCGTTCAGTAGATCTGACTGTTTGACATTTCACCAGCGACCACATAGCGACGTTCCAGTGATCTTTACCAGGTCGGGATCGCTGGAGCGTCACCAAGTGTGACGGTACCCTAAGCCCTGGGGCACTGGGGCAAACTTAATTCAATAATAAAAGTGTGAGACCTTGAGTAATAATAGCTAGAATTCTGAAAACAAAAGCCTAAATTTTGAGAGAAAGTCAAAATTCAGACATAACGCCTTCTCATTGGAGCCAAATTTCAATTCTGTCTTATAGACCTCTTCTTACAAGAGCCATGACTTTTATTTTTTTTCCATTAACACAGTTATATAAGTACTTATTTGCTCCCTCCTAATCTTTGGGACCCCAGTGATTTGACTCCTGTAACTGCAAATATGAGATAATTTACAATTACAATTTGGGGGCAACCATTTTAAATGTGCCTTTCGACCCAAAATGTTGGATGTCTCTGTTTATCAGTGAATAACTAATACAGTTTTAACTAGTTCTTCTTTCTGCACTATGTCGTTGTCTTCTCCTCCACAGATCACCTTTTACTTCCATATGTATGGTGAGGGCATTGGATCTCTAACTATACATCAGGTAACGGTGAGCGGGCGTGAGAATCTCCTTTTAAACTTGACCAGGGATCAGGGAAATTTCTGGCAGAGAAAAGAGCTACCACTCCGAACCCTAGGAGAAGATTTCTACATCATGTTGGAAGCCAAAGTTGGCCGAGATCAAAGAGGAGATATTGCTCTGGATGACATCGTTCTCTCAATGAATGCTTGCCCTCCTCTGCAATTGCCCCAAGTTCTTTAAAGCACCGACCCGAGAAAGGTAGGACTTTGTGACTTCAGACTTCTTGATCTGGGATATAACACATTTGTGTTCTTATTCTCCAGATGTAAGATAAGCCTATTCGGCCCGATTTGCTTAGATTTTACGCTGTAATAAGGTCAGCATCTGACTCTCTATTTCTTTTATCCCAGATAATTGCCAAGTTGGATTTTTGGAATGTCAAAATAAAAAATGTTTCAGACCAGAAACGTTGTGTGACTTTGTAAATGACTGCGGGGATTATACAGATGAAATACAATGTGGGACCTCATGTACGTTTGAAAATGGCATGTGCGGGTGGAAAAACTCAAGAGCTGACAATTTTGACTGGATTTTAGGAGGATATTCATCTCAATCTTTGAGACCTCCTATCGATCCACACACTTGGAAATAAAGATGGTAAGATAGTTGTTTTTCATACCACATACCTTATGATTTGCCATTTGTAAGGATTAGGGATGAGTGAGTAGTGAAATACTTGGCTTGGGGAGATTCATAGAGAGTAGTTTTTAACACTCGCATAGGCTAGGGTCATACCAGCATCAACCACTAGGCTGAAAAATCCACATAAAACTTATTTTCTGACTCATTCATCGCTGTGGTCACCGGACGCCCAGAGCAGCTGCCGACTCCACATAAAAGGACTGGATATGCGCTTTTGCTGAGCACACATGAAACGTGGTTTGCAGCATTTTCCTGTGCGCTCAGCAAAAGCGCATATGTGGTGCTTGTGTGTGGAGCCGGCGGCTGCGTGAAGCATCAGGTATCCATAGTGATGAATAGGCAGCTGGCGCATAGGATTACATGCCGTTAACGCTATGCGCTCAGGCTGCCAGAAACTAAGTTTTAAACAGAATTGTCAACCTAAGGACTGACGCAGGTTTGACCCTAGCCATACTTGTCCGAAATAGCGAGTTCAATGTTAGGCTCTACCCATAACATCCGGCCATGAAACAAGTATTTCCTGGACAAGGGTGGGAGGGATAGCCTTATTTGCATTTTCACTGCATATAACACCTTGCTATGCCACCAAGCGTGAGCCCTCCATTCAATTGCTCTCACTGGGGTGCCGACTCCCTTTGTGTACTGAAGGGAGCTGGCATATATCGCAAATATGGACTATGCTTGCGAGTAACGAATAGTACCACACATCACTAAAAGGGATGTATAAGGCAAAAAAAAAGCCATTGGGGATCATAATGGAAGATACCATATAGACTCAAATGGTTATATCTAGGAGCCAGAACAATTTGGTTTTATGCCGTGTAGCTAGACATTTCTTTACTGTAGTAAAGTACATATGAATGACTGAATCAGAACTAACATTTACTAGGATCACATCATCAATCTCAAGCAATGGGGATTCCAGATCACCAATCTTGCTATATCTATACAAAGAAAATTATAAAGTCCGATCCGCTCAACCACAAACTCCTTCCCGGTGCTACCTCTTCTCTGCTCGGACAGCAGCAGGCTGTACAACTTCAAACCAGCATCAGCAAGTGAGGAGACTCCAGCGATGTGGTGTAATTAAAATTTCCATTTATTTGAAGAATGATATTTCCTTAAAAAATGCAGTTACAAAAGAGCCAAATCACACCGTGTGGGCAAATAGTGTAAAAAAATAAATAATATATAAAAAAATTTTATTTTTACTCCGTTTGCCCACACGGTGTGATTTGGCTCTTTTTGTAACTGCATTTTTTAAGGAAATATCATTCTTCAAATAAATGGAAATTTTAATGACACCACATCGCTGGAGTCTCCTAGTCACTGGATCTGGTCTGAAGTCTTGCTGTGCTGTATAATCCTCATACAGGTGTATGGCTTTTAAGACAATAAAGAAGGAAAGGATATCGGCACTCCAAAAGTGGCCAAAAATCTACAAGTTTATTTCAGGAACTTAAAAAAAACTTTTTTTAATAACCTTGTGGATGGGAATAAAGAGTGAAGTGTCAACCTCTGCTTAAGCCACCAAACTATGTAGGATATTAAAGAGGACCTGTCACCCCCTGATGCATGGTAAACCAAATGCAGCACTGAATGCAGCGTGTCTGCTGCATTCAGGGAAGGGGTCCCCCATGTCTCTAGCCCCCCTTTAAGCTTTAAAAAAGACTGGCTGCTGGCACAATCCTCCCTGCCTCCTCCTTGTGTATTCCGCCCCCTCTATGTGTCTGCCGCCTCTCTTGTTCTGGGTCTGCCTCCTCTTCTGCTGCTGACATCACACAAAGGAGGAGTAGAAGAGGAGGGCAGACCCCAGCAGAAGAGGAGGCGGCGGCAGATACATAGAAGGGGGCGGATTACACAAGGAGGCAGAGAGGATTGTGCCAGTAGTGAAGTCCTCTTACAGGATCCCAACCAGGCGACACTCTTAACTGTAAGGTTTCTAAAGTCTTTATTAAAGCTTACAGGGGGGCTAGACACTTGGGGGACCCTTCCCTGAACGCAGCAGACATGCTGCATTCAGTGCTGCATTTAGTTTGCCATGCACCAGGGGGGTGACAGGTCCTCCTTAAAAACTTCCTTGATAGAGCAATATTACAAAATGATCTAAATAAGATGTCTGAACGGGCAAATACGTATATACTCGTGTATAAGCCGACCTGTGTATAAGCCAACCCCCTACTTTTGCCCCAAAAAATCTGGAAAAAACCTATTGACTCGTGTATAAGCTGAGGGTGGACCCCAGCACAGGTATACAGCCCCCAGCAGTGTGGTATACAGGCCCCCCCCAGTGGTTTTAAAAGGCCTCCCAGTGGTAGTATACAGCAGCCCAAGTGGTAGTATGTAGCATCCCCAGCAGCCCAGTGTGTAGTATACAGCAGCCCCAGTGGATGACTTGTTGGTGCATTTGGCTGGATTGCTTTTGCGGGTTCTGGTAGTATTGGGTGGTTTGTGTGGTGTATGTTGACGTCGTTGGGTTGGTGGTTGTGTTTGCTTGTTGTGGTATGTAGCTGGTGTTTGTTGGACTTTTGTGTGCGCGTGTGGATGAGTGCAAAGTGGGTCCGGTTGGGTGTGTGACCAAGTGGTTCGTTGAGGTGGTGTTGTTTATTTGGTGGTGTTTTACTGCTGTACGGTTCAATTGTAGTTTGGTCATTGGTGGCTCTGGGGTGGATGGTGGTGTGTTTCTTTTGTTTGCTGTGATGGCCGATGGTGGTGTCATATGTTAGATTGGCCGTTGGTGTCTTGTTTCGTGCTAGGGCGTGGTTAGTGATAGGGTTGGGTTTGGCTGATGGATGGTGTGGTTGTGGTTTGGATCGTATATGCGTGGTAGTTAGGTGTGGTTGAGTTTGTTGGATGGTCTGAATGATCGTGGTTTTGTAGTATTGCTCTTTAGGGTGACTCCGTGGTGGGTGTGGAGTGATATTGTGGCTGTTTTGTTTATGGGTTGTAATGGGGGGGTGGTTGTGTTATTGTCTGTTTTGTTTAGCATGGTTGTTGGCTGGCTGGTGTTTGGTTGGTTGATGGGTTGGGCTTTTTGGGTGTTTGATATGTGTGCGTTTAGTTCGGTATGTGGTGGTTAGTGTGAGTCTGGTGGTGGCTTGGTGGGATGGGTGTTGGTCGTGTGGTAGTGGGGAGTGGGGGTGGACGGTTGTAAGGAGGTTGGATGGCGTGGTAAGAGTCGGCGATTGGCGTTGGGTAGACTGTGGGTGGCGGGAGGGGGCTGGGACTATGGGGTTGTGTTGGGATGTTTACGGTGTCGGTGTGAAGATGGTGGGTGTGTGTGGACTGTGTTTTAGGGGGCTGGTTGTTGGTATATGCTCTTGTGTGGGGAAGTGTTGTTGTGTGGACTGGGAGCGTGGGTGGTAGGATGGTTATTGGATGTGGCCGGTTCGTGTGTTTTTGGGGGTGGGGAGTGGTGGCTCTTGGTGGGGCCTTGGCTGGTGATAGGTGCGTTTTTTTGTGTTGGTGTGGTGTGGGTTGGGTGTGTGTTTGAGAACTGGTTGGTTGGTCGTCTGTGGTATTGTATGTGGTGTGTTGGTATGGTTGGTTTGGTGTGGTGTGTGGTTGTTGTTTTTTTCCTTTATTGGGTTGGTTAGTTTGGTTGTGTTGCTTTTTGCTTGGGTGGTCGGAGTTGTGGTTTATGTCAGTGGTCGGGTTGGGTATCTTGGTGGGATAGTGATAGTGGTTTGGGGGTGTATCGCTGGTCTGGTTTGGTAGGTGGGTAAGTTTGGTATGGTGTGTCCTTGGTAGTGGTAGAGTGGTTGGGTTTGCCCTCGAGTGGTGTGGTTGGTAGTGGGTGGTGTTGTGGTTTGGTGCGGCTGGGTTGGAATGTTTGGTAGGTTGTGCAGTGGTGGGTTGGGTGTGTGATGGGTGGTACTCAGGTGGTGTGGTTGGTTGGTGTTGGTCTGGTGGTGTGGTGCATGTTATAGTTGGTATTGCAGTTCAGAGTTGTGGTTTGTGGTAGTTGCGTTTTGCGGTTGGTAGTTGCTCGGTTGGTGGAGGGGTTTGATGGCAACAATGATGTTGTGGTTGGGTGAGTATTGGTTCGGTTGGGGTGGTGGGTGGTTGGTTTGTGTGGTGTTGGATGTCGTTGTTGTGGGGTGAAATGATTGGTTTGATGTGTGGCTGGGTTTGTGCATGGGCTCATTATTGGTCTTGGAGTTAGTGATTGTTGCTGATGGTTGGGTGGGGTCAATGATGTGGAGTTTGGTATGGTCTTCCGTGTTTTGGCAGGCGGTTAGTTGGTGTTGTGCTGGCTTTGTTTGTGCTGGATTGTGGTGTGAGAGTATGTTTGGATTGCTGGGTTTAGGGTTGATTTAGGTTGGGTGGTAGTTGTGAGCGTTGGAGGGTGGGTGTCTGTGTTCCTTCGTGTTATGCTGTTTGGCCTCTGGCTGGATTTCGGGAAGTGTGGTTGGGATTGGTTGTGTTGTGTTTGGGTTGGGCTTGTGGGTGGTAGTATTTATGGGCTAGGTTTGGGAGTGCTGCTGTGGTGGTGTGGATTTGGTAGTCTTAATGGTTTTGGATAGATGGCTTGAGTGTTGATTGTGGGGCCTTCTCTTTAGAGTGGTGGATGTTTTGGTTGGTGTGATGTCTGATGTGTTTTGTTTTTTGCTTTTGTTGTGGTTGTCGGGTCCGCTGGATGTGTGTTGGTGGCTGCTTGGTAGTTTGGTGCCTTAGTGGGTTGGTTATTAATATGGTGGTTGGGTTGGTTGTTGTATAGTGGGTGGTTTGGGCGGTGGGTAGGAGTTGTGGTGTTGTTGTTATTGGTTGCCTTCTTTGGTGCTTGGTTGGTTGGATTGCCCTTGGATTCGTTAGGGTTGGTAGTGGCATGCGTGTTGGTCTGGTGTCTGGGTTACGTTGTTGACTGCACCTTGGTCCTTGTTAGTATATAGGAGCCCAGCTAGCCCAGTGGTAGTATACAGAAGCCCCTCAGTGGTAGTATTACAGCAGCCCCAGTGGTAGTATAACAGCAGCAGCCCCAGTAGTATTTTACACGCCCACGACGGTCAGTATGTAGCCATCCCCAGCAGCCCCAGTGGTAGTATACCAGCGCCCCCAGTGGTAGTATACAGCAGCCCCAGTGGTAGTATATAGGAGCCCCAGCACGCCCCAGTGGTTGTATCACAGCAGGCCAGTGGTAGTTACTGCAGCAGACCCAGTAGTATATACAGCCCCAGTGGTAGCGATACAGGCAGCCCCAGTAGTATACAGGAAGCCACAGTAGTATATACAAGACCCAGGTCGGTAGTATACAGGAAGCCCAGTAGTATACAGGCAGCCCAGTAGTATATACGAGCCACCCCAGTGGTTAGTAACAGTCAGCCCCCCAGTAGTATACTACTAGCCCCAGTGGTAGTATACAAGGCTGCCACTAGTAGTATAAAGCAGCCCCAGTTGATATACAGCCCCAGTGGTAGTATACAGGCTAGCCCCAGTAGTATCAGGGGGGGGCAGCCCAGTGGTGTATTCAGGCCCCAAGTGGTAGTATATTGCAGCCCACAGTGGTGTATACTGCCCCCAAGTGGTAGTATATTGCTGCCCCAGCGGTAGTTTTACGCCCGTGGTTAGTATATTGCAGCCCCACGGTAGTTATACAGCCCCAGTGGTAGTACTATTGCAGCCCAGTGCTGTATAACAGCCCCAGTGGTAGTATATTGCAGGCCCCCAGTGGTAGTTACAGCCCCAGTGGTAAAGTATTATTGCAGCCCCCAGCGGTAGTATACAGCGGCCCGTAATCCCAGGGCCCCCCCAGCCTGACTCGGCACCTGTAAAGGTAACTATATTATCACTGCCGCTGTCCCGCGCCCGCTCGCAGCTGCCGACCGCGATCCTCCATCTTGCGTCTTCTTCCTGTTTCCTGTGCTCGTCGCAGGGAATGACGTCATTGCCCGCGACGAGCACAGAAACAGGAAGAAGACGCATGAAGATGGAGGATCGCGGTCGGCAGCTGCGAGCGGGCGCGGACAGCGGGCAGTGATAAGTATAGTTTCCTTTACAGGTGACCGGAGTCAGGCTGGGGGGCCCTGGATTACGGGGGCTGCTGTATACCGATGTATACATCGGTATGTACCGATGTATACATCGGTATACAGCACTGACTCGCGTATAAGCCGAGGGGGGTACTTTTCAGCCCAATTTTTGGGCTGAAAAACTCGGCTTATACGCGAGTATATACGGTACTTGGAAAATGAGGTTTAATTAGATAAACGTAGAGTATGCACTTAGGCCAGAGTACTCCCATTGCTGCATATACATTAAATAGAAGTAAATTTGGGACTGCAGAACAGGAGAAGGACTTGGGTATTCTGGTTACAAGTAAGCTGAGCGCCAGTACTCAATGTCAGGCTGCAGCTGCAAAGGAAAACAATATTTTATGGTGTTTAAAAGAGAGATATAATCCTGGAATCTCAACATATTGTTACCCCCCTAAAAATCACTTGTAAGGACACATCTAGAACTCGGGATCCAGTTTTGGGCTTCACCATTTAAACTGGATATTCAGAAGTTAGAGTCAGTTCAAATGTTTCAACTAGATTATTACAAGGAATGGAAGCCTCCCATACGATGAGAGGTTGGAACATTTGGACTTTTAATTTAAAAATTGCAGTTACACAACAGATTCATACTGAATATTTGTGTGGCTCTCAATAGCAGATTTCAGTTCTTACTAAAGACTTTCTAGTAGTTTGAGATCAGGACTCCAAGACACATTACTGGTCTGAGCAAAACAATCCATTTTTTCCTTCTTAACTATTCTTGTTCATCTTTGCATATATGTCTTAGGCCACTATTAACTCCTTCATGACTTTGAGTATAGAATGTGCATGGCCTTGGTCACCTCCCTCCTTTAAATCGACTCCATTTGCTGATCTCGCACCATTCCCTGCACATGTCGGCTGATCTGATCAGCTGACATGTGTAGCTAACAGGACCAATTGTAATAGAGATTTGATTGGCACTGTTAACCCTTTGGTTTGCGCTGTCAATCCTTTTTTAATTGGTCTGTGACTGCTGCTACTGACTTGGGAAGCTGCTCATGCCTTATATCTCTTGAGCTTTTCGTTTATGTAATACATGGATTGAATGGGTCCATAGACTGGTTCTAAGTTCTTCTTCATACAATGTAGTAGAAGCCTCCCCCAATCAAACATATGTGTAGGACTTAACTTTATGAGACGGCTCTTTTAAAACTTTAACTTATTTCATGAAAATATTGTTTGAAAGATGTCAAAATATACATGTCCAAGTAGATGTTAATTAACACTATCCTAAGCTATTCCTATTTGGAGACAGAAGTAGTGGTGAACTTTGCCATTTCCATCCTTGGTTATTTATCAATGCAAGCAATGACATTTCGATAAGGATACATTTTGATGACGTGTTCAAAACTAGTACATAAATCAACAATCTACAAAGACATCTACCGGACACGAGAGATTATCACTTAAGCCGAACACAACAACACTGTTCATGTATTATAAAGTGCGTGGACATATGTATTCCCTTCATGTAGCGCTCTATAAATTAGGGTAATTGGGAGTAATTGATATTCTGGAGTGGAAAGGATGGAGCCAGGTTAATGCTTCTCATGTATTAACCTTGTAGAAACCTGCTATCATTAAAGTTGAACTATCACCTAAACACAGGAGAGGGATTTATACTATTGACTTATCAAGAATGTCGGGAACCTTTGAAGCCCTTCCTGACTAATATTTATAAGGTTTTTTATATTCATGAGGTTCAGGTTCTCAATGAATTAATATTTATGAAGCCACAAAATGGATGACACCATTGGCACTCCTGAGTCAGCCTGGGAACGAGAGAAGAATGGTGCAAAGTACAACTTGGTATTCCATCGATTTGCCAACAGAGGTGTAAATTAGAGCTACTGAGCCCAAATGCAAAATCTGTACCATTGTCCTCGGGGAACAGGTGTCTTCATAATACTGGTGTCTTATTATTGTGGTAGATGGACCTCTGGGCACGCTCAGGCACCAGGACCTCAGTAGGATTGTTACTGTCTGCATTCCCTATAGCTTTGCTTATCTGTAGCAAATGGCTGCATAATGTCCCACTTGCATTTTCAAGTTAATGAGATTTTCCAGCTTTAGAAAATCCCTCTTCCCTGGCTACAGTCTTCTAAGAAAAAAAAATAGTCCCCTCCTCATTCTCCCCAGGTCCAACACTAAGTCTCCCCTGCTGCATCCAGTGTCTGTAGTCTGCAGCGCTGACGTCAGACAATAGCTGAGTTCTGCAGAGTTGCCAGTGTACAGTGCCCTGAAAAAGTAATCATACCCCATGAACTTTTCCTTATTTTCTCATGTCACACCCACAAACTTAAATGTATTTTATATGTTATGCTCTATTTTGCCACCCCAAAGGGACAATGTGTGTATGATCCACACTGCTGTACGATGAAGGTACCACAAGGATCTGTTAAGCAATGGTGGTTTTATATCGGCGCGTTTCGGAGTGCTTTCCCCGCCCTTTCTTCAAGAAACAAATGATGGTTGGTTTCTTGAAGAAGGAGCGGGAAAAGCGCTCTGAAATGCGTTGAAATAAAGCCACCATTGCTTGACTGATCCATGTGGTCCCTTCATCATACAGCATCAGGGATCATACACATATTGGATCGTTTCTGGCTACCACTATGCACTGGTGGATTGTGGATCCTGTGACAGCTGTCTCATATGCTTCAAACTACTAGTTGTCTGTCACACAACTAACCCAGATGAGCAGTGACATCTGTCTAATCATTTCTCCCCTCTTGTATCTGTACGACCGAATTGTCCACATTTATTGTTACTTGTATTGTTACTATGTTACTTGTCCTAGTGTGCCCCTTTTAGCATGTAAAGCGCCATGGAATATAATGGCGCTATATAAATAAATAATAATAATAATAATCATGTTTGTGTTACTAGGATAAGACCCTATATTACGCTTTTGTTTCCTTTTATAGTTGTTTATACTATATTTTGAGGAGTATAAAACACACCAGGAACTCAATTTGCGCATGCACCAGCTTTGCAGCCATTTTCATGAAGTTCACCATGTTGGAGGTAGCGCATGCACAGATTGAGATCTTGGCTGTCTTAGATCTGTCTCCATACACACCACTTTCACAGCCATTTTCGCTGGCAGATCAATTGCACCCGCATCCCGCCGCTATGCTACCTCGCCTCTGAGTGCCGGGCCCGCAGCACCGCTGTCCCAGCCTCCTGTGATCTTGCTCTAATGCCACCCCGATAAGCTATCTCTGGATTGTAAAAAGCACCTCCATTTTCCCCCAATTTTGTAGAAAAAAGTGTGTTTTATAATTCAGAACATACGGTACCAACACAAAATAAAAAATGGTTCTGAAATGTAAAGAAAATTATAGTTTTACTAAATACTGAAAATTGTGTGATTTTATTCAGCCCCTGTAGTGTGATACCCCTTAATTAAATATTAAGTGATAAGCTGCCTCCAGATGTCACCTAATTAGTACATTGAGTCCACCTGTGTGTAATTTATTCTCAGTATAACTACAAATGTTCTGTGAAGGCCTCAGAGGTTTGTTTAAGAACATTAGGGAACAAACAGCATCATGAAGAGCAAGGAAAACACCAGACAGGTCAGGGATAAAGTTGTGGAGAAGAGTAAAATAGAGTTATATTATAAAAAAAATAGCCCAAGCTCTGAAAATCTAACAGAGCGCTGTTCAAGTCAACATCTAAAAATGGAAGGAAGGGTCTTGGATAGAGCATGCCCAGCTAAAATCATTCATAGATAAATTTAAACGAGAAGGTAACTTCTCTACGATGCGGTCCCGATTCGAGAAAATCTACACTCAGGAAAACCCCCCTACACATTTAATCTCCCTTATTTACTCAGAGTTACTACATAAGGACCCGGAGGACAAACCCAAATATTTTGACAGATGGGAGGCTGAACTAGACGAGGAATTGACGGGAGAGGACTGGACTAAGGCGTGTCTTTATACCCATAAATTATCAATGGCATGTTTGGCACAAGAGAGGAATTTTAAAATTCTCTCGAGATGGTGCCAATGCCCTGTGAATTTACACGCAGCCTTCCCCTCAATCTCTGACAGTTGCTGGAGGTGCGGATCCTCTAGAGGGTCAATGCTACATATATGGTGGGAATGCAACAGGATCAAACCATTTTGGAATTCTGTTTTCAAGTTCTACAAAACGATGAGTGGACACGACTTGGTGGTGACCCCAGAGCTGGCCTTGCTCTCTGTCCTTCCGGGATCTATCAAATCTCAGAAGGGTGACTTACTCCGATTCTTTTTGGCAGCAGCCAGGACGGTCATCCCAAGGTATTGGAAAACATCTCACATACCAACTTTGACAGAGTGGTTGGAGGAAATGGGTAAAATTCACAGAATGGAGGAGCTGACGGCGGAGGTCACCGATGCTAGGGACAGGTACTTAAAAATATGGAGCACATGGGTCATGTTCTTGGATACTCCTAATTTCAGAGAATTGTTCCTCAACAACGCGATAACTTAGATTATCTGGCGTATAACAGACCTCGGGTTATGACGAGAGTCGTGGGGTTATAGGAGTAGGGGAGCTTCTCCTTTGACCTTCTTAGACGCTACTATCTTTCAGTTCTTGGTTTCTTAGTCTATTTCTTCTCTACTTCTACCTCGCTTATTTTCCTTTACCTGTTTTTTCATTATTATTCTTTTCCCTCATTGTACTTCTGAAAATTGAGTTTCTCAGACGGAGGGCTACCCACATGATAGGCAGGAATCAATAATCCAATAAGGGATGTCTTTACATATTCTGGCTCCACCAGTATGATTTCTAACATACAGAAAAGGGTGAAATGCACCCCAAGAAACCAAATAAGTCTGGATATCTTACTGATATAAGATAGAATACAAATATGTTCCCCCCTTTTTTTTTTTGTCTTTCTTTTCTTCTCTTCCTCTTTCTTTTCTCTTCTTTCTCTATTGATTATTTCGATTGATTATCTTTCTGATTATTGGTTTCCCCCCCCCCCCTTTTTTTTTTTCTTTTTTTTTTCCTTCTCCTCAAGTTGTATTTTTACAGGCTTGATTTACTAAGTTCTTGATATAGACCTTAAACGACATTGGAAGAGTTAGCCTGATAACTGTAACTCACACTGTTTGGATGTTATAAGGAGATATGTTGTCTCCAATGTATGTATCATACGTACTGTTTATACTTTTTGATACCCTTGTACCCTTCCCTGTTTCAATAAAAATAGATTGAACATAAAAATGGAAGGAGTATGTTACAACTGTAATCCTACCAAGACATGGTTCAAAGAGCAAGGAGCGCACTAATTAAACCAGCAGCCAACAGGCCAATTTTCACTCTGGAGGAGCCACAGAGTTCCACAGCTCAGGTGGAGAACTTGTCCATAGGACAACTATTACTGGTATACTCCGCATATCTGGCATTTATGGAAGAATGGCAAGAAGAAAAACATTTTTTAAAGCAACCCATAAGAAGTCCCTCTTGCAGTGTGACAAAAAACCTTGTAGGGGACACAGTGAGCATGTGGAAAAAGAGGATCTGGTCAGATGAGACCAAAGTAGAACTTTTTGGGCTAAATGCAAAATGTTATCTCTGGCGGAAGCCTGACACTGCACATGACCTTGAGAACACCATCCCAACCATCAAACATGTGTGGCAGCATCATGCTGTGGGGAGGCTTTTATTCACCAGAGACAGGGAAGCTGGTCAGAATAGATGGAAAGATGGATGGAGATAAATACAGGCGCATTCCTGGAGGAAATCCTGTTAGAGGCTGCAAAAGACTTGACACAGCAGCACAGGTTCACCTTCAAGTAGGACAACGATCCTAAATATCCTGCCAGAGCTACAATGGAGGGTTTAGATCAATGAATATTCATGTTTGTGAATGGCCCGGTCACAGTCTAGACCGAAATCTCATTGAGAATCTGTGACAAGACTTGAAAATTTCTGATCGGAGACAACTCTGTCCAATATCACTGAGCTAGTGCTCGTGTGTAAAGAAGAAAGGGCAAACATTGAAATCTCTAAAATTGCAGCAGGAATTGCAGCAAAAGGTGATCCTACAAAGTATTGACACCATGGGGGGCTAAATACATCATGATTTTAAGACTTATATTTTTTAAATATCTAGAAAACCATGTATCATTTCCTTTACGGTATATTTTACAAATACTTCCTACTTAGTGTTGGTATATCACATAAAATCCCAATAATACTGTTAAGTTTGTAAGTATAACATAAAAAAATGTGGCAATATTCGCAAGGTACGTATGAATACTTTTTCAAGGCACTGCAGTGGGCACAAGACACTCAGAGCAATAACGCCTGAGCTCGGTTGCAGGGCTGTCAATGTGACATCAATGCTACGTACAGTTGGAGCACTGATACAGATTCAGCACTGGACCCAGGCACAGCATGTGAAGCTCATTTGTTTTATTTTTTACTAATAAGGCCCCTTTCACATCAGCGTTTTTGCTGAATTGTGGCACATCTGCACTTGCGGCACACTTGGGGAAGCCCCCTTCATTCTCTATGGGGCTTGCGGTCTGGTGCTGCAAGTGCGGTTTGCCGGATCCAGCAAATCCGGCACAAAACTGCTTCTATCTGCGGATTCAGTGAAAACGCTGATGTGAAAGGGTCCTAACAAAGCTGGTGAAAAACACAGTGACCCACAGTGATCATCCTACTGGTGTCTACCTGCACTTATGAAAAGAGAAACTAGAGGGTAACCCTTTTTGTAAAACTATTGCATTCTAGGCTTTTCTTTTCTAAAAATAATCGATGGCCAACCACATAATTATCTTTGTAGCATGAAATTTTCTTAAGAATGTACTAATGCTGCCTACTCTAAAATGTGTGCCTTCAAATGGTTCCTATGTTCATTTTTTTGCAGATACTAAAGATGAGCTAATCAACTCATTGCAAATCTACTTTGTGTCAAAATTCAAAGAAAACTGGCAAATTTGAACAATTTGCAATCTGATTTGTGCCAATCACAAAAATTAACCACCATGAAATAGATTATATGAGCCAGAAAAGGCTTACAAGACATCAGATGTGATTGTACGGGCTTCCACATAATACCTCACAGCTATCTCATGACATGGTATAGCACAGCCAATAAAGAGGGACTATCAGAGCCTGTATAAAAGCAGAGGCTGGGAATGCAGCAGCTATTTTATAGTGAAACTGGATTGTTGAACTTCACAGCTGAGCCATATAGACTTAGGTACACAAAGCTTTAAACACTGACTGCTTGAAAAGGTTGCCTGGCACCACTCTGCTCCTGTCCGCTGGCTCCTCGAACGTAGCTCAAACAGCCATGAGGGATGCACCGCTCACCGCTACTACACACTTGCCGGCTTCTCTGCCGACACCCAGGGCTCACTGGTGCACTTCCGGTTCACGAGATGCACTTCAGGTAATTACAAACAAAGAACGGCAGCACTCACCAGACCTGGATGTACTTCAGCTTTATTCTTTATTACATTATTTCATCGCGGTTCTGTGGCTGTTTACAGGGGGTGTGGGGAGGAGGATGAGGGGTCTTCAATAATGACGTACCGTTTCGCGCCTCCTGCCTACAGGAGGCTTGAAACGGTCCGCTGTTATTGAAGACCCCCCCCCATCCCACACCCCCTGTACACAGCTACAGAACCGCGATGAAATAATGGAATAAAGAATGAAGCTGAAGTACACCCATACTTTAATACACTGAGTAAACTTTAAAATTAGTATGTATGATAGCACAGCAGTGAAAATACAGTCACCGCCCATTCACCCATAGCCATATATTTTGAAGTCAATTGGAGATTACTAAGGCTGTGTTTGGCTTAAAAAGCTTAAACATGTTTAAGGCATTCCAATGAGGCCACAGAGTGTTACACTTGTGTTTTCACGGGAATTGGAGGCTTTTGCTGTACTTGCACCTTAATGGTCAATTTTCTGTGAATCGAATTTTCGGGAAAAAGTCTACACAATTGGCGATTTTTTTATTGAAATTAATCAAAAATATCTGACAGATACCTCAGGGGGTGTCTTGTGGAATCTGATGAACCATGGTACAATTTATTTTTCTTGAATCCTTCACATGATTCAACATGACTTTGGAATCATAGAATCATAGAATGGTAGAGTTGGAAGTGACCTCCTTGGTTATCTGGTCCAACCAACTGCTCAAAGCAGGATTCACCTGTATTGGTTGGAATACTTTTATTATTGTCATTTTATGATTGTATAGAGTTGTCTTATGGTTGTGCATGAAATGTAAATGCTTTAATTTTGATAGCAAAGTTATTGACCACAAGGTCTAATGTAACTGTTCTTTATGCTCCCCGTCATTGATACTCTAGGACACTTTTTGTACCTCGAGACATCGTATGTTGGATTACGTGGTGAAAAAGCCCACCTTAAAAGCTCTACGTGGAAGGAGTCGGGGAGAAATTGTATGCTGAAGTTTTGGTACTACATGTCATCAAAAGCTACCGGACACATACGAGTTCTTATAAAAGTAAGAGATTTCAAGGTGTTTTTTTAAACACTAAATGGATAATGGTATTCCCATTGCATGCACAGAGCTTTAGGCCTCCATACCTCTCTGCTCACACTGTGAGAGCAGATACAACAGCTTGACTTCCATTCACTGTTAGGCTAAATATTTGATTTGCTGAAGAACATAGTATATGAAACACACCTTGCTGTGCATTTGCCCTCAACGATAGAAATGCAAGGATTACTACCAATGGTTCTCAGAGAGCTTATCTAACATGTAAGTAGTGTCTGCTGGGCATTGAAATATGCACAAAAACAAGCTTAAAGTCAGTTTTCGAAGCATCAGGTAATATTTAATCATAGCACTCAAATGTTCAAGTGAGACCAAACTCTAGTTTGGCAATATTTCAAAGTTTTGTTTTAGTTCCGAGTTTAGTTTGTGTCCTTGGTGTATGTGTACCTGTGTACAAGTCCAAACAGTAGTCACACAGTCTTCATGCTGTGAATTTGATAGGTGCAGTGAAATATATGATCATCGCTCTAGGGGAACCAGCTATCATACTTTTTCCCTTTCTATCTTTGTGTCGCTATCTCCTTACCTTTCCTTGGCTTACACACTTTCTCCTTTTTTTTCGCCTCATTCTCTCACTTCTTCACTTCCTCCCTCCCTCAGGCTAGGGGCACACGAGTGTGGATTCTCTTATGCAAGAGAATTGGACTAATTATGTTTATGACACTCTGATCGAACTATGATCTTATCAGATGAGAGAATGTCGGGAGAAGATGGAGAACTAAATTTCTCCAACATCTCCATTCTGCTGGTCCATGGAAATTGGACTTCAGTCGGCTGACTTACAGACTTGATTTGCGCTGCCAGTTGCACCATGCTGCGTTTTATTGCTCATGAAAAATCAGCATGAGAAATAAATGCTGATCGGCACTGTCCAATAGTATAACATTGTTCTGAGTGCTATCCAATAAAACATTGAATAGCCCTCATCCAAGGCAGGGGCGTATCTAGGGGGGTGCAGGAGGATCCTTTGCCCTGGGCGCAACTCAGAGGGGGGCGCCGGCGGAACCCCCCCATGCTCCTCAACCAGGACTGCAGGGGCGGCGGGGCTGAAAGCTGACAGCACCTTCTCCCCGCTCCGCACCTAAGGCTGCAGAGGCGGCGGGGCTGAAAGCTGACAGCAGAACCCCATCCCCTCCCCCACGCTCCTCAACCAAGGCTGCACACCTGAGGCTGCAGGGGCAGCAGGGCTGAAAGTTGACAGCTATCACCCCCCCCTACTCTGGGGGGGGGGCACCAAGGTAGATCTTTTCCCCGGGCGCCATGAAACCTAGTTACACTGCTGATACAAGGTGTAAGGTGGTGTGAACAAGCCGTCAATCTCTTCTTCTCTCTCATCCAGAATATAAAGGGAAATGGAGCGCACATAGAGTAATTTCATTTGTCATCCAGAATATGGAATCCAGTTTTGGGCTCCACATTATAGACAGGATATCTGGAGGTTAGAGCCAGTTTAAAGGTGGAAACTAGATTATTACAAGGGATGGAGGCCTCCCATATAATAATAATCTTTATTTATATAGTGCCAACATATTCCACAGCGCTTAACAAATCAGATTCATATACAAACAAGCAGTCATAAAAAACTGTTATGGAAAACACAGTAATTAAAAAAATACTGAGGACCCTGTGCGCAAGAGCTTATAGTCTACAATAAGGTGTCGATGACATAAAGTACAGGGGCTTGTTGAAAATCATGGCTATTTTGTGGTTGTGGAATAGATGAGAGTGGAGTAAGTGGCCGCCAGCCAGTCTGTGTAGATCTTTTGGGTGTGATGGAATTTGAAAGGTATGTTCAGGGAAGTAGTGGATAAACTATGTCTGAATGACTTTGATTAGGGATCATGATAGGCCGCCCTAAAAAGATGTGTTCTTAGGAAGCGCTTGAAGCTAAGTAAGTTGTGGGTATTCATAATTTCTTGGGGTAGAGCATTGCAGAGAATTGGAGCAGCTCGGGAAAAGTCTTGGAGCCGGGAATTGAACGTTTAGATTAATACAGATGGTAGTCTAAAGTCACTTTCAGAGCGTAGAGAACGGGTGAGGGGATGAAAAGAGATGAGGGTGGAGTGGTAGGGAAGTGCTGCACTGTAAAGAGCTTTGAGGGTGAGAACAAGCAGTTTGAGTTGGATCCTATAGTGCATGGGTAGCCAGTTCAATGACTGGCACAGAGTGGAAGCATCTGAGTAATGGTTAGCCAGATAGGTGATCCTGGCTCCTGCATTAAGGATGGACCTGAGAGGGGAAAGTCTAGTCAGGGGGAGGCCAATTAATAGAAAGTTGCAATAATCAAGGCGGGAGTGGATCAGGGCCACTGTGATTGTTTTAGTTGTTTTCGTGGTTAGGAAGGGGCAGATTCTAGAGTTGTTCTTCAGTTGCAGGCAACAAGAGCGGGCAAGAGATTGTATATAGGAAATGAAAGATCAGCATCGAACATAACACCCAGACATCGAGCCTGCTGCCTAGGTGTTATCGTGGTGCCGCACACTGAGAGGGAGATGTCAGATTTAGGGAGGTTAGTGAAGGGTGGGATCATGAGGAATTCAGTTTTGGAAAGGTTCAGTTTCAGGTATAGAGTGGACATGATATTGGAGACTGCGGTTAGACATATGATGAGAGGTTGGAAAAGTTGGACTCGTTTAGCCAAGAAAAGGTGCCTCAGAGGAGAGATCTTATTTATTTGTATAAATATATGTGTGGTCAATACAAAGGACTGGCACATGGTTTCTTCCTCCCACACATCTTAAAAAAGGATCTAGGGGCATTCATTTCATGTGGAGTAAAGGTGATACTGACAGCTAAATAGGAAAGGATTCTTTACAGTTAGAACATTCAGACTGTGGAATCCCTTACCGCAAGAGGAAGTAATGGCCGACAACACATCAACATTTACAAAATAGTTGAAGGCATTTTTCACAAAAAATAGTACTGTGGATTTGAAAAAACTACAGATAGATATTGTATAACTGATAGAGATTGAACTTGATAGAGCTAAGTCTTTTTTCAACTTATATAACTACAGTGTGTAACTACAGTATATAATATTTGTTCCCTTAACCCACATGTTCAAGGATGTAAAATCAATGGTGGACAAAGGTTTGCGATATCTCCGTTGACTTCAAAGTAAAGATTCATATTTTGGTTAAACAAAATGGGCCTAAAGATCCTAGTATGAAGACAAGAAAAGTGGTCTCTATGTATATCAAGTATAGAGATGAGTGAATCTTAAATTCATTTAGGTCATATGTGCTCAATTCATCTGGCAGAAAAGTCTAAATAAAATCGATTTAATTTGAAAAATTGACATTTATTATGCCTTGAGGACTCTCTAGACCCCAAGCAGTATTAAATGCTAGGTTAGGGTTATCAAACTGTCTTCATTCCTCCTCCACTTCAATTCTCTTGTACTCTGTTCCAGTCTTAAATATGTTTGGTGCTGAGGTTAGTAATTGTCCTCATGTACTTATCGGATAGTCATTGACATCAATGACTGGCATCCGCCCCTTGTGACCACATTAAGTTAATCATTGGCCTTATAACCGGAAGAGCCGAAGACTGGAGTGAGGACATGATAACTGCAGTGTAAGAACAGGTGAGAGCATGCGACAAGTGAAAATAATGGGTTTTATCATTTTAACCCCTTTCTCAGACATCAAAATTGACCAGAAGAATGTCTAACCAGCTGGTTGTCATTATGTTGAATCGATCCCCCAATCTTAAGCATTCACAAGAGTCCATTATTTTCTGGAAATTCATAACAAAGTCAAGTTGTTATGGATCAATTTGTTCATCTCTAATAGGGTGAAACACTCAAACTGGACTGCAACATCTGATCTGGTCAATTTATTCTTTTCTCCAAATACCTTGTCGAATGTAACATCCTAGTTTGGGTTTGTTTTACCCAGAGCAAATGTCTAATTTGCTGTCTTGCCTTATATTGAAATCCATCGTCCCTAGTTTGTTGGTGTCTCACTTGACACCCAACAACCAGGACCACCCTGATAAGATCGTCCAGTGTGCCTGCTAGGAGAATCCAATGAACCCCACAACCAAATCCCATGTTTAGTAAAATGTTTATCCCAAAGCAAATACTCAGTTTGTTTCTTTAGCTTTGTATCTGGATTCCTTGTTTTCTGAGGATACCCTTGTTACTCAACTACCGGGGTCTAATAGAAAACACTGCTCTATCGGTCTACCAAGAGAAAAGTCTCGTCTATCAGTCTACAAAGACATGGGATCGCCATTACAATAACCCATGTTTTTATAATGCTTTTATCTATTTTTTTTCCATATTACAAATCCTGTTTAATTTGCTTAAAATTTGTTCAAAATCCTCCTTGGAAGAAAATCGGCATTCCAAATCCATGCTGCAGGGTAGGATCATTATATTTCAATTTTCTCATATTTTTTCTCACAAGTGTAAGACTGTACATATGAAACTTTCATATCCCTAGGCATAGAGCCTCTCTGATATATCTATGCAATCGATAACCTTTCTATAGCTGAAGCCAAATCTCTAGTACTTCACATGGGATGAATCTTGATGTCTTCTTCATAGTCTTCTTATTATGTTACTAAGGCACTGTGCAAGTTTTTCGAGCGGCAAATGTTGAATTAGCATTACTTAAAGACTCCCAGATCAAGATAGATTTTCCAATATAGAAAGTAAATTTTTGTGCGGCCGGCCCAATATTTCCAGCATTACTGATGTTATGATATTAGTTTGCCGGGAGTATGAGTGATGCGGATCAATACCTGAATGGAGAAGCTAAATTTCAAGTTGTCTTCAAGGAACTTTTAGAAAGTCGCACAATTGTATTTAAACTAAGGTGGCAATTATGATGGGTCTTCAGGTAATGGAAGAATCTATAAAGCACTATAAATCCTCTGAGTACTTATAGCCAAGCTGTTGAATGATTACAGGCTTTAAGACGCCTTGAGTGAGCAGACGGACATCTTCATATCATAAAAAAGTACTGTTCTTTTCTTCCAAGTGTCTCAGATTGCACAGCTGTACCTATAAA